>QVAJ01000047.1:131496-163899 GCA_003546035.1 Mixornis gularis | reverse complement strand
AGGAGAAGTATGTAAACATTCTAAGAATAGATATTGTTTTCATGAAGCTGCGTGAGAAAGTTCTACAGAAAGACAAAAAGACAGAAAGCTCAGGGCAACAATAGCCAAAATTAAATAACATCAACTTAAATAAGACAAACAATCCCCATGGGAAAAAAAAAATACCTTTAAATAAACTTGAGGCTTTTTCTATTTTTTTTTAATTTATGCACATTTCTTAAATAATGGGAAAATCAGGGTGTGCAGTTGAAAAGCTGGATTGTAGCTCTGATAATGACAAAAWTTCTGATCATTTCTATAATGTAATGAACATGCTTTCTGAAATGACAGTTTATATGCTGAGTTCAAAATGGCTTGAAATTAAAATTTAAAATAAGACATTAAGCCGGGAAATAAATCTGAACAATGGTAATTGCCATACTGTATTGAAACTGGCTAAGAAATCACATAGCAGTGGACATAATTAATARTTCTAATAGCTGCATTAATAGAGGTTTCATAGTAAATGTTACACTGATGTTTATTTTCTCACATCTCTAGCGATGTGCATTATTAAGGCACTTGCCTTTATTCTAGTTTTAAGTAGTTCAATGCAGAAATCAGCACAACTTTTAAAATTCATGAATTGGCTGAAATGATCATAGTATGGCAGTTCRATGACCAGCTTTGCTTAGAGATTTATTCTCTTAGATTAATTTCACGTTGTAGATTTCTCCGTAGTGGCTACAAATTTTTCCCRATGAAGTAAATAAGCTTGAATGAACTGGCTGGGATTTTAGTTTGATGGGGACTTTAATCTCATTTCTGTCTGCACCAGATGACAGAAGGGTACTTAAGATACTGGTTCAATTTAGTCTACAAGTGTTTTAGACTGGAGAATGGTCTGTAATTAACAGAGTATTTTACTAACTTTCTATTTAGCCATTACTTTAAAGGGTTCATTTTAGTAAACCAAAGAATGTAAGGATCCTTGGAAATAAAAAATYCCCTTAAAATATTCTTCTAGAACTACCCTTATTACTCATTTCCACAATGGCTTTGTTTGAGGWTTTTTTYCTTTTCRTTTTTTCTCTTTATCCTTGCTCACTGCAGAAAATAATAATTAAGAAAAAAAGATAAAAAATCCAGTTCCTTTTAGGAGAAAAAGTAGACAAACCCCCTTTCTTCGAAAGAGCAGACTTTGCAGATTTTCAGACCTCTTACGATTTGGAATTTTGAAACATATTTATACACACATTTTTATTCATTTATATGAGTAATAGGCAAAGGGGGGGAACCTGCTGACAAATTGCAGGGGTTGTGCTCTGTCCTCTACAAGGAAAGGGCACTAGGATTCGGTAAAATCAGGGAAGATTTTCAAAGGAAATGTTGCCCAGGGTTTTAGAAGCCACAGAATTCTCAAGGAGTATTTAGAACAGAAAAAAAAATATATATAATTCTGTGCTTCCTTCTTACATATTTTGGGGAAGAAAAACAAGAAACAAAGTTAAACAGGAGTCATAATCTTCCTTATTGCTCTGTAAGTGGCCAAGTAAACACCAGCCACAGAAATGCAGGAGTTACCAGAGGGAAGATTCTGCTATGACACCCCTGGGAAATGAGCCTCTTCTGTCCATATGACAACTCAGTTCTCCCATGCTGCTGGAAGATACTAATGAATTTCCATATATCACAGAGTCATGGAATTGTTGAGGTTGGAAAAGACCTCCAAGATCTTAAAGTCCAACTTTTGACTGAGTGCCACCACGGTAACTAAACCATCTTGTGAAGTCCTGCATCTGCCTGGGGGATGTTTCAGCTTTTTAACACTTCCAGGCAAGATATTGTCTTGTGCCACCTGAGAGGGAAAAGTGCTTTTCAGCTCCACTGTGTGGATTTGCCTTTTGAGGCATCAAAACTGTAACTTGCTTCCTTCCAGTTTAACTGCTGTTTATGCACACASTTAAAAATAAAAGCAAGCACCTGTCTATTATTTTTAATTACATTTTTCCAGACCTGGAACAGAAAAGTAAGATATCCAACCGTTTTGACCCCGATGTTAATTGTTTTGGATAAAAAAAAGGTACCACCTGTCAATTGTAGCAGAAAACATATGCTCAGTACAATAGTGTGCAAACCAAGTGCTACACAGCTCGTCTTCAAAAGTTACCTCCTTATGATTAATCTTCCTCTAATGGATGTRGAGTAAATGTTGCCACAGAGAATGGTTTGGGTTTTCAGAAGAACATATTTGCTATCAGGTGTGAAAAATGTATTCTCCGTACACAAACACTCGTCAAATTATTTCTGTAGGTGTGAGCTGGGAAATGAAAAGTTGTCTTGTTTTAGTGGTGAAAAGCTTGTTGGCTGGGATTTAAAACTTTGCCTCTTTCCATAAGTGGGAATAATTGGCAAGGATGTCTGTGAAGTCATGATTTCAGTCCTCTCCAAAATCCCTCTGAAGTGGTTCCCTTTATTTGCCTCTTTACCCAGAGGCTTGGAATAAAAYATCTTCATCACATTCATGTGACTGGTTAATATCTAGAAGCATGTGTGCCAGGTAGGTTAGCTGCCTCTGGAAGGAAAAAGCAGGGTTCAGTTCCCACACGCACAGCAAAGGTGTTTTGGCCAGAGGTAAATAACTTCAGACACATCWTTCTCCTTCACCAGCAGGGGTGAAACCTGACAGAGAACCTGCCTTTCCTGAAGTGCATTAAATACAAGATTATCACTTTAAGAAATGAAACTCTTGCAGCAYAAAGACATTTTTCCTGGCCTTTATTGTCCCAATTTGAGAGGMTGAGTAGAGAAAGGGCAAACAGGGAACAGCAGTAATGGGAGAAGTAGAATAGCAAGAGAAGTACATTAAAAAATAAAAGCCAAGATTGTCTGGTCTTAAAGACTGCACTAACTTATATGCTAGAACAGCACAGAGTGCATTGGGATTTAGGTATTGACATAAGGGATCTTTTGATTCCTGAATAGTCTGATGATAACGTGGCATTTAAAGTTTCTTTTGCTCATGTTGCCACCAGTAACAGACGTGTCCTTTGTCGTGGTGCTCTGAGAAATCACTGAGATTTTGCAGAAGCTCCCAGCCCTGTTAGAYACAACTGTGGCTGGGAAAAGGGACTTTGCCCCTCTGTAAAGGGGGGATTGTGTCACTGTGGGCAGTGCAGGTGGGCTGCAGGAGCAGCCTCTGGCTTTTGGGACTGAAACCTGCCTGGCCCCTTGCAGCAGTGTAAGAGGGGAGTGTGTGACAGAAATCAGCTGAGCTGCACTCCCAGAGATTACAGCTGCACTCCCAGAGATTACTTTCCAACTGAGTGAATGTTTCAGTGGTAGCAAACAGCAGCTCTGCTCTGTCAGACCCTGGAAGTGTTGTTTAGATTAGGGAACGAAACCAAGAGTTTGTCTGGCAAATGCACCTGAATTCTGAACGCTGACGCAACGTGAATTCCCAAATTCATGTTTTTTGATTAGTTGAGAAGTTTTTGAGTAGCATTTGTTGATGGACACCAGCAGCACATGCAGGGATAGTGTAGAGTGGGGAAAGACATCTCRGTTTGATATTGATCAAGGTACATCTTGTGTAGCAAATGCTGAAACATAAGGTGTTATTCAAGCTTCAAAGCAAACACCAGCCAAGTTCATGCTTTATTCAGCATCATAAGCTGCATTTTTCAAAGTCCTAATTATGTTTCTTGTGGTATCTCTTGCACTGAAGCTTTGGAAGGAGCTGACTCCAGGTACTTACAGCTGTCACCACAGCTCAGTTCTAATGTGATGATCTGCAACGTGGTAATGGCATGATCTGAAGTGATCTCACACTGCTGCATTTTACAGCTCAGTTAAAGTGCCCACTAAGAAATTCATAAAGCATGTTATCCACATTTACTCTCAGGTTAATGGAAATTTCTCTGTAATGCAGTAGAAACCCTCCAAGTTATCCTTTACTTAACACATTCCCTGCAGGGATGTTCTCTAGGTGTTAATGTGTGTGAGCCAAGGGGAGGTGAATTCAGTTTCTGTAGACATCAACAAATTCTTCTTTTTTTTTTTTTTCCCCTTTTTGGTGTGTTTTTCATTGATTTTTCCAAGAAAAAAAATATGGAATTTGCAATACCCTTGGTCCCCCATGTCCCAACCCATCTRCCTTCAGAGCCCTGCATGCACACAGTGTATATTCCATTAGAAGTTCTTAAAGCCTTGGGTCAGTCGATCTATGCCTTTATTCCAAAACCAGAAAAAAACTCCAGACTGAGTTAAATACATATTGCTGTGCATAACTGTGTGATCTCTTTGRCTGTGATGTTGTTTGAGGCAAACTAATTCCCTCTCCTAAAATTTAACCCCAGAAAATGCCTCATGATACTGGGACAAGTTATATTCTGCTTATGGCATAGAATTAAAGGAGGCATGACTTCAATTGTCCTTGTTTGCCATCTGAGCTTTAGAAACCTGCCTGTGCCACATGTTGGAAACCTGGGAGAAGGAACTGTAATCCCTTAATCCTGGYTTAAACATCCTGGTGTATCTCTAGGATGACATCCCACGTTAACATTGCAGTTGTGAGCCCTGTGAGCTTTCCCCTGAGGGACAACTTGGCACTGTCTGTTCATGCAATTGTCCTAAACTGCATTTAAATGTCCCTTTTTTGAAGCTGCCCTGTGTGTGTTGGCAGACTCAAGAAACCCCCTGGCACCTGTGACTTGCACAATTTTCTGTAATTGCAGTTATATTTTGTRGAATTTATCTCCATCCCCTTGGTCCCAAGTATGGTCACCTGGAATGTAATAATAAAACACTTATTGCAGCAAACAATAACCTGGCTCGACACAAAATGCTCTGCTGAAAGGTGCTGTCCCATTTTTCCACTTCATCCCATCATGTACCCAGGTTTTCAGTCTATGCCTCCTCTGGTCTGCAGCCTTGGCTTTACCATTGGTACAGCCTCATCAACTAGAAATTTTTATTTTTTAAATGGTTCACATGCAAATGTGCTAAGGAAAGGKCTGGGAGAGAGCATGATCCATGGGCTGCTGGGGGATATAAACCTTTCCTCACAGCAGCAGGGACAGCCTGCCAGCCTCCCAAGCAAAGACAGCAGAGTTATAACGAGGTCCCTGCCTTAACAAAGCTTTGAAGGCTTCCCTTCGAATTCTTCACCTTCCATGCCTCTGCCTTGCTTTGAGATATGAATAATTCTTTATCATGGACAACAGCTCTGTTTTCTGAGAAAACATTTTATGATGTCTGCCTCTTCCAGAAATAGCACATTTCTGCAAGGGGTCTTGCATAAATAAGGATGGTTTTTATCCTTGCCAGTGAAATGCTGATTTACTGATGCTGAAAGCATCCTCCTCGAAAACAGCTTATTTCAGTAATATTTCACAGTGTCAGGTGCACAAGTAAAAGGGAATCATCACATTAGACATTAACAGTAGGTATTTTATTGCTTATGCCTCCTGTAAAATCAGACTCATGTTTTGCTCAGCACAGAAGAGGCGTCTCCTTGCAGAGAGCTATTGATTAATGGTCTGCTAGGCTGCCATTTACAAGTGGTAACTTCACTGCTGCTATATTGGCTGGATTTGCTTTTGGGATATAATTAAAGGGAAAATAAAATATTACTCGAGACATTACTGGAGCGATGGCATTTTCCACACTCTCCTTTCAAACCTGTGATAATTAATTGATGTCTCATTATCAGATTATTATGAAAGATGGACTGGGCACGAATTGCAACTGAACCTACAGCTAACACACTAGTTCAATGGTTCATAAACCAGCTGTGTAATTATCCTAACATGACAGATAATAAATATATAGTGTGGCTCATTCCCATCAAAGGTGATCACACTAGCAAGCTTTGGAAGAGAGGAATATTTTTTTTGACTACTTTTTCTAAAAAAGTTATCCCTTCTGCTTGCTTTTGTGCAAGTATAATACCATGAGCTTAAGTGGGAGATGTGTTTCCAAAGCATATTCAGAAATGAGTTATTTGCATTCAAACTCGATACTCTTATTTTTCTGCCGCTATTTTGTAAGTTCACGTCAAAACTTTATATTTGATTCACCTGTATAAATCTCTGAAAAGCAGAATCACAAGAGTCAGGAAAGGCATCTTTAAAGGACTTCCTATGGTGACTGTTGCTAAGGAAACCTTCATATTGCACCAGGTTTTGAAATGCCGGTAGCATCTGAAATACACAGCTGAATCTCATAGATCCAGATCCAAATTAAGGGTGACAGGTAAGGGGGTATAAGTCACTGTGTGTCCCAGTTATGGAGAAATAACAGATAGGAGCTGGATGCAAAAAATACCCTGGGATTCGTGATTTGAGGCAGTAGATGCTGCGTGCTCCTGAGATTCTGRGCTTGTGAGCAGAGGCAAGCTGCCCAAGTGTGCAGATGATGGATCGACCTAGACAGGAGTGACTAGCTGGGGGTCATATCAACATCTGGGTAYAGAGGGAGTTTAACTGCAGATTACTGCATGTTATTAATTAATGTTGTACTCCAATTATGCAAGGGAACTGGGGAAGGTCCCCACAGTGGGGCAATTTGCACAGATGCTACAAGTGACGTCACGTGTTTTGGCCAAGGGCAGCCACTGGATACTTGAAGGGGTCTTTCTTCCCCCTCCTCCCATTTATTTATCTGTTTGTCCTGGATGCATATATTGTACAGGAGAGGAGCTTGGTGTGTAACCCTCATTCTCAACACAGCTGAAACACAGAGGGACACAACTAGTGACTGGCACCCACCCGAATCCAGAGCATCCTGTATTAGCTGCTCCAAAGACAGAAAATTCTCCAAACAGGGAATTGCAGCTGAAACTTTACTTCTGTTGGCCTCCTGTAGCCTTCCTCTGCAGAGCCTGAGCACAAGTCAGAGCAGGTCCAGAAAGACAGAGGCCTTTGGCAGTTGCCTGGGAAGAACAAGACTGTTTAATTGTGTGAAACACCCGTGCATGCCTGAGAGAACACTTGGACTTGCATTTACAAGAAATCTCTTTAGAAYTCTACTTAGTGGCTTAACAAGGAATAAAATATGTACCTGAGTGTCCTCTCCACAAGTAACCCTGAGYAGAAGTTTGCACTGAGCTAGGAAATTAAACTTCTGCTGGTTGGAGAGGTAACAGTTGCTGCTGATTGGGAAGTGGCTGTCAGAGAGAATTTCTTCTTAAAAAATGAGATTCAAGTGTACTTCTAAATATGGCATAATCCATGAAAGTGGGATGAGTGCTGCTTCCAGAGTGTCTGTAGACTTGGTTCACTGATCTCTGGGAAGTTTCACTATCATGGAGGTAGAAATAACACCTCTTCAACAAGAGATTCAGGTTCTTCAGCAAATGCTTTCTGGCAATTGCTTGCCCCTGAAATATCTGAACTGTTTCCTTAGAGACTGTGTCATGTYGGTGAGCAATGCACAGAGCTAGAGCCCGTGTGACTCCTGGATTCCTGAGCACATGTTGCTGCTCACAGGCATAAATGGTAATAAAAGCTACCTCAGAACACCATAACTAATTGTACGTGTTTCTATCTCCTTTGTTTCATTTCTTTTGTAATGTCACTTTACATAAGCAAGCTCAAAAATAAAATTCCTGACAGCTGAGAAGTGTGGCAAAATCTGAAATATGTTTACTGTACACAAACRTTGAAATGCATGTAATGTGAATATAAATTTCAGGGAGTTGCTAAATAAAAGATTAGAGCTGCTTTGTAGGATGTAGCAACAGATTTTGGGCTCTKTGCAAGGAAAGGTGTTTATCTCTCAGGTGTATAACTAGACATTTATATGTGTAAGTAGCTGACTTTGTGCTCATGAAAATCAGGTACAAAATCAGGGTGTTTGCCATGCATAACCTGACTTCTCACTTTAAAAGCTTGGGATTTTGGCTGTTTTGCAGAAGTSTAGGTTGTATTTTCTTTCATACCAGTGTAATCAAAGTAATATATTTACTACRTCTAGGATCAGTGCGTTTGTTTGTTTGTTGCCAGCATTCCTCTGCAATGCCACTTCTCTACTTTAGAAAACCTAAAAATAAGTTGCAAGACTCATCTGCTGACTCTGGAAAAATTGTTGCTCAGGCAACCTGATCTTCTTCATAACTTTGGGCTTCAGCCATCTGATGGTTCCAGTAGGTAAACCCGTGAAATCTTCAACGTTTCCATTCTGCAGGAACTCCCCTGTTGTGAACAAGGTTTCGTTCGCAACTACGATGGAAATGAACCTGCTTTTCCTTTGGGGGGAAAATGATCAAATTTTAGAGGTTGAGAAGGCAAAACGTTGGTGGAAGTGATCTTTAACTGAATGGAGGGGTTCGGAGTTTTCTTCTGTGCCTGGGAGAGCCCCAAATATTTGGAGTCACATGGCTGAACTGTGCAAGTTCTGCTTCTACCTCACAGCAGCCTGAGCATTGTGCACCCATGGGTGCTGATTTTGGCAGCAAACTGGCTGTCTCTTATGGCAGGTTCCCTCTGTTTTCCCTAGAACCTCCTTGCAGTAACACTTCTCAGAAAACTCTGAGTAGAACTCCTCCTGCTTCCAAAAACTTGGGCAGAGAGCTTAAGAAATCCTGTAGATTAAATTGTAATTTCCAAAGCTGTGTGGATTCATGCCGTGAGAATCAGCCGCAGGCTCTCAGATGTCACCATCAATGAGAAAATGCCCATTGACTTAATGAGAAATAAATGGGCCCAAATCCACCAGTTTCAGCTGCTGCACAGAGCTACACTGGCAGTGAGGGGGAAATACTGGCTGTTGCAGCATCAACAATGCTGCCCCTATTTTTTTCTGGAAGTAGATTAAAGAAACAAGATCAATACAGCATGTAACATGTCCTGAGAACTTAGTAGCTAGTTATCCACCTTATTAAGAGCAAGAATGAAATAAAGCTCAATTTCATTCTGCATAGTTTATTCAAAGTGAATAAATGAGCAGGCAAAGATTGCYGTGTTTATACATTTTTCATAGAGGCTTTTGATAAAAAGCAGAACTAACAATTTAAGTTTAATTGCATCCAAATAAAGAACTATTTCCCACGGCTGCTGAATAATACAACATTGTTTTTGTTCCACTGTGTTCAAAAACAAAGGCATTTCATAGTAGCTTGGGAGGTAAAATGTAAAAGCCTTTATTTATATGTACTGGGGAGAGGGGTGGAAGGAAAGTAATTACAGTCTGACAGACAAGACTTGCTCAATCTCAGATACTGGGAGATAAACKTGGTTTGAAATGAGAACATCAGATAAAGGAGTTTTAAAGAGTTAAYAGCCCTGCCTCTACAGTGACTGCAGTAATATTTGTTCAACCAGAGGGAGTTATGATTTTTTGTATTGATAGCTCGTACTGTGAAGTCTGAAAYTCCCCAAAGATTCACTCTATATGGAGTTAATACAAGAGACTCCAGCGTTCAGTCCTCCCGAGAACTGCAATTGTTGCTAACGAGGCATCCAGAAGTGAAGCTGAAAATTGTATTGCACCCACACTTTGCCATGATACCAGAAAAACAAACAGGATGTTAGAAATTTGTAGCATTTCTAGTGAGCCTCAGCACACCTCGGGACCAGCACCATCCTCCCTTTCTTTTGTTTTTTACTTATGGTGTTTTATACTCAAGGATCTGAATGCTGAATCTTTTTTACACGGTCTGCTGCTAACAAGATAATTTTTTAAGCAGAAAGGAGAGAAAGAATGTGGGAGAAAACTCCTRCCAGTGAGTTTGCTTATGCAGACGGTCTAAATTTTTGGCAAAAGAAGCTTTTCCTATTTTAAGGTGAACTGTTGAACCCTGAGAGCCAARTGTGTCAGCGTGAGCAGCGCACGTGTTTGCTTTATGGTTGAGTGTCCAACTAGGAACAAGTGAGACAGTTGTGGGACTGAGATTTCAGTCTGAGAACAGTTAAGGATACAAGGAGCTGACTGAGGGCTCTGATTTGTACCCCCTCTGTCCTTTCACACCTGACTGCTGGGTGACAACTCCTCAGCTGCACGAGTGGCAAAGGGAGCAGTGTGTCCCCTGCCAGGCACTTTTGTGCAGTCCCTCCTGTTGAGTTAAAATATTGCTGCTTTCAGCTCGTGCTGGCAGTGGAAGGGCTGAGCCCCAGCAGCAGAAGTGCTGCCAGTTTTCCATCTCCTGTAAGGAAAGCTCTGTGGGGCCAATGCCCCAGGCAGCCTCCAGTGCTGCCCTGGGGAGGGCTGGCAGCCAGCTCCAGGTGTGAGCCTCAGGGATGGGTGTCACAGCCCAGCTGGCTCTGCAGGGCAAGCAAAGGCAGGGAGGAACCTGCCTGGGTTTGTCCAGCACTGAGCTGGTCTGGCCCAGCAGCCTGTGGTCACAATGCCTTGGTGCAGTTGTGGTGACTGAGCCCGGGATTCACAGCCCAGGCTGAGCTCTGTGTCAAGGGGGTTGGAAGGAGGGGTTTGGTGCTCTGCCTGCAGAGCATATGGACAAACCTATTTTTCTTCTATTTAACGTTTTCACCCAGTCCTGTTCATCAGTATCTCAGCATTTTGCTTATTTCTCTTCCTTTAGTCTTATTAAAACCACGCTGGAGAACATAATTACTCACCTCTGTTTTTGCAAATGTTTTTCTGATCATTCACTTGAGTAAATCAAAGCCCAAAGAAATAATCATTATTAACCATCCAATTGACTGTTTTGTTCAATGCCAACATGGCTGTGTGTATTGGCCCGGGGACTGCAGCTAAGAACAGAAAAAAATCCCCAACCCAAAAGGCTTTTATTCCTCACAGAAAACATCTGGTGCTTTGGGCTGATCTATTGAAATGGAGGCAGGCTCTATTCATATGGGCTGTTGCCTCAACTGGAGATAAATTATATTCTTGCAGAAAGACTTTTAATTAAAAGGTGATGGAAACTTTTACTTTTGAAGTCCAAAGTGACTTCTGTAGCCTAATAAAGCACACTCACTCCTAAAACGTAACAGATTGTCTGTAACATTTAAATCTCTGTTTTAAAAAAATTACCAGCAGTACAACTGTTTAATCAAAAGTATTTTTTTAACACAACGTTCACTTCTGGAAATATTGATTAGTGCCTCAATTCTTACAAAAGGGCAGCACAGAAATGTGGAGATAAACACTGTTAATGTTTCGTCTGTTATTTSTACTGAAGTATGCAAACCATGAGCTTGGCAGGCAGCAGGCTGGTGGGAACACTCACATTACTCACAGCCAGGGAAGCTGAGCCCCACTGAAGCCAGGGCTTTGAATTATAGGAGGTGACTCTGATTCCTTAATTTCTGTGGTGCTGCTGTTTTCCTTTCCCTGGCAGTGTATTTAAAGACAGTTAAGGTTAAGTATGCTGATACTCTGATCCCAAACATGGAGTGAAAATATATTAAATCTGCCCCGATTCCCTAGAAAAGCAGTGCTYCACACATTTATGGAGGGCTCACACACACTGCAAGAGTATTTCTGACCATAAATCATTGGTTACTTTGGTCATTTGACCAAAAAAAAKCGTTCAAAAAAGGTTTTGGTTATCGCAACCACATTGGTTATTTAATAAAAATGTGCAAATGTATAGGAGGATGTGCTTGGGAGAGCTTTTCCTGATGTGCATGAAGCAAATTCCATTTCAGTCAGAACAGCTGGGTTGGTGTAGGGTTTACTGAGATTCAGTGAGAAATACAGATGTACTCTGCAAAACCACAGAACATCTGTAGCCTTCAGGAGGTGGAGAGAACCTTGCAAATAACCACAGTTCTCAACTACTCACACATTGCCTTTAAAATTTTCAATTGGTTTTCAATTTTCTCTAGATTTTGGTCCTGAAATTTCTAGTTGATCAGGCTATTGTTGAAAACAGAGGCACCTTTCTCAGAGAGAAGAACTGGGCTCTCAACCAAATTAAAGAGCAACCTTATACTATTTTCAGTATTTTAATTCACTTCTGGTGGACTCTGAGTTGGTGATTTCCTGAAGAGAAAAAGGTTACACTACTTCGACTTCCAGCCATGTGAGGAGCTACATCTGTTTTCAGCAGGTGTAAAATGGGTTGAACTTGAAGATTCAAATGATTTTGAAAACACAGCTTAGAAATACTAATTTTTCCACTATGTTCCTTTTGTTTGGATCCAACCAGTTCAAACCAGATCCAACTGGCTCAAACTGGTTCAAAGCAGATAGAACCAGATCCAACCATTTTAAACCAGTTCAGTTTCCCAGAAATTCACCATTTCCCATGTTAAAGTCTTTTTGATTTCACGTGTTCCTTCAGTCCAGATACCATCAGTTCTAGCAGCTTTGAGTGGTATCAGAGGTACAGTTCAGAGTAGCTGGATCTGAAATATTTGCCAGGAGTATTCTTCGGGTGCTATGGTCCATACCCTGACAAATCAGCGTTGGATTAACTCCATGTACTTGCATAACAAACAGCTCATCCAGAAAAAATACTCTCTCCATAAATTACCCCAGGTACATTCCAGCACTGTGCTTGCTCTCCTGATTAACTGCTCGTGTCTCTCCATTTCGGACTGCGCTGTTCTTGTTTAAATTCTTCCATCTCCCTTTCCACTGAAAATTAGAGCACTTGTTGCAGGTCCCTTTATGTGCCAGCTGTGAGCTTTGGCCCAAGGCTCTGTGGCTGACAGAGCTGTCTAAGCCCACTGAACTAAAGAACATCAGTAAAATTCCTCCCACTTCAGCTGGAATATGGTGGTAAGAAACAGCAATGCATGGCTGAGAGCACAGCCTGGTTAGAACTCCAGAGTCCCTTTAGGAGTCTCCAGAATAAAGGTGCTGCTCTTTACAGCAGCCCAAAAGGATGCTGAAGGTACAAGTTACAGCTAACAGGAGTGGAGTGCTGGATGTGCTCTCTCAGGGTTTATGAGCACACCACGAACATTTAGTTATATTTCCAGTTAATAGTCAGGATGTTCTTTGACTTCAGAGTATGAATCCCATTAGAATTCCTCAGGAAAGAAATGGTTTCTCTCAGTCAATATCAACTTTTTCAATGTGTGCCTAGTGCAGAGTCTCCACCCAGCTCCTCTTGAGCAGATCAGTCCTTCAGATGCTGGTCCTTAAAACCCTCCCTTAGCAGCTTCACCAAAGCTTCTCAACATCATAGAATATTGCAGAGGATTTGAGCTTTTCATAATGTCCTGGCTCATGTTATCCACAGTGTGGCCAGCAGGACAAGGGCAGTGACCACCCCCCTGTACTGGGCACTGGTGAGGCTGTGCCTCAGATCCTGGGTTCAGTTTTTACATTTATTGAATGTAACAGAAAGACCTCAAACCAAAATTGATTTCTCTAAGGATGAGGGGGTGATGGCTGCAGGTCAGCAAAGTAAAGGTTTTGATTTCAGTGGGACTACTCCATTGTTTGAAGTTAGGTATAGGAATTACCAAATCACAGACACTAAAGCACACGTTTTGAGCTTGCTCTGCTCTCAGAGATCAGTGGCCTTTTAATGGTTCCTGCCTAAATGTCTTGTGTCCAGCTGGAAACATCTCCTACAACTGCAGGTCTGCCTTACCCTACAGCAACCACACTGATCCCTGCCAAACCCTGCCTCTCTGCAATTTTGTCTTTTTTTGCATGTACAAATACAAAACAAGATTAAACCAGTAAAGTCATTTTCATGTGTGACCTAATGCAGTTTCCATAGAGGCACTTAGGCTCTTTCCTCCCTCACACCATATGAGTTCCTAATGAGACATTAATGAGACATTAATTGCTTATGCAAATTTAGACTAGTAGACAATGAGAGTTGTTGTACCAAGAGTTTAAGGGCCATATAACTACTCTGGATGTTCACATAATTCCCATTAACATTAATTGGAGCTGCGTGCAGATTAGAGCCTGGTATCTTCAAAAGTTATAAAACAAACCATTGAATACTAAGAGGGTAACTTGTAGCCATGTATCTTTCTTACAAGCACTTTGGATTTTATACTGGTTGCTAGCGAGTCATCTAGTGTTAAAATGCTCCAGATGGCATTGGAAGTAGTTCAAAATATGAAAGAATTATTTTCACTTAATA
This sequence comes from Mixornis gularis, assembly GCA_003546035.1. Taxonomy (NCBI): domain Eukaryota; kingdom Metazoa; phylum Chordata; class Aves; order Passeriformes; family Timaliidae; genus Mixornis; species Mixornis gularis. Next base: position 149,900 of record QVAJ01000047.1, on the reverse strand, counting down.
TGTCAGGAATGTGAAACTTTACCCGACATGATTAGAAATAGAATAGAGGGGCCATATATTTTAACCCCTTGAAAACTTCTGTGGAGTGTTTCAAACTTTGCTGGTAAAGTGGAGACAGGGAAAGGTAGGAAAGTTGCATTTCTAAAAGTGACTCGGGGAGATGTTGAAAGGAATTAATTCACTGACTGTCGTCAGGGTCTGCTGATGAGGAGCTGTGAGAACAGTGACTAAAACTCTTTGACCAACCAGCTATTTGACACATATGCTGGTAGCTCCGAGGCTATCTCGGTTGTCTGCCTCAATAACATCTCTGCTCTCATTTCCATCTCTCCCTGCTCCTGCTGCTCCCATGTCATTTCATTTAACACATTTCTCGCAGCCCACTTCCCAGGCAGCTCTCTGCATCCTTGTCCAGAGGAGCAATAATGCCCCTGCTTGGAGCTCGTTTTTGCCATGACAGATTGATGGACAATCCATGTTCATTCCCTGCTGAGAAGCCTCATTTGGCCTGTTTAATGCCAGACCTCTTTAGGGTGAGCACTGGGAGTCCTTTGTCCCGCCCTGCTGAGTGCCACCTCGGTGTGTCTTTCCCCGCCCGTGGAACCGCCAGGGTCGATGAATTCAGCAAGCAAGGCACAAGCTCTCGTGGCTTTATGGATGCCAGTGTGCTTTATAACAACTCCGGCCACCTGGGAGGTGCTGCAGTTGTCACAGGAGCACGATGATGGAAATGCAGGGCTGGGGCTGTGGCAGGGCTGCTCCCCAGCCCTTTGTTACCAGCAGCACCTCACTCACCTGCACAGGGCTCCTGCCACCCTCCCCACTGCCCCCAGAGCTCCCCGGTGCCTGTCACAGCCTGTCCTGCAGCTGCTCTGCCTGAATTCCAGCCTCTGGCAAGCCCCTGGGATGCTGTAATTTTAGGAACAGATGTGTCACTGGGCACCTGAGGTGTTCATGAGGTCAATTAAAATGATCCGCAACGCTAAGGGAGTTAAATAGAAGGTTTAGCAAGTACATAAGATGATTAGCTATAATTGTCTGCAAACGATGGATAATATTATTTTAGATATTTTTATTATCAGTTCAATTACTAGAGAAGCTTAAATTTTGCTGGAAGGAAAGCGCTCGGCAGCGCAATCTAAACATCTCACCTATAGTGGTGCTTTCATTTAGAACTGCAAAATAGTGGATTTGCCTCATGTTTCAATGCAGCTGAGAGTTCTTAGAGCAGGAAGATATGGCCATTAACTGCTATTTTCTTAATAATAGCACCCCATTGTTAAGCAAAATGCTTACCCCAGTTGCATTCAAAGCACTAGAAATCCAAAGTTAAGGCAGCAGAAAATGGGTTCTCGTTGCATTCAGATGGTAATGCATGGCAATTCTTCTTTTTGCACTCCTAGCATGTACTTGTATGTTAAATGAGGTGAAATAGAAAAGGGTAAAGAAAAATCCCTATCTGAGGAAATAATAGTGCTCTCCATGGTACTCTTTGGACAGTATCAAACAAAGGAAGGGTGAGAAGCTCTGAGGTGATGAATGAGTCTGTGGTATTAGGGCAGAGAAAGGTATTTTATGGACAAATATACATACAATATTAAAGTAATAATAATAATAATAGCAATTTTAGGGATTCTTTTCAGTATAGGACATTTTGCAAGGAGTAGCTGGTGAAGCTGTGAAGGTCTGGATTGCTGTGCTGTGGGGGCAGCTTGCTCTGAACCCTTCAGACAGTCCACAGTTATTTGTTTTCTTTCAGTTTTAAGTGAGGAAAGCTGGCAGAACAAGGAGGTGTTTCTATCCCTAAGCACAGCTAAGCCATCCCTTCTCTTGCTAAACATCTGAGACATCTTCGCTATCTAATGCAGTTACAAGGAACGATGGGAGAAAACTAAATTGGAGGGCGGAAAAAAAAATTTAGCATTTACTCAATGGAGAACATTGCAGCAACTTGGGTAATGACAAAACAGCCCTACAAGGTGCCAGCTCCAGAGGAGCTGCACAGTGGAGTTCTATTAAAAGGAAAAGAAAAATGAGGAGTTTGTCCTGGATCTATGAAAACTCATTCATCAGGGAGAGGATTAAGCCGAACGACTCACAAACATCATGCAAGCTCCGAGAACACGCTGTAGCACTGACAGGAAGTCATTTCAAAGACTTCATCTCTTCAGTCCCGGGGTTACCTTGGTGCCACACCAGCACGATGCCTCCCTGCTGTTTGATCACCGGGATTTTCCAGCTGAAATGACAGCTCCAGGCAGGGAGGAGATAAGAAATGAGATTCGTTTAAAAGAAGAGGATCACAGTGTTTTTCAGTCCCCTCCTGCTCTGATGCTGGGGGTTTTTCAGGTGGGATCCAACCTTTGGAGTGGGGCAGCAGAGAGGTGGGGCAGCAGCCGGGTCACCAAGGAACTGAATTTCTGCATTTCTCCTTCCCGTTCCCAACCCAAAGGAGTCCCTTCCATTCTCCTGGGAATTTGTAACACCTTTGCAATGGGAATTTCCTTGCCACGGGCCATCTACTGCAGGTTCCACTGGGTCACTTTGATTYTCTTAGTGACTGTTTTAGGTGTCCTCTTCCCTTTTCCAGATTTCAACCTGGGTGAAATCACCCCACATGGACAGATTTAAAGAGCTTTGTGCTGATTTCTTACACATCTTCCTTGCCTGTTTCCATCTAAAAAACATTTTCTCTCTGACAGCAGGTATCACCAGGATTTAACTTCACATATTTTTAATATTTTCAGAATGAGAGGGGAAGTAAATATTATATTTTTAATAATATAATAAGTGTAGAAAACGGGTAAAAGAGGATCAATATTGAGAACAGTAATTAAAATGTTGAAGATAAATGAATATGCTTTGATTGACATTATTCACAGCTTTAAAGGTCAGATGCAAAACAAATATATGGGATGAGTATTAAAATAAAAGATACTTTTAATGGCACTAGTGAGAGATTACTGCTGTTCTTCTTATTATTACTTCCCTGAAAAAGAACAATATAAGAACTTAATCTCCAGTGAAAAAAAAAAAAGAGAGAAATTCAGAACAGAGAGAAGAYACACCTGCAATTAAGTTTAATTGATCTTGTGCTCTGCACCCCAAAGTGCACAAGTCCACACTCTATTGACAATGAAGCAAGAGTTTTATTATTACACAAACAATAATCTTCCACTTTTTTCACTCCATGCTCTTCTTTTTTTCCCCTGTTTCCCTCCAAATCTGCAGGAGGCRCTGCAGAGTGTGATCAGCACCCTCCGTGATGCTTCAGGAACAGATTGCAAAGCTGTCCCCTGTCAGAGGAGCAGAAGGAGGTGTTGCACCTCAGCAGATTTTACAGATGGTGGTGGGCTTTGGGGGAGAGCACAGGCTGTGAGTGAAAGAGTTTGAGACACCTCCAGAAAACTCAGCACAGCCTAGACCTCTATTCCCATCTTGGCAAGACCAACCCCTTCCCCTCCTTTTTTGTCCTTCCAAAGTGTGCCACGTGTGTGACCCTCTGTACGGCTTCTCTCATTTCACATCAGCCTCCCCAAAATCCAGGCTTGTTCCTGGCTGGCCCCAGGTCTGCCCGAGGCAGATCCCTCCTTTCAGGGRACAGTCTCCTGCAGATATTCAGGGTTCTGTGGGCAGCAATGCTACAATGCCACTGAGARCCACCTGCAAGTGAACTGCAATTTCTTCACCCTTCAGCCCCCTGTCTCAGCTTTGTACCTCTCACAAGGCTCGGGAAATTGATTTATTTTACTTTGGGGGCAGATAAGTATTCCATTAGTGCTTGCTCTGACCTTTGCACACAGCAAGGTATTTGCTTTTCTTAATTCTAGCATCATTAGCAGTGCATAAGTTTTGAAATTTTCTTACACCAAAAAGCAGTAAYGGTTATCTGCTATACTTGCCTAATGAGTCATAAAATGAAATGGCAGATGATTTGTTCTGCATACAATTAATCCAATAGTTAAGTAATGGCCAAGACTGCTGAGAAAGGACAATAAATCCAGAAACCCTGACAACATCTCAAAGTATTGGCTTTACTGATCACAATCAATTAGATTTTTTCCACCCTACTTAAAGTAAAAAGAGAAAAAGTTTTGGCTTTTTTGTTTCCTTTATGAAGTTTCAATAGCAATTAGGCTTGTCGGTGTCATTCTGAGGAACGCTGACTGTGTTGATCTCAGTTTGTTTTAATCATGTTAAAAGGGTTAAGCCAAATACTCCAAGAGCACAAAGTGGAGCCCTGAATGCAGCAGAGTGCCTTTATCCCACTAATGAAAAGAAATTGTTGAACAAGATTAGATGCACACTGGCACTCAAGGCTGTTTGCATGATTGTGTCTAACAGGAGCTCCTACCAGCAGTAAAGGCCAGTCGAAGTAAGAAAAGCAAAATTAATTATTTTGGCAAACTCTTACTAGTGATAAATGATGGTATCCCTAATATTGATCCCAAATCCTCATGAATTTCCCTCATGGGATGGAATCCACTCATGCAGGGCGTTGCACAAGGGCAGGGGTTGACCCTGACCTGTCCCTGGCTGTCAGAAAGGAACAAMATTTAACATCCTGAACTCCAAACTTCACAGGATCCCTTTCAGCACTGAATGTGTTGCTGACCTGGATGCTGATGCCACCRGCCTGCACTGTGAGAGTTTAGGGTGGTAAAATGCTCCTTGTAGTGGGTTTTAGGTGCTCAGGTGGGTGTGCAAGCACAAAAAGGGTATTTCAGCAGCCGAATGTCACCATAACCAAGCCTACAATAGAACAGATGGAAAATGAAGCACTCCATGTTCCAGGCTGAGAAGAAAACTTGTGTCCTCCCCACCCCAATCCCATCCTTTGCCTCTCCAAAGCTGTCATTAAAATGTGCATATTTGCAAGGCTGGTGAAAATTTATTAAGCAGATGAATACATAAATAAACAAACAGCTGGGTGCAGGCAAAAATGGGTTCCTCTTGTCTGGTGATGCTTTATTGCTGCTTTTATTTTAACTGATTGAATTTAACAAATGTTTCATTGTATACCACATATAAATGACAATTTGATTCAGGCTCTAATTGTGYAAGTCTCACTAGCTGTGTAAATATTTTAAGGTTTAAAAATTACATTTTTCATAACTGTGTCAGAAGAATTAGATTCAAGCATTGCTCAATATTGCAACAATGCAGGATATATAAAGGAAAACTAATAGACCACATTTGTTCTCTGGAGAAGAGTAGTTGCTGTGAAGGCACATAGTTATTTCTGAGAGTGGATTTTTAATAAATAAAGTGTGTAAAAAATTGCTGTGTGATTTAACATTACTCCTCCTTAATGCTGTAYGTGATTTTAGTATCATAACATTTCTTTGTGCTCCTCTCAGTCTCTAAACCTGCACCCTGATTTTTTTAAAGGTCTTTTTCAGATTGAYCTTTTCCTTCAGCCCATGCTACACCACCCTCTATCTCAGCACTTTTAAACCTTGTTCCCAAGGCTCTTGCAAAGCTCTAAACAAAATCTTTCCCCCTGTTTGTGCCCATTTTGCCCTCTGCTCCCCAGCCCTGCATTTGTCCTTTGCCCTTGCAGTCTGAGAGTGCAGGGCACAGCACACAAATCTCTGCCCTGCACTGCCACMTGCCTTGGTAAAGAAATGGAAAATGGAAGAAAATAGTGGTTTATGGTGAGTTGTCACCTCCTCTCATGTTTGAGTACAGAAACACTGACTGATTTCATCCCTTGGACTTTTCCTAAGGTGTAGGAATAGCCCTCAAGCAAACGATTTTATCTSTGACCTTGCACAAAYCACTTAATTATTTCAATAATTGATTTTTATATTTGCAAAATGTGCTGTGTTATCTGTTTCAGCCTCAATACCATGCAAAGGGTGGGGTTTGGCCATGTATATTTTAGAGCATTGCAGATACCATTGAATCCTCTGAGGCCCTACTGTCATTTTATGGGGGTTTCAGCAACAGTGTGTTTCAATGGATTTCAAGCACCATTGTACAATACACCTCCAAAATAGTGTTGGGAATGTAATCAAAGACTAGCTGAGAAGGCATCAGCAAATTGTCAAGATTGGGAAGGCTGAGGCAGAGACATCAATCCATAGTTTGACACTTGGTTGATACAATTTACTAAGGGATTTTTGATTCCTAGAAACACGGATCAGAATAGCATTGCAGGGCTTTTTTTTCCCAGAAGCAGCTAATAATAACTTCCTTTACAGTTTTCATCAATTCCATTAATATTTTTTTCTCTATTTCTTTTGAATCAATCCAAATTTTTTTTTGCAAATTAAAAATTTTTACTGCAACAAATGCTGTATTTGTAGGATAAAGGATGCTCAGCCTCAATAATGAGGCAACCATTTAAAGCCATCAAAATGTGGGGCCAAATGAGAACAAAAAAAATCTCACAACTTGTCAAAGAAAACTGCAAATATGTGTCTTCATCTGAGAAATGTCTTAATCGAGGTCTGTTTTTACACAGATATATTTAAGCTGCATTTGAAACAGTAAGTGAGTTCCTGGGGAATTGAAATATCCCTCTTATTTAATTTATTCTTTCTGTGCTTGTGCACTAATTTAAAGCTGCAGCAGTGTTGTATGAGGTGTCTAAGAGGTAGAGTTGTTCCTGTGCATTCTTCCCCATTGTCAGCTGCAAAAGCCTTAAAAGTTAATGTCCACTGAAATTGTTCTGGTTTTACTACCACCTAAATGTAATTTGTTCTGATTTATGCCCCTGTAAAACAGGTCAAGACTGATGAAAAACAAGGCCAATATATTAAGTTCTTATAGAACAGTTTGTGGATGTAAACATTCGAGATCATTTGTGCCAGTGCATCTTATCACCAGGCAGATGTTGTTTATGGAAAATGCAAAATTGACACAAATCTTCCTACTAAACATAAATAAAACTGGATGTGTTTGGAGGGGAGAGCCAGCAAGAGGTGCTCAGTTTTGAATGCAGGTTACTCTGTGAATTTTTATTTTAAGAGAAGACATTCACAGCTGTCAATTTTTGAATCTCATTTCTGCCTGGGTACATCAGGGCTCATTCTGTAGACAGCAGCCCCTGGAATGGTTGGACAGCTGAATGGAGTCTCTGAGTCTTTCGTCTTTCACACTTCAGACATGCTTTCAAGCCACCAACACTTTACATCTGCTTTTGCATATTACATTTTAAAAACACATCTTTTCCAGGAGTCCCATGAAKGTATTTCAGTCAGGATATGGATAAGTAGCTCCATTTCTAACTCAGACTATTTGAACTTGTCTTTTCCCCTCCTACTTCTTTTCCAGTGGCTCAAGGTTGGATGATAAAGTTCATCAGCAGTTTATATGGTGGGTTTTAAGATTTCTATTTTACCTGGATTTTTTCCATTTGAACAACTGCTTGCAGGAAATTTTTATAGAGAAATTGTCAGGGGTGRCGCTGGCAGGAGCAGAAAGCTGATGCTTGCCCTTAGGAGGACATGGACCACTGAACTCTGAATAATATTTGCAGGAGGGTTTGTTTTCACATCTTCAGAGTCTGAAGTGCTCAGTTCATCTTGCAGAGCCACGAGGCTCGTGCAGAGTCTGGTACAAACCTGGGAGGGGGTATCCCCTCGTTTCACCTTGGGGTGAGAGGCTGGAGGTGCAGAGGAGCTGCTGGGAGTCAGAAGACTGAGCAGAGGTCTGCAGTTGTCTCCTTCCTCAGGGGGCTGTGCTCCRTGTGAGGCTGATGATTCCAGCTGGAAAGCAGGATGTGATGCTGGGTACAGCAATGCCTGCAGGACAGGGGGGATGGCTGACGGTGGCATGGGAACACAGCACAGGCTCTGTCTTTTGGAAGACATGGATTGCTGTGGTATAATTAATGTTTTCCCACTCTGGTGTTTGCAGAGGAGTTGCCAAAGAGGAAGATCCTTGAGCTACTGGCTCCAGTTCAGATGAGACTTTTCAATTTCTGTTGCTCTTCATGCTAAGCTGCATTTTCCAGTACTGCAAGTTGTTGCATGTCCTGCCTCCCTCGAGTCTGAACTATTTCCAGCAGCCGTTCYAGCCCTGCTCCCACGAGTGTTGGCTCTGTCCTGAGCACAGGAGCCCCCCAGGTTTGCCACATGCAGGTGGCAAAAGCAACAAGTCAATCTGCTGACCTGTCTGCCATGGTTTAATAGAAGTATTCTATGAGAGGCAATCAAATACTCCAAAGGTTTTGTGTCTCTGCTCSATTTTCCTTCTCCAGGTCCAACCCACACCCCCCACTGAGGAATTCATAACTCGACTGTATAAATAAATGTTCAAATCTCCTCCTTATGTCTTTAATTACCTCATGGATTAAGCTAACCCTGTCCTTACTGACCTGGTCTGTTGGCTTCAAGTGCTTCCCAACTCGCTTTGCTGGATTTATTCAGGCAATTCCTGGAGAAGCTGTTTTGCAATCTGGATTTACATAACGGATGGGAAACATTGCRTGTCTCCTGTAAAAGATCAGGAAGTTTGTCACAAGCCCAGCTATTGCACTTTTTAAAAGGTTATAAAGCTGCTAGGTGTGTGATAAATGCTGGTAGAAACACTGGCTTCGCTGCAGCGTGAGGGAAATTCTCCCCTGGAGGAATTTTTTACAGGGTTCCCAAAGCTATGCACTGACTTTCCAGCGAATATTACTGTGAAACAATTGTTTGGGGATCGAGTTGTGTTTTGTCAGCTGGGAATTTATCTTGTAATGTTGGTCTGCAACCAGCAGCCAACAMTGACACCTGATACAGCTGCTTTATGTGTCTATCATGAGACATAAACARTCCATATCTTTCCTCTGTTTCTTTTTAAAAGTAATTTTCTTTGCTTTTCCCCCAGCAGACTGTCCTACAACCCACTTAAAAATCCAAGACAAGGAGCTCCAAATTGCTTGGCTGGGTCTTGGTTGGAGGCTTCTCTCTAGGACCAGAGGTTTCCTCTGGGTCCTGCCAGTGAGGAGGGACCTCACCAGGGCTGGGGAGGACAAGCAGGGATCTCTGTGGTGTCTTTAAAAACTCTTTTTTGTGGGACAGTTAAGGATAAAAGTGCTTTTCCTGAGGTTCCTGGTTAGGGTGTCTGCAGCTGGATCTCGATGGAGGCACCAAAAGGGATCTCCAGCCCAGTTCAGTGCAGCAGTGCCCTGATCTGGGGAGGTTGGACATCAAGTGGCCACTTCTAGAGAGAATGAATGTCAGAGGGATCTTCCTTTTGGGGTATCCTTTCAGTGAAAAAGCTGAGAAAGGCAGGAGGTGGGCACCCACTGTCAGAAAACAACCAAAATATGTGCAAAGAGATTATTTTCTTYGTTTCTCAGCTGGCAGTAGAGCCTCAGGATGAGTCACATCGAGACATCCAGAGGAAAGCAGAGCTCCCTTACACCCTGACTGGTGAGGTTCTAGCATCAGCAGCACCAGGGGATCTCAGTTGCAAGGAGATCCTGTTGGTTGTAAGATAACCACAGACAGCTATAATTCCAGGGATTTTTTCATCTTTTCTTCTCAAGGCCCTTGTTTGAGCAACTGTGAGAGATTTGGAGGGCTGCAGAGAGCACTCACTACAGAGGTTTCACCAAAGATCTGCAGTCTGCAGCTGACTGCAGCCTGAGCTGGATTGTTTCTGTGCCCACTTTGCTTATGTTCTTTGAATTGTGCAGTTTTCAAATTCCTACCTGCATAACAACGGGAGAGCGTGGGACAGAGTTCATGCTGGATGTTGATGGCAGGAAACAAGGGAAATTGCAGCTTTCACTGTTTGTGCTCCTGACTCTGTTTGTCCCTTTTGAGGAGAACAAAAGCACTGACACTGCTGCAGACAAACTCTTCTCTCTAAATTAGGTGCTGGTAAGGTGTTGAAAATTTAACTTTGTGTTCTTCCAAGCCTTCCTGTTACAAGAGCTGTACAATATAATTTTCTTTGCTGTCTCTTCCTCCCAAGCATTTTCAGTTAAGCAACTTGAATATTCATAGATTTGGATGAGCAGAAAAGAAGCTTGTTTCTTTCCACATAAAAATGGAAGGGGAAATTAAAACATACTTTCCATGCWGCTAGTACACATTTCAGTAAAGCATCAATGGTATATATGGCTGATTACTTTCCTGTGGAATAATTCTCCTGAAATCGTTGATATTAAAATTCAATATACTGTTTTGACTAAGCATCACTGGGGATAGCACAATCTCTCATTATTTCCTTTTCAGCATAGACATAGCTCATAGTGTGGATATGCAGATTTTTAATGCAGCAATGGAATTGTAAAATGCAGCTATTTTTCAGCTATCACAGAATTATCAGGCCTGGTGAATTGTGTCTTAAAGCCACTTTATTTTCTCACTATTTTTTTTAATGCCTGCCCTGTGCCAACTGTTATTTGTTGTGTCAAATAGGAGGCATAGGGAAGCATCCCCATGAAAAARTGTGTCCACCAGCCTGAAGGTTTGCTTTAAAACCTCATCCTTTCAAGCCACCTCAGCTATGGGGTAAAAACTGCACTGAATATTCTGCCTGGTAGAACAGAGGGCACAGGGCAAGGGGAAGCTGCAGTGGGTAAACAGGAGTAGCAGCTCTTCTCCTCCTCCTGCTCAGGAAGAGCAGGATTCATTTGAGCACGAATTCAATTAAAYTTGAGCAAGATTCATTCTGGGTTTCTGTCTTTTCTTGCGGCTGATGGATTTGGGGACCCTCCACCTTCCAGCCTCCCAGACTCAGAAAGCTGGGCTGGCAGCTGGGAGTTGGGATTTCAGTTATCATCCCAGACTTTCCTGTCTGGAAATCACAGGGCTCAGCTGTGCACATCTTCTGCATCACTCTGGAGGGCCCTGGGGCAGAGGTGCAGCATCTCTGCACTGCTGGAAGGATGCAGCCCAGAAAAGGCAATGCATGGAGCATCCAGCTCTGTGTCCTGAGACRTAAATCTCTACACAGAAAGACAGGCAGCAGAGCTGAATTTCTCTTTTCTAGGATTTAGCGTGTCCGAGTAAATATCTAGCAATTCATAAAAATGCATTTCAGATGCTTTTTCTTTCCAGGTCAAATGTTGCATAATACCACCACGTGTTTGAATTGTCTGCTTCCAAAATGTTATGTTCTGCTAACAAATAACATAAAAAACAACTAAAAAAAAAAAGCCCTCATCCATTTGTCCCTAAGAAATTTTATGGATTTCTGCAAAGGCTTGGGAAAATAAAAWCTTTCCTAAAATAACAAAGAGCAACTTTAGAGCAGCAGATTTCATGGATGATTACCATGGTTTTTGTGACAGGGGTTAACCAATTTAGTAATCTGGGTCTGACACAGCTTTGCAGAGTAAGTCTCTCAGTACTTTTGGACTAAATGCTTTGCTCAAATTTTGGGAAACCAAAAGATTGATTTTCTTTGTCTTTTGATTAAGAGAATGGGATTTGGACATGAAAATCCAATTAGATGAATGTGGGGCGTGGGAGGGAGACAGGGAGAGAAGGAGATGGATGGCACTCAGCTCTGCTGCAAACAGACCTCATTCTGAAATTTGGACTACACCTCTGCTGGCTTTCAATTAATTAATTAAAGCAGCTGCTCCTCTCTCCCTGTGCACTTGTACAAAAGATCACAAAGTTTTAGACTTACCAGGTGATAATACTGAAAACTCACCAAAAACCAGAGAAAAYGTAGAGCCGTTGGAAATAAATAACAGGAGTCCTAAAAAGTGAGAGAAGGCAGTATTTTGTTATCTCCAGTATTTCTTGCAGTTAAGTATCTTGAATGATATTATCTGCTTTACTATCAATAAACCTTGCAGCAAACTCCATCTGTCTGTCATTCACAAAATGAGATGTTGCCATTTCACAGAACCATATACCACATAAAAGTCAAAGTATGAGGATCCAAACGCTCTCTAAGCGAAAGACTCTTTGAAGCAGCTGCTTTCCTTTATTATTAGAGACAATTATACTGCCAAAACAGCAGAATATTAGCTTTTCACATGCCTRGTTCACCTGTTTATTGAGTGCTACCCAAGAGCAGACGTGCCAGATGCACCCTGCCAAGGGTGGTGGGGAACAAGAAGGCTCTCCACGAATCTGGAGATTTCTCTCTTTGTGCAGAGCAACCAACCCTCTAATCCATCCAAGAGTTAGCAAGGAAAAATGTTTTAAAGTTTTAATTTAAAATGTTTTAAATGTTTTTAAAGTTTAAAGTGTTTTGATGTTTTAAATTTAGATGTTTTAAACGGGCTTGGGAAAAATGTCTTCAAGGAGAAAAAACATTTTAAAGGACCCTTATGACTCTGTCCTTGCTTCATAATTTCTTCTGAGTCCCAGCCCTGTGGTGCTGTCTTGGTGTGAAGGATGCTGGCTGGTTTTTTTCTCCTCAAAAAAAAAATAAAATTTGTGCTTATCACTGCAAATTCCTGTTGAGCAAACCAAAGAGTAATCTGCTAGAAGCTGCTCTTCAGCCTAATGAGGGCTCAGGACAGTAAGTTCCATGTTTGTGTCTTCATGGGGTAACTTGAAACAGCAGTACAATAATTGCTATTTTTATATCCATAACCTAGATTTAGGAGCAAATGGACAAGAAACTTCCATCACGGAGATCTTGGTGAGTACGTGGCTGAACGACCTCCTGGTGGAATTTCAGGGATTGTTTTACAGCAAGACATAAAAAAACCAGCTGAAAAGCTGATAAAAAAAAGCAGTTTAATAGATGAAAGACAAATGCGGATTTGACAGGAACATTCCAGTTTTTCAACTATCTTGTTACCCAGAATTTTTCACAAGGGAGACCTGAACATTGCTGTGCATCGKTCAATTAAAATCTACCAAGTCCTACACTAAAAAAATAACAGTTATGTTCCCCTTTAAATATGTCTTCACAACTTTCTGTGGTTATTGAACTTGCAACATTATCTCTTATCTGGGGAATGCTAACCATGATAAACAAGGAAATAATCAGGGCCAAATGTGAGATTTGGCAGTTGTTTTGGATTTTCAACATTTGGTACTTTAGGGACGTGCACAGATCAAAATCCTGGAAGCTCTGTAAACACTGTAGCCCAGAAGCTCATATGTATTCTGAAGCTTTTATTTTYCTTTGTGAACACAACCTGGTTGGCAGCGATTAGTGGTTGTTATGATTTCATCTAGAAACCACTAACTGCAGTTAAACAAACAAAAAAAAATCACATAGAGCAAAATATGTTAACAAAACCAGTAATTGTTTAAAGTTAGCACTTCTCTTTTGCAGCTCTAGCTGAAATGATCCCCTATAAATCCATATAAATATGTGTGTGTTCATGGATGTGTCCTGGAAGGTGTGTAGGGATCTGAGATTTGAGCCTGGCACTGGGATGCTGTGTGACAACAGAGCAGGTCACCAGTGAACTGCCTGGAAAGAACAAGTTACTGAAACCAGTGGGTTTGTTTTATGCCTGCTCAGGAAAGGGCTGAAGACATCTGGACCCTTCTAGAAAGAGCAGGCCACATGAAAATTGCTTTTAACACGGGAGAAAAATTACACAGTGCTTGTCTCAAGTACATAATTTATCTGGTGTGGTTTGAAGAAGCCTCTGTACTCCTTGATAAAATGAGGATTAAGCTGTACTGTGCCAGCAAATGGCTTTTTCTCTGACCCATACAGCACCTGCTGGTGACACATAAAGTACTGATTCAGGTAAAACTGGGGCCRGTTATGATGGAGATGAAATATTTGTTTTCTTGCACTGTGTGTTTCTTGAATGAGGAATKTGTGAAAGGACGTATAAAAAGCAAATTCTCTTCTAAAGGATAATGCCATTACAAACTGGAAACTCAAAAGAAACAAAAAGGAAAAAGAGCTCAAATCCAAGATGTTTTCAAAACAGTGAATTTAAAGTAGTTAGTGAGGTATTATTGCACTGAGAGAACCCAGGCTGTGCACTTTGTTTTCCCATATTTCTGAGCAGGGGTAAGAGCCAGTTTCTCTCAGCTTTTCCTCAGGATGAGCACAAGGATAACAGGCCCATCTGGGTCTCAGCAGCACCAAGTGATGGGTTGTTTGTGTGCTGCTCACAAYTGGGACATCTTCTAGGCAGCATCTGGATCCTGCTGGAAGTTCCTCTCCTTTTTGACTTGTCTGCTAGCCTGTGTTCTGAAGAGAAAAAAAAAAAAGTCTTGTACAAGAGTTGCATTTACACAAAGGCTGCACTGGAATTAGCTTTTTTTTTTCTTAATTGTCATTTGGATGCAATGAGGAGGGCAACTTATTTACAAGAAGTCAGCTTTATTTTACTAAATCAGCTCTTAACTGATTSTGTCTTGCAGTATTAGGTTCATTCTCCTCCTTTTCCCTTGCCATCTCTTATGCAAGTCAATAATCTGTCCTCTGATTGTTAAAAGACTGCAAATCACTACTCTTCTGTTATTTACCACTCATCTGAAACTCCCACCCACTACTTATTCTCTTCTGTGTGTTTAACTCCCAGCTACCCAGAGCATGTGTCAAAATAGGTTTTCAAATATTCTTTAAACAGCAGGAATTAATTGCTGTGATTCTACACATTCCAGAAAAGCACAGAACGTGGAAACAGAGACTTACTCACATTTGCTATGTGAATGTAGCCGACTGTACTGACACCTTAGCAGCACAATTAATTGGATCTATTTCTTAAGTGATTTTCTCTACAGAACAAACATCTGAATTAGAGGAATGCCTCCTGGTTAATGTGATGTGTTTCATATTTCCTGTGTTCAGTACTACTACAATTGAAAACATAATTTTCAAGGTACTGTGATACTGATATAGGTGAAATGAGCATCTTCATCATGCTGTTGGATCAGTATAACATGGGCCTTTTAAAAAAATAACCAAACCTTTTCATCCTACTCAGATCTATGTGTGGCTTTCACCAGTAGGTTAGTTCAGTTGCATGAATTTATTTGATAAACTAATTGTGCAGAATGGGGAAATAATTCTATTTACTATCATTCTGACTGACAAATTCTGCATTATACATACAATATGAGTTGATCATGCCAGCCATGCCAGCACAATCTCTGAATCTCTGGAACTGTGGGATTTCCAGGCTGGGGAAAAATCTGTAGCCATTTGCTCTGATTTCCAGAGCCACTGGCTGGGCTTACTGAGAGCACAAACTGCAGTTGCTGAAACCACTGCCCAACTTCAGCTTTTCCCTGCCTTTAATTGTTGGAACAGTGTACATGGGAGAGACATTTAGYTGATGAAAGGATCCTGTCTGTTGAATTGGCAGGATATTTAAACAGAAAGAAAGCAGAAAATTAGTTTTTCTCTGGTCTATTTGTTGTGTATTTTCTAAGAGATACTGACATTAAAGGAGCATTTGCCTGAAGGCCTCAGACAAGATCAGGGCTCCATTATGTCCGTCTCTGCAGGGGCCACGTAAGAGAAATAAACTACTATTATTACTATTAATACTATATTATTGTTGTTGTTGTTGCTGTTGTTGTTGTTGTATTTTCCCCTAAAGATAAATAGTCACTGCAAAAGGGCAGGAAGAATAAAGAATATATGGAGATGGTGTCAAGATAAGGGATGGAGATCATGGGATGGACACCTGGTGAGCAGTTCAGTGAAGGGCTGTGGTGACCATAAGGGCTGGGGAGGTTTGTGAGCAGGGCCAGGCTGGGCCWGGCTGGCAGATCTGCCCCAGGGCAATCCTGGAGCTCTGCTCTGAGCCTGTGCTGATGTCAGATCTGGGCTGTCCCATTCCTGGCCTCCACTTTGGATTCACACTGCTGCTCTCCCCCTTTTCCAAATTCAGTAGCTGAGGCCTGACTTTGTGGGCTCCCAGGAGGAACCTGGTGTCTCCAGGGGCTGTGTGGATGTTTGATGAGGTCTCTGAAATGTTTTGTTCCCCTTGGTCTAAGCTTGGACTGGGGGCCCAGGTTTGCAGCCATCAGTCCTGGGAGTCCTTCAGAGAGTGGTTATGTGGGAGGACATTTCTCACAAAACCTGCTCAGTACCAATCTGTATCTAGAAAAAATACATTTTTATGGCCAGCTGTGGCATTTTCTAGCAGTCAACTGCTCATCATAAAGTTCCTGATACACTTTGGGCTTGGGGTTAGCCTTCCTAACCAGGATGTCTTGCTCTTCTGTGTGGTTCTGCAAAATGCTAACCTACTGTTCCATTTTGTTTTTATAATTCCACTGTAAACCTTTCCAAAAATCCTAGACAACAAAAGGCCAACAAAGCAAAAGAGTCCTGTGCTGCTTTCATTTAAACATTTCTCAACCAAGCAGATTTCCAGTAAGTAGAATCCAGAATTATTTTGTTTTAGGAAAGCAAAACAAATCCATGAGCTAAATAATCTCTCATTTTCTCTTCTATTTATTGGCTTTTTTTAAGTGACTGGGACAAGCCTTAAGCCTTGCACTTTCCCTACAATGGAAGGGAGTTCAACCATTTGGARGAAATATGTTAAGCTGATGGCAATGAATTGTAATGACATTTGCATAAACTAATTTATGTACATTCATTTCAGGGTAAAGTGGAGCCAAAACTTAAAAAAAGTAATCCAAATTGCTTATTAGATGTTTCTGAAAGACAGATAACTTTGAATATCCAGGCCATTTGTCAGTGAGTTTAGTTTGTGTGTTTTATTTGCATTGAGCCAGACTAAAAGAATTTGGTTTTGACGAGGAATTTGTTTCCTAATACAAGAATTCAAATTGTGTCACCCCACTGACCATCAGACATTAATGTCATGTTTACTCAACATTCAGTTTCAGTGGGGGACTGTACAAAAAAAATGAAAGACAAAAAGAARACAAAAGGAGTCTTCTGGCCTTTTCAACATGTGAACTCTATCTTCCACTCTGATATTCCAATAAAGCAACAGYGGATGTTTAAACAGAGATTTCAATCCCAAACACTCCTTGCCTGTTTGTTTAATTACATTTCTGGAAGGTTACAGCTCTCCAGCAAATCTGGGCTCTGTTTTCATAGGCTTCTCAAATTCTCTGCTTGCTTTGACCCTGCAGCTTCGATTCAGTTCAATAATTCGATACAGAACAAACCCAGACAGCCCTGCCGAAGCCAGTGCCAGCTCTGCTCCTCAATTCACCAGGGACAGAATGGTACAACAAGATTTTCCTCTTTATTTTCACACCCTGGGCTTTGTGTCACAGCTCCCAGCAGTTCTGACACACACGTCCTGGTGTCTGGAAGGTGCTGCTCATCACTCAAAGTGCAATATAGAGCAAAAACATCCCTTTGTGCCTTTCCCTGCAGGTCATGGAAAAAATCCCCACCAGCACCAGAGCAGTTCCTTGGTGTGCAATAATTCAGAGGGCTGATCTGCAGAAACAGGCAAAATCAACTTGGGGGAAAAAAAGTTAGTGATCTTCACACTTAGATTTTGGTCTGGGACATCAAATATAAAAGGTTGTTATCACATTATATGCATATACTTCATGCTCACAATTGTGCCTATATTTCACCATAATTAAGTTCACTAGCTACCCATATATTTTTCTTTCTTCTTCATTTGCCCGGGGCTCATCGCTTTATCCTCACTCTTGTCAAAAGGTTCTTACAGTTCCATGGGAAGGGAGACCCTTTTATGTTGAAAACACATATCTAAATCTTTGTAAATGTTGTGTGTGTTTCCTGCTGAGGTCTGAGTAAGCTTTCTCAAATAGGGTCTATTAGCATTTTAATAGCATACTCACACTAGGAAGTCTTTTTGTTTCAGCAGCCAAATATGAAAATATTCTGTATTTGCAAAACARTGATTTGATACCAGTTACCCATCAGAAATGATTGCCCCATATGGAAAGTCAGGACATCATAAACATCATGACATTACATAAATATTAACAAGAAATAAATAGCTATCAAATGATATACAAACCTCTGCTTACAGATCCATACCCTGACGACTCTAAATAGTTTCACAGTTTTGCACTCTGTGCTTATATTTGAATCACAAACATTGGTAAATGTTGATGTCTCAATAGTTATAATGCAATTTAACACCTCACTGTAGGAGCGTGCACACATATTCAAAGACAGTTGAAGATCTTTTTTAAATCTCCTGGGCAAATATTCTCCCCCACATTGCCTCACTATCAAATATTCTATACCCATGAGGTCGCTTTGATTCCCTTTGCCTACACAGGGAAAGATCATGTTCAGGGAAAGATCCCACAGGGAAGTGCCTCTACCTGATTCCTTCTGGGGGTGGAKATGAAAAGGGAAATTCTTTGGTAGTGCAGATACACTTGCCCCATTTATCACTATCAGRCCAGACTTGTCCTTTGCCCAAAGTGCTCCAGCCCTGCCTTCGGTGCAGAGAGCTGAGGAAGAAAATGGTATCTTTGCCTCAGAAGACAAAACAGGACTCAGAGCTGGGTTTTTTCTACAGTCCTTGGCAGAAATCTTAAAGGTTGCGTTTGTTTCTTGGAGGTTCTTTGTTCCAGAATCTACCCAAT
>QVAJ01000047.1:103210-129516 GCA_003546035.1 Mixornis gularis | reverse complement strand
GGCTGGGCTCACACGGAATGAGCTCATAAAGGATTACAGTGTCAGTGGTTAGCCAGGCTGAGAAACCACCAGTGAAGGATGCTGAGCCCAGTGAATGATCCCTGGGCAGAAGGAGATGGGGCCACTGGCCAAGCTCTCCTTTCCCCTCCCGTTGGGCAGGGAGAATTTGGCTGCCATGTGTGCCTTGTGTGCATTTCTGTTTAACATGTAATCCCCAGAAGTTTCTGCTTGTGTTTATAACTCAAACGGTAATGAAAAAGGAAATTAAAGACTCTCTAATTTAACAAAAGAATGAAAATTGCTTTGAGAAAGAGTGGGGGGGGGGGGGAAGGAGCTTTCAGTCTTTTGGGATTTGGGAAAATTAGTCCTGCAGTACTTTTTTTCTTGAAGAAAAGGAATATTAGATATACTAGCTTCACTCTTTTGTCCTTTCCTCTCAGTGTTCTAAATTCTTTGTGTTTAGAAAAAGAAATGCTGCAATCCAACCATTAAACTGATACTTTATTTCTCATTTTATAGTATTTTAATGCTCAGTCTTAATTCTGCAGACTATTTTCTCAATAAGCAAAGCTGGTTACTTATATATAAAATTATTTGTTTATTTGTTCTATAAAAAGCAACAGAACTAATGCCCAATTGACTTGTGTGAAAAACCTTCATGTGTGATAGGTGGAGGTGTGCATGTGTGTATATTTTTGTATAGGAGCTAGGTTTTAACATTCTAATTAAGTTACTATTTAGTATTGGTAGCTGCAAATTTTTTTCCAAATTTATTGGCTGATAAAACTATTCCCTAAAAAGGGTGAAAGTTCAGATCCCTGCATGTTGGGGTGGTTAAATATAAAAGGGAATTTTAGGACTRTGGGGTTTAAAAATGGTCATTCCTCTTGGTTTTGTGTTTTCTGTCTCTTTCATTCAGRCAGATTTTAATGTTTATTATATAGAGAATATGGGATTACAACACTTGGCTTTGCAGGAGTRGGATGCAAGAGCTCCTGGAGCATCTGGGCTGCTGCTCCTGACTGAGGCATCTCTGTGTGCAATGGTCCTGGGGAGCTGAACCTGCATGGAAAGGGAGCAGGGAAAGCAATGGAATGCCCACTCAGCTGTCAACAAGCAGAGATACTGGCAAATTAAAGGACYTGCCCAAGAGCTGAAGCTCCAAGCTGGATTTCCTGGGGGCAGAACTGATGTCTGTGCTGCAGGGGTGAGCAGCAGCCATCAGGAGCAGAACAGAGCCTAAACGATTCTAGTATTTGCTTCCTCAGAGAGCTGGAGAAACCTTTCTCCCCAGTACCCCAATGTGCTTTATTTTCTTGGGCTGAGATCTCTGGGAGGTGAGGGGGAGTGAGGAAGGGACCTTAAGCAGTTGCCTCAGCCCCTGGTGGAGAGGTTAAGGGGGCCAGGAGAATTAATGACCTCAACAAGGCAACAAAAACCTCTTCGGCGTGAACACAAAGATGGTGACAAGTCCTGTGGTCAGRACTTTTTGTGGATGCCTTCAACACGATGAGTGCTGAAAGAGATGATTCTGACTGTGGGACCTCCAGTGACAGAGGGGCTGTTACCTGGGGAGGACTGGTCACTAAATAAAGAGGACTTGACCTGCTAGAGAAGAGCTTGGCTGTTTGATGTGACAGTGGAGTGGCCTGGGGCAGGACAGAGCCAGGGCACTGGGCTGGGGGGTTGCTGCAGGCCCTGTCACCAAAAAGGTATTGAGCCAAATCAGCATGTCTTGGGGATAATACACCAGACTTGATAGGACCACTGTTTTTACGAGGCAGTTTTCAAGAAACAGTTCCYGGTGATAGGAAAGAGATGAAAAGTATCATAGAAATTTAGTGCATATAATCAAACCTTTTATTTCCTCATCTTGGAGCTCTGAATTTATGACCAGAGCTTCAGGAGGAGGATGGCAGCTCTGCTCATGAAGTGACCTTTGCAAACCTGGCTTTGAAAGTTTGCCTTTGGAAGGTATGGAAGAAATTCCACTTTTCCTTTCCTTGGAAGGTGGGATGGAGTTCTCTGATCAGGAATGTTTTGTCAAGAGGCTCCCTTCCCTACTGCCAGATTAGTATCTAGTAACGTGTTTTCCTCCAGCCTGTCTCACCACAGGGGTGAGCAGATGGTGGGACTGGCACCCCTTGGTGGCAAGAGCTGGACTGTCACCAGCCCTCTGATCACTGCCTCTGGCACTTAGAGGGATTTGGTTTCCCACAGATTTGTGTTGCTTTCTGTGGGGCTGAAGTCACACATGATAGGAAACTACAGCCAAGCAGATCAGTTCCCTCCCCCCTCGCACCAAAAAACACAAGTTCTGAGTGGACAGAAATTATACTMAGGTTTGTACTGGATTAAACAGAAACTTAGAAGAAAATGTGAATGAGTGATGGTTCATTTCAAAACAAAGCCCTTGGAACTTTCCTTTTGAGGAAATATTGAGAGGAAAGTAAAACAACATCAAATAAAAAAATACCCCCAAAAAAACCAAGCTTCATTTTGGGTTCAACATAAAAGATCTTGTGGGAAGGTTTGATTGGCTTTAGGTCAGTCCAAAATCTACAGTGGACCTCTCCTACTGCATTGATCCAGCAGCTGGATCAAGAAGCCACCTAGTGACATTATTCAACTCTCAGTGAAAGTTCCTCCATTAGTTCCTTCTAAGTCCACTTGTTCACATGTAAAATATCTAAAAATT
Organism: Mixornis gularis; assembly: GCA_003546035.1. NCBI lineage: Eukaryota > Metazoa > Chordata > Aves > Passeriformes > Timaliidae > Mixornis > Mixornis gularis. The sequence continues at coordinate 126,818 of QVAJ01000047.1, read as the reverse complement.
GCCTAGGTGGATATCCAGGTTTGATTGAAAGGATCATAAACCAGGCCGTTTGTAAGACCCTTATGACACTGTAAATGCTGGGTCTTTCCTTCACGTTTCAAGGGCTGTTTGCAGACTTTGGCCACTTGACTTCTGCTCTCTGCTCKTAGCAAAAACTCATGGAGGTATAAAAGATCAGGATTACCTGACACTGTCCTGATTTCAAGAGTAAAATTCCAGATTAAARCCAACTTCTCCAATATGTCCAGCTTCGAGAAGTCAGAACTGGATGGAGCTTTTAACAGACATCTCTGAAAATTAGGCTTGAGATTCAAAACCCGGGAAGGAGAYCCCTGATCCATATGAACCAAGTGAGAACTTTCCCTGGTTTCCTCAGGTTTAGGCTCCTGTTCTTGTTCTTTGCATTTATGCTTTGCTYTTTTCCACAGCCTAATAATCCATCAGGCTCTGAAGGTTTTTTTATGCACAAGATTAAATTTGAGAGTATGTGTTCTCCAGCTGAAATAATTTTGTTCTGATGGCAGAAACCTATATTTTGAGCAAAGAAGAATGAACAAAAAAGAAGGAAAAATGCTTTTTTATGACTTGAAGCATTTTAGTACTTAGGCTTTTTTTTAGACCAGCTTCTCAGATAACCCTATCCACATTGTCTGTCAGTTCTTCAGTAATACATTCAAACCCAACATTTCACCTACATTTGGTGATGGAATTGTGTTAAGTTCTTCTGCCTTTTGTGAAAATAGWCAGCTGGCCTCAGTGAAGAACATTTCTCTGTTAATTCACAAGAGAGCAAATGGTTAATAAATTCACTTTTTCCTAATATCAGAGGATRCACCCTTGGCAACTAGAACCTTAACTCCACTGCTCTCAGAACTACTTCTTTTAAACAATGCCAGTGAAGGTCTGGACTCATTTTTCCTGAGTTTCTTATTCCACAGTTGAGTGAATCAAACCACCTCCTTTGCTCGCAGTGAAACTACATTGTTGTTYACTGGCTGAGGATGCAGACACACCATTGTGGTGGGCAGCAAATACRCAGGGCTTTCCCTCTGCTTCTCCCCAGCCAGCAATGAGGGAAAACACTGGAGTATCTCCAGTGGCTGTGTAAGGATGCAACGTGCTTGGTCCTTTCTCCTTTTGGCTGGAGATGGAACTTTTTCCATTCTGGCTCTGCAGGGAGCTCCTGTCCTCACTCTGCTGTGCAAGGTGCTGACAGYAACATCTGCAGAGAGGAGGTTTGGACAGTGCAACCTCTGGAAGGCATCCTGAGGCAGAGCAGSCAGCTGAGGTGAGYTGCTGGGCATCATCTGCCCYGGGAAAATTCAGTCTCTGCTTTTAGATACTTGTTGTTTCTGTGCAGAGCTTAAAAGAGACAATAGCACCACCAACACAAAAAAMCCCTCCAGAAAACRTGGAAATAGTTCCATCTGTATTTAAAAACGTGTCACAATATGCCCAGGAAGAAAGCCCAGGGAACGTGGCAGAGTGTGGCTGAGCTGCAGGATGGCAGCTGAATGCTGAGAGCAGGGCACAGCACAGCTGGYTGTACCTGAGTCTTGGTGGGAATTGCATGTGGATGCACAGTATGTGCTCTGAGTGAAAATGCACCTGCAGGAGTGAACCCGTCTGAATAGAGCTGTTAGCTTACTAACAAATGGAATATTGAACTAACCTARAAGTGACATAATAGAGAAACAGTCAGGGACCATATTGGCACTCAAGTGGCTATTTTTAGCTTGTATTTACTAATTGCATAGGAGTAAGAAAAGTAGTTGTAATTACAAAGACAAATGTTCTTGGTAAGTGGAATAAGCTTTTTTTCTGCATGGTGTCTCCTTCAGAGAAGCTCATACATTTATTTCCAGTGTTTTTCTAAGAACAGAAGAGCAASCCTACTAAATAGGTAGTAATTGGTATGAAGTGGGCAGCCAGTTAAAGCTGAAAGCACTTGTACCAGCTTCCCTCTTCATTATATTTTTGTGTCATGTAGATGSCAGAAGTGCAGTAGCCTGACAATTTACTTGATTAAAAGTGACATTGTAAATACAGTCAAAGGCAATTTGTATTAGAAACTATTTTTGATAAGAAGGTTGTCCTCTGTAGCGTTATTAGCCTTTATGAGATGAAAGACAATGAAACCCTAATTTCCATATAATTCCTCTTAGTATTTTTGAATAAGGCTTTGTGTGTTATTCAGCCAYGGGTTTTGATTTGCACAGATGGAACCAAGAGCTGGAACACTTTCAAAAAATGCAAATATAAGGGTTGTATTTCAGGCTGGTTTCACTTTTCATTTCAACAGCAGTCATGCAAGCAGGAGGAAGCAAAGAGGAGGTCAAAAAATATTCATGGGCTTTATGGTGCCCTGAAACCATGCTCAGGTCTCCCACTGACTTCTCTGAATCCTGGCACAGCAGTTGTTGAGCCAAGACACAGAATTTATATTGCTGTCCCCAAGGTTATGTTCTTATCAATGTGTTTTGTCAAGAAAAAAAAGCAGCAAACCAGAACAAACCTCACACACCCCCCCCAAAAACCCAAAATGGGTCAACCAAAAAAAAAAATCACATGCATGCTTCAGAGGCTCAATTATTCCAGACATTCCAGGTTCCCAATGTCATCATGAGGAACTAAARATTAATCATATTTCACATAATATTGTGGAGGCTGCAACAAATAGTGTCACCATCTCTAGAAGTTGCATCTGTGAGGCAGCACAGCAARTGTCTTTCTGTTGCTCTCTTATCTAATTATCTGTTTATTAGTCCAAGAACAATGACCCCTGAGCAGTAGAAGAAGAAATTAAATTAGTAGTTTTGGAAAGGAGAAAAGTTGGAAGAGCAGAGGGCAAGAGGAGCTGTCGGAGACATGGGAACAGCACAGYCAGCTGACCAACAGAAAATGAATATTTGGGAGCAAAATCAATTGTGGGCAGAATAACTGAAGATGGAGGAAGGAAAAATGGTAAATGCATGAATTAGCATGAAAATGTGGAATGTAGAAAATGGAGGATGAAGCTTAAAAGATATAATAGGGCATTTTGTCAAAAGAAGATGCACTTGGAAAATGTCACAAATGGCTCTCTACAGAACCCTTTTTTTGTATCCATTTGGTTTGATTTTTTAAGAAAAACAACAAAGCAAAGTGGGAAAAAAAAACCCCAAAGCTTTTAAACAGTCCTGGCTGTTRAATAGACTGGTTGGGATATTATGTTAAGAAAATGCCATGCCTTTGTAAGCGCTTGGGAGAAACCTCARAGGGACTTATGTTACATAGGGACAGCAACTTGACAGTCCTCATGGAGGAGAAAAAGCTCATCATTTTACAAGAATGAATTTTAGAAGGAGAAGCTGCCCCAAATTTCTTAGGGTATTTCCACAATGCARTGTAGTATCTACTTTAAGAAGAGCTAAAAAAGGTTTATTCCAGGGTTATGAAAATTATGTTCCCTTTAAAGTTATTTATATTTAAACGTTCAAAAATCATTAGTCACATTAAAAAATGTTGGCCACTTTTTTGTATACTACATTTTTCTATGAGTACTTGTGTATTATGCAAAATACACAGCGATTCTGAGCCAAGGGCTTTTGGTATAAATTGAGTGGGTTCTAAACTAAAGCAGAATTATAAATAAATATAATTTATTGCACATCTTACACTTTCTCTCTTCCCTTCAAACTCTCAGTCAGAAAAATCTAAAACACTGAGGATTGTGTGCTCCAGAGTTTGTCAGAGTAGAGCTCAACTTCTGCATGGAAAGATTTCTTGCATTTCCACAATTCCCAGTTTGTACTTGCAGAAAATGGCACCAGGCACTTGGATCTCTGATCTTTGTGGAGCCAGAAACTCCGAAGGCAGTGAATTACTTCCTATCTGCTGGAAAATCATGCCCATTCTCACTCCATGAATCTACAGCAGACAGCGAGCTCCTTCACGGCACTTCTGTTTACCCCATATATAAAAAAGGCTCTGTTGATGTTTTAAGCTCCTGTTTGTGAAGCCAGAGCATAACAAAATCTTGCTTGTGAGCTCAGATCCTCCCTCTCAAAGGARCGTGCCGTTTGAGCAGGAGACTCTGCCAAAGGAAAACGAGGGTTTCCCAAATGAGTACCTGTGGAGGGGGAAGTGCTGATCCCTCCCTGAGCTCTGCAGCCTCCAGCCAAACCCTGTGGTGGCCACAGGGACACGAGGCTGCCTTGGGTTGATGGGGGGCTTTGTGGTTTGGGKTTTTTTTKGGGTTTTTTTCCTWTTTCTCTCAGCAAAGCTCTCCTTCCATTTTACAGGGTGCAAAGTGGCACAGAGTAAACATTATCCAGTAGTAGGAGGCATGAAATAAAAAGAGGAGAAAAACCAAGAAACRCCATTTATAAAACAGGCCAAGGGGAACATTTCACTGAGTGGGGAATCTGAACCTTTAGACCTCCTCAGCTATTAAATCACCCTCTTTCTTCTCATAATGAGGATTCATTTCTGAGAGTTAATGTACAGCTCATGCATAYACCCAGATGGAAATGCAATACATTTTGATAACCATATGGTACAACATGAAAGATAGTCAAGTATAAAGATTATAACAACCCAGAAATTAATTTAGTGCTGAGCTTGATCTAGATCCCACTAAAGCCCAGGGTAAGCTTTTTCAATGACATTTGGGTCAGGTCTTTCAGGTCTTTCTGTGCTCTTGGTGTGTGACTTAAGATTATTTGTCAAAGGTCAGCGTAGCTGAGCATTAATAATAGATAGCTTGAAGCTTTCTCTCCCTTTAAATCTGCCCACAAATCACCTTTTGGGATTTCAAGGGKTTTTTTTTTTACTATTTTGCTTTCCCTGAAACAATAATTAGATAACGTTCCACTTGCAGCTGCAATTTGTGCTAGCAGTAATGAATGGTAAAGTGTTCCTCCGTGAATGACCGGGTGAGAGTGATGTGAAAATACAGCATTTAAATACAAGATAAAGTACAGCAGATTATAGACTGGCTGTGATTCTGGGGCAATCTGTACTCTTTGCAACCAGGAAAATAGCACTGGCTATCTAGAAAGCAGGTAATTTTTTCCCTAGGTTTTGGAATACCAGTCATTTTCAAAAGATTTTGGATTCTTTYTAAGAGCAAGTTGTGGTGAGAAAAACACAGGCCTTTAAAAACAAAAGACAGGGCCATTGTACAAGTGAAAGCAATTGCCAATAARGAGGCATTAGCTGAGTAAATATTACCACCCAGCTCCACTTAATTAAATGCTTTGCTAAACACATACAAGTACTTTCATGGACACCCAATATGCAGGGAAATGCCAACTGACTTACTGGCTTCTCATTTAGTATTTCCTGTTTCCAGGGCTGGAGCATCTGAACAGAGCTGCTTTGTGGCCCTTCCCTGGGATCTGTGGAATGCCAATGTTCAGGGACCACGGTGTCACTAGCAAGCAGACACAGGAAAAGCACAGCAAGAATGTGGGTTTGCTCTCCACAAGGCCCCCAGCAACACCTTCCATGGGCTTTGACAGATGGAACCCCCTTTCTGTGTGTGCTTCCACACTGCCCTGAGGTYAGAGCCCTGGATGTCTGCCAGCTCCCCATCCCTAACACAGCAACTCCTGTTAATGGCCTGTATCTCCCTGCCACCAGCCCAGCCCCTCTGAGAGCTGCAATCCAGCAGCCTTTTCCTTGGAGAGCCTGAGCCTTGGTCCTGCCGTGCAGAGTCTGGGCAGCCCCACGCCTGTGCTGGTTGCAATGCCCATGGCACTGCCTTTTCCATGGAATATCACCAGGACACAGGCACTCCGTGTGGTTTTAGCTTGTCTCACCCTGCCTTCCCACCCCCTCCCATCAGTGTAGCCACTCAGAAGCAGCTGCCTTGGACAGAAGCCAGCTTTTTGACTAAGAAAGATCAATTTAAATGGATGTTCATCAGAGTTTAATGATCCTTGTTAGCTCCGTGCCGGGGGCAAGATCGTCTCCTGACACCTCTGCAGGTATCATCGCTCTGCAGAGGGAAAGAGACRGCAGGAGAGAACCTCACCCAAAATGGAGCTCTCAGGCTGACACAGAGCCCCTGTTAATCACATCTCACCCAGCTGCAGGCAGACAGATTGCCACCTTGCACATATCTCTGAGGTGAGGTGCTCAGAAGGTCATTGCTTATTCTTATCTCTGAAGGGAATTCAGGTTGTATTAGGGGTATTTATTGTTCCTGAGGATTTCTAGCTTTTATTATGGATGCTCGTAATCAACCTGCAATGTTATCTCCTGGCTCAGCGAGTGGCACAGTTTGCTCAGGCTGCTTATTTCCAGAGAGCAGGCAGTGTACCTACCACCCAAAACACACAAACAAATTCATTCCCAGTGGGATCATAACCKGCAGTTCAGGGAGTCAATTTTTCTGCAGGAGCTTCAGTGTTCCGTGGAGCCTCATTAATGCACATTTTTTAAAATCTGCACAGATGCCTGAGCAGGCATTAGGAACCTCAGAAAATCCAACCTTTAGTTTTGTATTTGGTGTGACTTGACTTTTTGTAGTGTAYGATAAGGTGGTGAGACTAATTGCTGTCAGAGCTGAATTCATTGGAGTTCTGCAAAACACAGATTTGTGTTAGTGTGGCCGTGGAAATGTCATGCTCCAATGTGCAAACACTCAGAGATTCAAACCTTATCAAATGTGTCACAGAACCCGTGCTCCTCTTGAACCTGTAAACTTTTCAAAGCTATTAACTTTTTCTAATTTACATATCTATACACAGGGGTCGTGGTCCCTACTTCTTGCCTCTCTGCATCAGGGTATGTTCAAAAGAGTAGAATATAGAAAAGGTCCATAAGATTTGAACAGCAAAATTGCTTTCTTTGAAATCTCTGGGATTTTTTTTTTTTTTTTTTTTACATCTTTGTAGAAGAAATATATGGGTATAACAATCCTTTAAAAAAAATCAATAGTTGAAAGTGATTTGCTCTGATTAGCCTCTCAAGATTGCTCTAAGTTACAAGATTGTTGGGTTTAAAACAGCAGGTGAATTTTCTGTGCCACTTAATCCCAGCAGAGTGCTTTCACATTTTGCTTTCTAATCCTGAAAGACCCTTTCTCCCTCTCAGATCCCTGCTCTCATCCGTGCTGCTGTGATGGTGATCTAAGCACTGAGTGAGCATTCAGTGGCTCCCACCTTTGCAAGACTTTGCAGGAATGCGGGTGGTACTTCTGAAAAGTCAAATCAAGCCTTCATTCTTCTGAGGTGAAAACACTGAMATCCCCTMAACTAACAGTGGATGGGATTAAAACACTGAAATCCCCTAAACTAAYRGTGGATGGGATTTTCACCTACAATCTGAAGAGCTGAGAGGATCAGGGAGGACAGTCCTGGTGCAGGGCTGTCCATCAAATCAGGTCAGTGTGATGAGCAGAGGGGAGAGCAGAAATCCCCAGGGCAAACCACCAGGAGCAGGGCAGCTGGGGAGCACAAGGGAGTCTCTTCTGGGGTTTGGAAATCCGTGGTGGATATCCCCTCAGTCCTGGAAAAGTTTCAAGGCACTCAACAGTTTTTTACCCTGCCCTTCACCAGTCTCCAGTGAAGCCTGTGGGCTCTGTGTGGTCCTTAATTCAAAGGGAAAGCAGTGCCAAGCCTTGCAGTCTGTGCAGTCCTCTAAGATGTGACAAGTGACAGGGTGCCATCGCTGTCCTGAGGGATGACAGGGCTGTCCTTTGCATCCAGACCGCTCCAGGGGGTTTAATTTCTTCTGATGAATGAAAGGCATTAAGAAACGTCTCCTGCCCTTTGAAGATACACMAAGAAATTTCACTTAGCTTAAACACAATATGATGGGGTTGTTAATCCCGGAGTTTAGCCTAAAAATATGGGTTTTAAATGGTTTGAAAGTGCACTGCAGAAAAGTCATCAAAATGGCTTGGTAATAAACAGACATTTCTCATCRTACACCAGGAGAGAGAGGCTTCATCTCTCAGTGGTTAAATAGTAGCATTAGAGATGAGCTACTCCGTGATTTTGTTTGCAGGGTAAATGAATGTCCAAATATATTCGTACTAAGGAAGAGCGATCTCACCATTACTGAAAAATAAATGCAAATGTGAGAGTCATAATCTGCTTTAACCAAATAATGCACAACAATTAAGTGTTAAATTATTGATGTTATAAAAGGCAAAACAGCCGCTAGGCACAAGAGTTTCCATGACTTCAACACTGACTAATGAAAACTTTCTCCCCATTTTTGTCAAGAGTATTATTAAAATGTAATTCTTTTTTTTTTTCTTTGAACTTTGAAGTCTATTTAAGCAAGGCCATTGGGGAAAAGTTAATTAAATTGTGAAAGCTAGCTGGCATATTTACCATTTCGGGGGCCATGCTGTATTTTTGCAGTGAGAGGTGAATTGGGTTTGCATTCAGAGGAGTGACCTGTCCAAAGTCAGCCCTGAACAGCAACAAACCACAGAGGCAAAATCAGGTTATTGRAAACCAGCTACTGGCCAGTGAGATTTACAGCTTTATTTCATCTTTACTGAGTTTCTTTGTGTATTGATAAATAGRTATTAGAAGGCAAATTGGGGTTGTTTCTGTGGAACAGCATTCCCTGTACAAGGAAAAAGAGAAAGTTTGGGGTGCAGTAGCCTTTTGGTTTAGCACAGAGAAACAGGGCTGAAGAACTGGAAGCAGACAGATTCAAACCAAATTAGGTGCTTTAATTATGCAACCGAGTGCTGGGGAAAGGTCTGGGCTCTCCATCTCTGTGTCCTCAGGTCTGTGACACAGAGTCCAGACTGGGTGACCAGATGGCCCTGAGGGACTGTGACCAGGACATGTGTGGGATGGGAGGGATGTGGGACATCCAGTGAGGAGCTGTAATTTCAGATTTACAGCACAAACAAGTTTATAGCAGCTTGAGAAGGTGGGAGCTGGGGCAAAGCTGATGGCAGGGTCTCACCAGCTGCTTTTTCACAAACCTGCAAATGTGATATTGCACATTCCTTAAACACAACCCTGCCTTTGGCAGGATCAGATCTTTGGTATTTCTGGATTTCAGGCAGCCAAAATTCTCAATACCTGGTGATAGTGGGCACAGCCATAAACCCCTCACAAGAAATAACCAACAGTTCAGGAACATTTGACAAGTTTAGTAACTGTGCCACAACCTAGATGGGGGTTTTGTTTGCTGGAGACTTGTTTATTTTTTTTCTTTTTCTTTTTTTTTTTTTTCCATGAGTCTGCTAAATTATTTAGGGGCTGCATTTTAAAATTAGAAGACGTGGCATTAAAAAAGCGATGAATATTTTATGAGGGGTTCTGGGATTTTGTGGTATCAGAATACACGTTGCAGCCTTGGAGGCTCCAGCAGGGAGCCACAGGAGCACTCCCTCCCCTCTGTCTGCCCCTCAGTGCCCACCACAGCTGCAGAACCCAACARAGGGGTCACTCCAGCCCCCAGGGCAGGAGGGAACACAACTGCACCACCTCACATCAGGTTTCAGGAGTGTTCCTTTTTTGGTGGTAAGCAGGAACATGGTATTTTGTGTCAGTGGAGTTCCTTCCATATTCTGTGGGTGGTTTTTTAGGTGGGGAATGTGGGGTTTGTTTTACAATACCCAACAGGAGAGGTGAGGGGAGTTGCAAAAGCCATTTGAGACTTCTCCCAGCAGCACCATGGGATCAGCAAAGCTGCTGGGAAGTCCAGGGATGCTGRAGAACAGGAGTCTGTGCAGATATCACAGGAGTGAGAAGCACAGGCTGGCAGGGATASAATCTTAGGAGGTTTCTCTGCAAGGAGGAGCAGCAAGAATAAGATTCATGAGCTTTCCTYGAGGACACCATCAGGTATCCTAGAGGGGTATGTCTGAGCAGGCTGCTGCACTCTGAGGTCTGTCTGTTCCTCAGCAGATCCCTTAGCAACCTTTCAAGTCAGCAAGTACTGATGGCTGCAGCCAGGCTTCCTCCAGAGTCATTTACCTGTGTCTAAATGTGAGGGAAATAAGTTCCGGTGACACTTCTTATGAATTAGCAGGCCTTGCTGACACAAATCAGGAACTCAATACAATATTCAGCCAGCACATTAAATCTCCTTCTAACATGCAGCGTGCTGAGACACTCTCCATTATTAGCAGGAGTACGGGGAGCTGAAGAAATGCCAGCTGTCCCCTCTGATGGCAGCCACGATGGCACAGGCAGGAATAATTAGCGCTCTGCCGCACGGCCGCCGTGGATGGTGCTGTTCTTCAAAGCTGCTCTCCCTCTAGGTGCTGCACAGAAATCCCTGATAATTAAGCAGCTCTTGGTGACACTGCAGCATTAATAATTCCTCGGGAGCTGCGTTCAGTGTGATGTGCAGGCACACGGGACTCGGCGTGCTCGGGGTGGTTGTGCTGTGGATGCAGCCTGAGCCGGGGCAGCAGCGCAGCCCCTCCGTGGGTTCAGGGGACCCACAGTGACAATCTGTGGTAGCTGCTAGCCGAAGCCGAGGCTGGGTGTGTCCCACTTTAGGGACAGGAAGAAAGCAGGCAGACACAGCAGCAGTGAGGGGCAAACTCTTCCACTTTATTTCATCTGACTCCATTATTTATACATATGTACAGAGGTCAAGGGATTGGCTACACAGGTCACCACCCCTTCRACCTGGATGGTGGATAGCACCATCACKCATGTCTTCTCTCACAGGAGAAGTATGTAAACATTCTAAGAATAGATTTTATTTACATCAGRAGAAGGCTACRTGAGAAACTTCTGCAYRGAGGCAGAAGGCAGAAAACAGGGCAACAACAATCTGCCCTGGTCTGCRGTGTCACAGCAAGTCCTTGTCATTAAACCTGAGGAGCAACAGCCCTYTGGGTTTTCCTACAGTCTTTGACTACAGTAGTGAGAAAGAAAATACTTTTTGGCAAAGCCTGATTTTGAAAGGAGCTAAATTTTCACCCCAGAATAGAAGCTGAAACTTTATCTCGTGAAGCTTACAAAAATCTGATGGTATTTATTTAGTTCCTTGTTTTATTTTTATACACATCTACCTTTCCTGCTTTGTTTKCCAAAGCAGAAGGCACTCAGCTTTGTGCAAGGCTGATCTTGGTGGRATGTTCCAGCAGGAAGTTCTGGCAGTTCTCTGGTGTGCTCACCACGACTCTGCTATTAASCAGGCACTGAGGACTCATTGCACATCTGGTTTTTGGGGCTTTTTTTTCAGGAACAGATCTTCAAGAATTTGAAGACCCATCCTTARGAGAAGACCCTTCTCTTAAGGGTCTTCTCTTAAGGATGAAGAAAAAATGAAATTTAAAAAAATGAGAAACTTGAAAGATGAAATGAAAGTTCTGCTCTGCAGATCTGATTCTGGACAAAGGGAAAATCTTCTTGCTGAGAGATGACTTCACACACTTACAAACTTACAGGCTTTGGGAGAGACAGCCCCTCAAGCTCCCCCAAGCATGTGTTTATGAGAGCCAAGGCTGTTTRTGATTACTTAGCACCACAAATCAAAGCATCCTTTCATAGCATCACAAAACAATTCCCTGGGTCATACCAGAAGAAGGAGTTAATTTTCTCTGACCAGATTATGCTGCAATTATAATATGCACCAGATAATAATTTGTTCCTTCACTGCAGTGCTGGAGACGTTTTCTTCCTTTCACAGCATCAATTTCTCCTGCTATTGGCAAATACTGCAACAAAGAGGAGGAAGTGGTTCCAAATATGTCCATCCTACTGACATGGATTGTAATGAGCATGGAAAGTGGGCCAACATTAACTCTCATAGTGTCAGTAGCATAAGCCCAAGTGCCAAGCCATTTCAATTAATTATGTGCTAATAGTCTCTGGGCTGATGCAGTGTTCAGCATGTCTATGAGTACAAGTTATCCTCATCTGTTCTATTTTTTTCCTTTTTGAACAAAAATTAGCATTAATCCTTCAGTTCTGTGGAAGCCTTCTGTTGCAGTCCAAAAGTCAATGCAGCATTCAGGCTTCATATGCACGTTACCCTTCCCTCAGGCCCTTGTTGAGAGGGGGTTTTTAGGAAAGTTAAACACCATCAGTGTCCTCTGTCCTGCTCTGGCACAGTAAAGTCACTCCTGAGCTGCTGTGGGGAACATTTACAGCTACTCTGGGGCACCAGGCAGCCAAAACAGCAGAAGCACAACAGCAAATAGGGTCCTAATAGCCAGAAAAKCTGCCTTTTATTCAGACAGATATGTTTTCTAGTTTGGGGGATTTTTAATCACCTCTTCCCAAGGAATTCCTCTTGGACTCTCRGGCATGGGCTGATGGAATGTCCCTYATTGCAGCTAATGGARGAATGTCTTCTATGGACCTTTTTCACTATGACAACAAATATTTTAGAAGAACCTAGGCTGCTCTGGAGAACTCTCAGGATGTTTAAATATAGAATTGCAGGCAAAGCAAAATCTGCACATGGTGCTAAGGCAAAGCCCCAGGAATTGTTGGTGGTTCCTCTGGCAGAAAGCTGCCCTGGAGGAAGGAGCTCACAATTCAAGGCTGATTTGGAAGGATTTGGGAATCTGCTCTCTGGCTTCTGTTTTAATTGTTGTTTAACTGTAAATATTCCCTCAGCCCAGACTGGATGGCAAATATCAAAATCAGAATAATTAAATGATTGCAAGTACTAATGAAGATCCTAAATAAGCAAAGGCATTCAGAGCAGTCAGCTTCAGGGCCACATCAGGTCTTTGTATCTATGAGACTGCAGCTTAAAAACGAGATACACTTTTCTTCCAGCTCACCAAATCACAGATAACAATCAGATATTTAAATATCTCTTCTGTCCAGGCAGGACACCACSGTAATATTCAGTATGTAGTAATATAATAAGTGGAGAGTAGTCATGGTTATTTTGACTATTCTCTCTCCCAGTTAGTATTTATTTTGAAAAGACAGATGGTAGCATTCTGTGCTGCAAGGTAATGTGTGCTATTAAACCAATATATGATCCTATTCATATCTTTCTCRTGAGAGGTCATGCACATACTGGCCAAGAATAAAGTCAAGCTTTTTTCTTCTAGTGGGCCTGTCTTTGCCTGTGAAGAAAACAAAAAGGATTCTGGCCCAATTTCTGCACTCCTGATTCACATATTCATTCCATATAAAATGAAATCTCTTTGGTTTTTACTCCCACACCTACCTCAAAGACCTGGGTACCTGTGCTCTGGGTACACAACCCCCCAGCACTTCTATTTTCTCATGAGCACAAGGACCTTTCCACAGAGGCAGGGACAGTGTGACCTGGAGRCCGTGAGCAGCCATCAGTGCCCCACTCCTCCTTGCAGAGCTGTGATTTTGGCCAAGGCTGCTCTCCTTGCTGCTTGAAATGAAGATGAGTGGAGCAGGAGGACGACTGTGGAAGGTTCTAGTAGTAAATATCCAGGGACTACCAACCCTGTCAAGAGGGATGGATGTTCCAACAGCCAGTCAGCCAATTTCACGCTGAAATTAAAGTTGTCAGTCATCAGATGGCCTGCTTGGTAGATAAGTGATATTACAGTTTCACATACCCAACCTTTTCCCATTGGCCAGAGTTTGATGCAGAATCCTTGCTGGCATGCCATTGACACATAAAACGTAGCAATTATTGCTAGCATTTTTATTCTCAAGGTTTTTTGGCACATCGAGTTCAGATTCCCATTTGCTATGTTTGATACATGTAAACAATCCAATTTGTCATCAGTTCTGCTCAAGAGCTCATCAGTGACTGCATATGGGTGTAATCAAGTAAGCATCGTTTACTAAATCCAAACCTTGGTTCTTCATTTCCATCAGTTCTCCCTTCTTTTTATATTTCCCAGAACAGCTCCATATTTTTAAATAGCATTAGTCAGGCTTCTCTTTTGTTTGTTTGTTTWAATCTTACTGATATCATTTCAGTGGTTCTTTTTTTTTTTATTGCTTGAAGTGTAATTCTACTTTCCCCACATAATTTCCTTGCAAAGCCAGATGGACAGAAATGGTGCCATGCCATGCTGAAACCCTCCATCTTATTTACACAAGATGAATCTTGTTGCTAAACAATTCTGGRGAACGTGTTCACTATATAATATCTACTGAATTTGTCAATCAAGTCATTCTTATTTCATCTTTCATCATTCTGCTGTTCTCTACACACATGCAGTGGAAAAGGGGAAAAAAACCAAAGCTGTAGAGAAGGTGATGACAGGAATCTTGTGAGATGGATGAATTTGCCTACCATTGTTTTGCCCCCAAGATGACAAATGGATTTGATTTTTTTTTAATTTTTTTTTTGTCACCCTTTTTTCCTTTCCCCCCTGAAGCACACAGAGGTGCCTTAGGGTTAAGTAAAAAAGCTGCTGGTGCCAGTGCTGAGGAGCAGAGTACAACCCCTGGTGCTCTGTCAGGGCTCCCAGCTCACCTGTGTGCTCAGGATTCCCTGTGTCTAAATACTCCTAATGGGCACCTCTGGAAATGCATGGAAAAAATAAATTTATGTCATTAGGAGAGCACAGYAGAGGTTTTGGGAAGATGTTCTTGTAGCAAATTATCTGCAGTACGTATTGGATATCTTTATTCAAGTACAGCTCTTCAAAGCAGCCTTTCAAAGAGGCAGAAATTCCCATTGTGGTGCTCAAAGATGGAGACTTCAAGGCAGAGGGAGTGAAAACCCTCCCAGTGCAGTCAGACATCTCAGCAGACATGAGCATTTCTCCCTCCTTCGTGCTTGCCTGTTGCTGCCCTGCTATGCTAATCACACTTCTGAAGGCTGGCTGTACTTATTTAGTTTGGTGGCAAAAAGCCTTTAGTGCAAAGACAGAGGCTGATTTTTTTTTTTTTTTTTACCCATTTGCCTCCTATGTCTTTCAGAGGTTTTTAGCTCAGCCTTCTCTGTTCTTTGTGTCATCACCACTCTCAAAGAGAAGGACAACTTGGGTTGTGCAGCACTAAAAAAGGATCAGTTTTTCTGCTCAGGCTTTCACCCCAGCCCACACRCCCAGGAGTGAGGTTGGACACCAGAGCATGAGCCTGGACAAGAGAAGATGTGCTGGGAAATTTCCAAGACTTTTCCTCTCTGCTGCAGATATTTTACCCACGCCTGGATCAGCTCTGTTCCTTAATTGAAATCATCCTGTCCTCAGCATGCTTAATCCTATCCTTCGTGGGAGTGCCTTCCCCTCCTGTGCTTTCTGCTTGCGTGTTTGCAGCTGAGTGTCACTGTTGTGGGAAGTGGCACATGCTGCCTTCCAGGTTTTAATACCTCTTTCAATTGGAATATTAAATCTTTTCCCCATAGCCCTTCCTATTTCTCCCATTTCTTGCATAAACGMTGTGTGAAATGCTGGAATCTCCCTCATCTGGACCCAAGTGCTTTGTGATGAGTATTAAGAGATCTTAAAAAATATCTGTTCTATTGCAGTGGGAAAGACTTCTGCAGTTTTCACAGAATCACAGAATCACAGAATGTGTAGGTTGGAAGAGACCTTCAAGATCATCGAGTCCAACCCAGCCCTAAGACCTCAACTAGATCATGGTGTCAAGTGCCACATCCACTCTCTTTTTAAACACATCCAGGGATGGTGAATCCACCACCTCCCTGGGCAGACTATTCCAATATTTAATCACTCTTTCAGTGAAAAACTTCTTCCTAATATCCAACCTGTATTTCCCCTGACGCAGCTTAAGACGGTGTCCTCTTGTTCTGTCAGTTTTGCTTTTGTCCCCATTGTCTGAGACAGTGTCTCCCCATTTTACTAATCTTGATTTGAAAGTGCTGAAAATTCTGCTTTCAAAAGCAAAGCTGGAGTCCAAAAAAGAGCACCAGTTCCTCCTGCCTTGAAGCATCAGGCTCTTCAGCTTCCCTTGATGATAGTTTCTTTATTTGTTTTACCATAATTCCCTGTTCATTCCTGCTGCTCACATTTTTCATTTGCCGGGCTGCGATGCAGGACTGCCGTTTCAAGGTTCACTTACAGTAGCGGGCAGGAAATCATGTTCTCTCCACAACACTCAGAGTTTCCAGCTCCCAAAGGTCATCTGTAGGAAAGTCTGCGTGAGGAAGTACAAGAAAAGGTCTGGAAATGATTAYCTAAATCCGTGTAACAGGTTCCTGGAGGCCACACAAGAATAGCCATCCCTGCTGGGTTTAGGATGGAGGAGGGAAGAGATCTCCAGCTCATGACTTTCCGTATGAAGCAAGAAGCGTGTTGTGTCAATTAGCAGAAGTAAAAACTGAGCTTGTACTTTTCAAATTACTCATTTTCRCCAGTCCTAAGGCCCTGATTCAGCAAAGCCAGGCAGCTGAAATCACTCCTTCCCAGCAATTCTCACCAGCCCAGCTACAGCACAGCTCAAGCCCGTGCCTTCCCTTGCTAGCACAATTAAAGAAAATACCCTGATCCCTTTGACTGCTTCTTAAAATAACTTCAAAGGGGCTTTTTTTTATGGAGAATGTCTTGTGGGGAAACACTACAACCAAACAGCAACGTGTTTTAAAAGTCTCATCTCAGAGGAGTGGCTGTTTTTGCTGCATTATGATCTTGGTAGAGCCTTTATTGTAATGTTCTAGAGGCCAGGTTGAAATCCTCAATTTACATCTTAAATCCTTGCTTATAACCCAGTGACAAAGTATTTTTTTCAGCAGTTTGCCAATGCTGTGATTTGTTACTTGATTGTACAGATAGTTGATATGAATAGTTAATRCAATTTGAATGCTATATTAGAGAAAAAAATCACACAATTTATAGAGCAATGTGGTGGAAAATCCTCTTGTAGTATGAAACTGACGTGGCATTTATAGTGCTGGATGGGCTAACCATGTAAAAATGGTAATGGAAACATAGAAATCTGCCATTTTAAAATGCTATTTCCTTCCCAGACATCATTGATGCGCCTGTTATCTTAGTCTGCAGTTATTTGTTTAGTGACTATATATTATTAACTTGTTGAAARGGTACCTTTACCTTCATGGACTGTTTGGCTTGGATCCAGCCCAGAGTAAAAATAGAGCTTCATGTATTCATACTATCTTATATCAATGGGCTAAGGCATAATTTTTTTCTCATCCCCACTCATCTTTAACTAYGGAAAAATGATAATTGGTCAGAAGAGGTAGTGAACAGCACATTGGAAAGTCCTTATGAGTAAACTGCAGAAAAATTGTGACCTTAATAAAAGCAAAAGGTAAAATAAAAAGTTGGAATCCTTAAACACCCTTTAAAAAGTTTGTTTTTACAGCTGCAAAAAGGGTGGAAGAACARGTTGGTTGTTGGACAATGGTTAAATGACATGAAAAGTGTTCACACGTTAACACAGTGTGGGTTTCCTCTCTGAGGTTCGGGTATGAGACTGTGCGTCCCTCACAGATGTGGTGGATAACCCAGGGCAGCGCTGGCTGAGGTGTCCCCACGGGCAGGTCACAACCCARGAGCTCAGTGAGCACCACGGTGGCACTTGTGATCTTATCAGTGCCCATAAAAACCTGACCTCTTGCTGCTGGGTGTTTGCATTGTTCCTGGCCAAGCCTGTGAGAAGGAGAGAGGTTGTTTACTCAACAGAGTTAAAAATCTGTGATTGTTGTCACTGCTTTGTTCAGCCAAAATTACAGAGAATTGTTTCCCAGGACTGTGTTAGAGCTGTGTTCGATCACACTGATTGCTGGTGCTCTAACAACCATTGGTATTAACAATTACTCATAATTGCTGGCACTGTTTGAAAAACTTCTCTTGCCTCACACAATTTGTTGACAAAGAAGGCTGTTCTCTCCTAAATCTCTTGACCTGAAAAGCTCTCCTCTCTTTTTAAGTTTTTTAAGTATTTTTTTTTAAGTTTTAAGTAAAATCTCAGTTGCGTGTGAGCAAATTTAAGCAAAAAGGGACTGTGATTTATTAGGTTTTTTGAAACAAAGTTGAACTTCAAGCGAAGCACATTTTATGTACAAAATGAAATGTCTCAATAGACATGGACCAAGGTTTCTTTTGTTGTTTTTCAGATAAAATGAGTCCACATTATAAAATTGCATCTTCACTTGGACAGAAAAACTGTATCCTGCCCAAGCCTGGCTATTATCTCAATATGATGAGAAGGTTTTCTKGTCATTCCATTCTTTGAGAAACAAGTGTCAGCTCACTTTGACTCACCACTGAGTCACAACACAAGTTCACCTCAAAGGCAACCTGCCCAGAGCCCCAGACACGGAGGCTGTGAGAGAAGCACAGTGACCCCACCATGCTCAGTCAGGCTGTGATTTTACAACAGCAATGACATGCCCGTGTCAGCTGGCAACAGATAATTCCTGAGTATCTGAGCTGTGGCTCTAAGATGTAATTTAAGGATTTTTTTTTTTCATAAGTGAAAAAAATTAAACAGGGATGTTGGGTTCTGTGATTTTAAACAGYTTGTGAATAACACCCAACACCTCACAAACATTTGAACTGGCCTTTCTCCCCGGTTCTGATTAAGAGCTCGAACAACTCTCTTGAACAGGATTTTCCCAGGTCAAGTCTCAAGTGAATTCCCCCATTTATTCCTCCTCAATCTCCCTGACCCTTTGCCATCATCACCTCCACATCAACCCGCCCCACACCCAGCACAGCCACGCTCCTGCTATTGATGTGCTCCTGTCTTGGGTGCAGTGAGACAGAGGGAGCACAGCCCCACTGACCCGTGACTGTGTTTTCCACATCTCCCTCTCTCACCAGGCACTGCCTGGTTTCACTTCTGAGAAATTGGATCAGATAAAAGTTCAATTGTTTTGCACTGAATTGCAGCCAAGCAGCGCTGTCAGTTTAATTAACTCCTAACTYGGAGCCTCTGATGAAGGTGCTTGGGAGCAGAGAGTGGAAATAAAACAAATGATGGCAGAGTTGTTGCTGTCAGGGCTGAGGTGTTCCTCACAAGGGAACAGTGTACAGGGAACATCTCTGCAGCTCACTGAGCCTGGAACAAGCTCTGTGATACACAGCACGGAGAGCAGGGAGATAAACTGGAAAAGGTCACACGTGTTGGCTTGGACCTGGTACAAATTACTTTAGAGGGAAACTTTGTCCCATACAAAAGATCACTTTAGTCTGGAACACAACATAAAGCTAATTTTACAAAGTTTTTAGTGAATTTTGAAGGCAGAGACCGTGTTCTGGCTTGTTCAACCATGTCAGATATAATCTGCAGGGATTTTAAAGGAAAGATTCCTAGAGGCATTTCCTGGATAACAGCAAATCTCTCAAGTGGGCTTGAATCTGCAGAAGAAGAATCCACTAAACCTGCTGAATTCACAGTTGCTTACTTATTGRCCAAAGCCCATGGGCTGTTTCAGCTCCTCTTTAGCCTGGGAAGGTGGGGCTGAAGGTGTGAATTTAATTTCTCTGACAATCTTGTCTCTGTCTTGGGCTTCTCATGGCTGATGCAAATCTGAGCTATAGGCAGCACGATGGTGAGGGTGACTGAGCAGTGGCAACGGGCTGCCCAAGAAGGTTTTGGACTCTCCATCCTTGGAAATATTCAAAAGTCATCTGGGCACAGATGTCCTGGCCACTCAGTCCAGGTGACGGCTTGGACCAGATGACCTCCACAGGTCCCTTCCATCCTCAACCATTCTAGAGACTGGAGCAGCCTCAGAAATCCCTGYTCACTCCTGTAACTGCTCTGTTCTCTCCCCATTTCCTGAAGGGGATCTGGTTTTAGGTGGAAGGTCTAGGAAATAAGGGACTATCATGCTGGCAGGTGGATGATTTGGGGAAGTACAAATAGATGTTGCTCCACAGGAACAGAGAAATCTTATTCTGCTTTTACCTCTCCTCTTTTGCCCTGCAGAGAATCGGTGGGGTGTATCCAGCCAATGGGTCCTCTCTGGGATGTTGGAAGAGGGTGAACACTTAGGAATTTGTATTTAGTTAATTTTGCATCTTTTCTTCCCTTTGGCCACCTAAAATTCTACTGAGCAGAAGGCAGCTTCCCTGGAAGTGAGTCATTGTAGCAAACCCTTCTGTGAGCAGCTTTTGGGCTGTAGTGTATGGTACACATAATTTACAGCATTTGCTGTTCAAGACTRTAACAGTTTTTATTGGGCTTTTCTGTCTTGGGCAATAGTATGATGCCCTTCCTGGAGGGACAGTAAATAAATCAGATGTTTACCATAATGAATCAAACATTGTGACTTTTAAAAACTTTGTTTTCTGGAAGTATTTGCTCTCTTTGCTTGAAACATATTGTTCATGCCAACACATTTCCTAAGAAGTCTGCAAAAAACTCCAAAGATAAAACAGATACAAAGGAGGAAACATATGTTTTAAAATGGGAGATGCRTTCTTCTGAAAACATTTGTATGTCTAAGTCTCCAAATATGAGCAATTTTTTCATTTTATTGAGACAGACTAGATTTGACATGAATAGTAAGAAAGACCCTCTAAAATCTGGCACTACAGGAGAAAYAACATGTTTGCATCCAAAACATCCAGAGGGGAATTATGCAAAGGGATTAGTCATCACTGGAGCAAAGTCTTAATTTCAAGAGCTGATTTACGCTGGGCCACAGCACCAACTTCTCTTCCTGTGCCTGTTCCCTTGTGCAACAGGAAAAGGCTTTTGCTCCCCTGCAACTGGTGCTGCCTGAGGCTTGACTGACCCAAACCACAGCAAATATTTGTGAATTGCAACAGCACGGACCTGACCTGAGGCTGGGCATGAAATACCAGCCCAGGCTGAAAACCAGCAAGACATGGAGCCCTGACTGGAGAGCTGAGCTGACCCGCCAGCTGTGACTTCAGTTGGCCACAYTCATAACAATATCTGCTTTGCTGGGTAGGAGTAACATAAACACAGCCTGAATTCCTGCGTAAGCTGACATGATTCAGGATCGCTCTGTCAAAAAACCTACAGCGAACTTTCAAATATTGACTGACAGCACCCATTTCTGGAGCAAAATAAAAGCCATAATTATAAAACAGCTTGTGGTTGTAGAGAAAAGCCTAAAATCGTGATGCAGGGATATATAGATGACTGAGAAATTGAGAAATAATAAGAAAAAATCAAATTAAAGGAACCACAGGCTATGTTAGTTTTAAAATATTCATGACTTTGAAAGAAATTTGGGAATGGTCAGATTCTTAAAGCAGAGATTTCGGAGTCTGCTAGTTTGCCTTTCTGGCMGTTGGTGTTGACAAGAAGCTCATAAAGCTGTTCATAATTTCAGAAAAAAATTGGTTTATATAGTTATATTGGTAAATTGGTTTATAAGGTCATATTGGTAAATATGGTTTACTTAAACCATAGTTTAGTATGTTCTGTAACTTCTATTGATTATTTCTGGGCTGGAACACAAGCCGTAAAGGAGTTAATGCAATTACTACAGAGGCAACTCCACTGTCTGTGCTTCCTGCTGCTGGAACCAGGTCCCTTGATGGGACAGAGCTGACTCATGCTCTGTCTGGAAAAGGACAATTTCCCATCTGTATTACCAACCACCTCAGTTTAGCTCAGGGAATTCCCTTCTGCCTCAGGATGCTGCTGGATGACAGGTTTGGGCTTTGTGTTTTCTCTTCTCCTGCTCTGCCTGAGCCAGGGAGCAGCCTGGGCTCTGCAGACACGGATGGCATGGGAGCATCTCTGGGCACTCAGCCACACACAGGGAAGGGCAAAGCAAAACCAGGGGGAGCTCAACATCCTGGGCCATGCAAGGGCTGGAAATGATAGTTCATTCAGGAGAGGGAAAGGAAAAACCTTTGGCTTCCTGAATCCCCCTCAGCAGGTTGGAAGGGGTTTTCTGTGGGTACAGACATGGTGGTGGTCCCTTGGGAAAGGGCTCTGGGTGTAAAGAGTTTGTCCCTGCATGCTGGGGGAACAACACACCAGGGCAAATGGCTGCAGGAAGAAAAGAGAAAGAAAGTGACCCATTCAAAAAACAAAACTGAGAAAGGGAGCTCAAAGAGGGAGGAATGATGGCAGCGCTGTCAGGAGCYAGCGACCCAAAGACATCCATCTTATTATCTGTGCAAGTAGGAGAGGATCTGATAACACACAAGGTGATTAAAAACATTGTCTCTGCACTCTGTCCTGTGTCCTCTAACGGGGGTGTGAGAAACCTGCAAGTGCACAGCTGCTGTTTGGGGCTGTCAGCCCAAGGAGCTTTCACTCCCCATTCATTACAGGCTAAGTGAGCTGCCAGGCAGCCACGGAGAGCAGAGCAGTGCCACTCACACTGCTGGCACTCCCATTTTCTGCTCCATGAGACACAGAGAAGCAAAGCAGTGCAAGAGGAGGACATGGGAACCAGGCTGGCTGGGCACCTCATCACAGCTGAGATCCACCCTCCTCTAAGGCAACTGATGGAAGAAGTTGCGGCTGGGTTGCTCTGCCTTGGTGCCATTTGGATTTGGAGAATTCACTGTTTTGGCCTTGTGTGTTTTATTGACAAGCAAAAAAAAAAAATAATAATCCTTGATTTTTCTGCTGTGCTGTACAAACACTTCTGGTGAGAGGTGCAGGGCTGGCAGATGCCTGCAGAGTGAGGAGAGCTTTCCTGCATGTACTCCAGATGGGACTRGGCTGCCACATGCCTTTCCTGCCTGCTTTACTGCAACTGGCCATTTTGCCTGGTTTTGGAAAACAGCAGGAGATTCCTTTCCCCTGATTAAATGAATAATTAGATCTATTTCAGTCTTTACAAGAGACTGCTAATCACTATTATTTATGAAAGCCAGGAGAGCCACCTCATGTGGGGTGTTGCCCCACTGTGAGTGGGAGAGAAGAGTCTGACTCGGGGCTGTACCAGGGACTTTTGGTTTGCTTCAGGGCAGTCAGTCAGCCTCTGAAACGTTGTTCTGACTGCTCAGGCCCAACCTAAGGTCCTCCACTTGCAAAAGCAGCTTGTTTCTGAAGCTGCCCTTTAGCCAGTCCCTGGTACCTTCTAGAAATCATTTCCCACGTGGCACCTTCCTGCTTCAGGGGTGTGCTGCACACAGGGCACTTTGTGTGAAAATCAGCGTGCATCTCTTGGTTTTATGCTGCTTCCTTTTGGCCCTGTGCTTGTGGGGTTTTACATTGCAGCACTGGGCTTTGTCTCCCCCCTGTGAGACCGAGCCCTGGCTGTGCTCACAGCCTGGCTGCTGCAGTGTGACCTGTGGGGTTGGTGTTGAAGAGGTTTTATTGATTTGTCACTTAGGAGGGAAGTGATAAGCCATCCTTCTTGCTGGTGGAGGTCTCTCTGTGTCTGTAACCTCAGCACAGCACCTGCTGCAGTCACATTCTCTGCAGAGAGGTCAAAGTCAAATGTCTTTTTGGAGAAGAGTCTCGGSGTGTGCAGGGCAAATCTCGTGGCTCTTTTCAGCAGGCAGAGAAAACAAAATRTGAGCTCGGTAGGTTTGGGATTTATTTTGTTGCTTGTCTGTGACTCCAGGCACAGCAAGACCTGGATGTGCACAGGGRGAGCTGATACAGCACCTTGAGATATCCAGGGGATCCCAGGGCAGTGGAAATGCAATCCTCATGATGCATTCGTGGTGCCCTGGCAAAGGGAAAAAAGCTTGAGTTAAAGCAARGGATGTTGTGATTGTATTATTTTTTTTCTTGGAATAAAACTGTTTCAGGCAAATTTGTGAAACAGTTTCAAACAAGAAAGCTGGTCAAAACTTGGAAAAGAAATTAAAGTAATTTAGTCCTTCTTTTTTTTTTTTTTT
>QVAJ01000047.1:79975-102960 GCA_003546035.1 Mixornis gularis | reverse complement strand
ATATTAATGATGAAAGCAGATACTAGTAGCCAGACAAGGCCAGTGCCAGGGGCTGGCAAAATCACTGCCAGGAGCAGCAAAAGAGCTGTGACCCAGCTGTTTTGTGTCCTGGTTAGCAGATGTCTCCTTTGCCTGTGGAAAAGCCCTGGAAAGCTCACACTGCTGCTCAGAGAGAAAGAGAAAAGGCTGGGGGGCACCAGTGGCTGCCAGGAGTGAGATCCCTCCCAGCCCTCTCGCCTTAGGGTCAGAAACTGCTGTGTGAAGCCTTGGAGCTGCTTCCCTTCATGCAGAGTTTTACACCCGGCAGTTTTATCAACTCCCCTGATAATCCCTGARTCTGAGAACCATAAACCAGGGCACACCTCAGATTTACATCTCGGAGCATTTTACGGATATATTGGAGGTTTTTAATAATTCCATTTAACATGAGAAATCAGGCAAAGGAAGGGTTATTTGGCTGACCCAAATGAATCTACAGGCAAAGCTGACTGCAACATTAGTCTTCATTTATAGAGCCATGAGAGCACCTAGGAGTCAATAGCAGTGTCCATATTCCCATCCTGTAGATAAGAAATAGGATAGTCCATCAAAGTGTTTCTTTATTTACACCAAGCTGAAASTATTACCTATTCTTGAGTGTTGTTTTCAGGATGGGGGGAAGGGGAAAGAGCTCATTTATAATAAATCATGCAAATCCTGATGGGGTCAGTGCAGAAATACCTGGTCAACACTCCAAGGTTGTAACATAAGCGTATAACCTGGTGCAGGTTTTTCTTTGTCCCYCCAGGACACAACAAAATCCCAAAAGATCTCAGACATGGGCAGGACAACCAGCTGATCCCTATTTGCATGGTGGGTGTAGCTCTCAGTGGGTGGGTTTCTCCAAATGTGTCTAAAATTGCAAAGGAACACSAGTGCAGAAAGCTCCCGGGAGCTGTGCTGGCCCACTTCCCTCAGCTGGGTTGACTGAACCAGATCAAATACGTGGGAACAGGATGAGGACTCACAGGTTTAAACTGCTGCTCAGGAAACTCAGGTTTAACATCAGGAAAAACTTCTTAACAGTGAGAACAGTTGCATATTAATAGAAATTGCCGTGGGAGGTTGTGTACCCAGTGCCACTGGAGGCTGTTAAGAGCAGGTTAGAAAAACATCTGTCAGGAATGATGTAGGCAGAGTTGGTCCTGGCTTGGGGAAGAATTATGAATTAAATGAAGCCCCAAGTTCCCTTTCAGCCCAATTTTCTTGGCTTCTGCAGTGCTGCATAGTAGTGATTGACAGAAAAATTATAGTATTACAATTTTTTTTTTCTTTTCTGAAGTACATGTTTTGAGTTCTCTGTTCGGTGTAGCACAAATACAGGTTTCAGCCAGGAAAGGTCCATAAGCAAATAAATCTCAGAATTATTAAACAGGCAAGCAAGAGCAGCACCCTTCCCACCCCACCCCACCCCTTTTTTTTTTTTTTAAGGGAATGAATTTTCAATGGGGAAAAAAGAGGAAAAAAATGAGGCCCCAAAGAAGATGCATCACCTTGGTAATGGTGATTGTTATATTAAGAAAATAAATCTAGAATGAATGAAAAGTTCACAACTTTGGGCAGCAGAGAGGGAAAGAAGAGAAGAAAAAGCACAGATACCATTAGAACAAAACCCTAGAAAGGGGAAAATCCTAAACAAATTAAATTATACATCTAACGAGCACAAACAGACATCTTCTTTCAAAAGAGATTTAACCCAATTCTTCAAAGAAACAAAACCCAGCAGTAATTAGTAAGTGCTTTTATCTCCTCTGGATTACAGTATCCAATAAAGCTGAATTCCTAGAGGTGATGTTCCTCCTCCCCGAAATATGAATCATTAGAAGATGTTGTGCAAGGCTTTTYCTGCCTCAGCCCAATAGGATGCCACCAAAGTCGGGCAGCTTGGGCTGTGCTTATTCTGCATATCAAAAAATCAGCTGTGGCCAGACCCCAAATGCAGAGATGAGAAAAAAGAAACTCGGGAAACTGGGACTTTTCCTTTGATGTTCTGTGAGTAATGAATCAGGCCTTAAAATCCTGCTGCTCTCCAGTGTTTTGACACAATACTAAAGTTTTGTAACTTCTTCGGCAGAGCGAAGCTGGAGGGTAACGAGGGAAGGAAATGTGGTAAGCAGTAAAGTTTATATTGTGTTTCTTTGCTTGGGTGCAAGTGCCCCAGCCACATAAAGTCAAAGCAGGCCCTTGTTTATAAAGTGCACGTTGTGCTGTGGCCTTGACAGATAATTCCATGTGACTCCAGAGTGCARACCTGTATTTCACATCACCTGAAAAATGAAAGCCCAACGATCTCAGGCAGAGGGAGGATGCAGATCCCTGTCATAACCCCAAGGCCTGGGAAAAGCTCTTATTTACTCTTTGTGGAAATTTCATGCCAGGGCTAACCCACAAGTGACTTCTGCTTGCCACTGAGCAGCTTTTTTTATGACATGAATAAATAAGCCATAAATCCCTGATGGAAAACTCATCATGTCTCACACAGAGACACTCTTGGGGAACAAGTATTTCAATGTGTATTTGACTTTTCTCTCTGCCTTTGTAGTTGCCAGAGCATCCCCTAATCCTGTAAGTGAGATGGGAGGCTGATGGYCCAGGAGGGATTTGCCCCCAAGTGTGGCCCCGATTTTGCCATGCAGAGATGAGGGAAATGAGGGTGGGAAAACCCAGCCCAGGCAAAGCCTGTGCTCTCTGCCATCCTTGGAAAAAAAAAGACCAGAAAAATGTATCACCACAGAAATGTAGGTCAGGGTGGAAAAACACAGCTCAAGAAGGTTTTCAAACCACTCCAGGAAAAATGAAGATCAATTCCTGTGCTACTGCCTTTTGACTTTCTAGCCAGGAGACGTGTGACTGGTAACCCACAATCTGCATGCTGAGCTGAGCTGAGCTGAGCTGAGCACTCAGATAACAGTGGCAGCCGTTGCCAAAATTTTTCTCCAGCCAATTCTTTCAGCCCAAACATTCTCATTCCTTTTCTATGGATTTAGACATTTCCCAGTGGGTAGCTTCTCTTCCTTTAGTTCCCATGTTTCAGGAGACAAAGTTAATCTGTCTCAGCAGAGGTGCCCGGGCTCYGTGCTGTCAGCAGGGTTCATATCAGTGCCATTAATCATCTGGTACTTGCTGTTCTTTCATTTCCTTTTGCTAACTCGTGTTCTCAGCTGTCCTCCTGTGCTTTGAGGCACAGATCTCTGCCCGACCTGCACGGGCAGCAGTGAGAGGCAGCTCCAGGCTCTGCCTGGGAAGGGAAACCTGCTRCTCCTGGAGGGGTTTAGCAGTGCCTGGCATGTGGGGCAGCTCCAGCCATCACAATCTCCTCACCAGGACGTCAGCTCCTGCCCTTCTGGAGCCTCTGCAGCACAGGACCTCACCAGCAGTGGGGTGACACCTCAGAACTGGAAATTTGTTCCCTGCCCGTGCTGAGTCCCCATTGCTGCTGTGCTGTGCTGCAGCTCCTGCCACCTCCAGCTGGGGAGCTCACTGTTCCTGTAAAGCCCAGGAGTACCCTCACCCTTGGAGGGTACTTATACAACTTAAGGTTTGGGGTGTTTTTAATCATGCACACCAGAGTAAGAAGGCATGTTTATTTTGTTCACCAGTTATGATGCAGTTTCTCTGTAGTCTTTCCATACATCTCCCTGTTCATACTTCTATTTTTTCTAATTATTGAGATAAATTCTTGAGCTTAAATGAGATGAAGTCATCTTGAACAAGTTTATTATTCTTAATAATATTGAGATAAGTCCCTGTCATTAGTAACATGGCTAATTATTTGTAATATTGCCACTTGCTGTTCATACACTGTTGTGTGCACAGCTCTTTCCAAAGAGGTAAAAAACTATTGCTGTTATTTTATTGTGATAAAATTCAYAAATTCAGCTGCTGTGATCACTGCCCTCTGCTTAAAGATGAAATAGCATTGGTGTGAAGCAATATCCTCGTCCAAGCTAAAATGRAGCATCATGCCACTTGCCAAACCAAGGGTTTGTGTAAGGCAAGCTCTGAATCCAGGAGTCCTGGAAGCACACCCTTGATCACAGAGAGTTTGAGAGGCTACAGGAGAGAGAAGGAATGCTCAGGGAAGCCTGGGTTTGTCTCCATCAAAACTGCAGACGTGTCACAGCACAGCTGCACCCACCACAGAGAGCACGGCCTGAAGCTCTGGGTCTCCATCCCACCTTTGTTCTGCCAGCACTGCTCCTTTCCCTCCTTCCCTGGCTCTTTTCAGGAGGTTTGGCCTCATCAGGCAGCATCATCAGCCTSAGGAGAGGTGGAGTGAGGATGTCCTGGCACCAACTTGAGCAGCAAAATGGGAATCACAACTAAAAACCCCCCACGGCACACGTGAAATAATGCTCTTTGTGTAATGTAGGTGATCTCTACAGGGAGGCAGCTTCCAGCCAGAGGAGCCCATGCACATTAAAGTTGTGTTTTTCACTGTCACAAACTATTTGAGCCATTATTAGGGTTCATTCTGTGCCCTGGGTTTTGGGCATGGAGGCAGCCAGGGCAACCACAGCACTTGGTCCTGCAATTACTGTGTCTGGTATGGAGTGATTGTCTCAAGTGCCTGGGATTTTGAAAATTATTTATTTATATTGCTACTTTATTTAACCATTGTGGTATCRCTCTGATACATTTATCGACCAAAGMAGCACTAATTTTGCAACAGAAAAAAAAACCCTAGGTCTCATTTAACTTTGTTTGAAAAGTAAAATGGGTAAATCAAAACTGTGTACAGCATGAAGGCCACGAAGGCAAAGGCAGGGTGTTGAGGTTTAGTGGCAGGATGTGTCTGTCTGTTGTGGCTACTTTAACTACGCTTCAAAATTAAAAAGTAGAGAGCCTAAAAATAGATTTCTAAAAGCCTTTTCTTATTCCTAGGCCACCTTCAGAGAGGCAGGAATTTTGCYCAGAGTGCAGGCAGTGCCACGTTCCTGAAGGGTACCAGAGCTGCCTTCTGAGCACAAACCTGATCTCAGAAGCTCAGACCAAGCTGGGTTGAGCCTCCCCAGTTCCAGCATTTCCCTGAASCAAGCTGAAGTCCTGGTGAGTGGTCACTCCCTGGGCAATGAGATGCTGAACAGTGGGACAGGTGCTGCCTCTCTTTGCCACGCTCGTTCTGTCATCTGCAGAAGGCAGCACTCCTGACACTGCTGCAGCACAGATAATGCTCAGTGCCTGCTGCTGCTGCTCTCCCCTAATTACCAGGAACATTGCTTTAAGAAGTTACAACTTCCTGGAATGATGTGAAAAACAAATTGTTTAGAGCACAAGTGAGTAATAGGCAATTGCAGGCTGGAGCATCTTTAATCACTTTTCAATTTTAAGTACATTTTTGAAGAGAGTGGCTCATTATTACCTGGCAGATCATGATGGAGTTCTACATTTCTGGTAGGCTAGATTACAAACAAAAACAAGAATTTCATCTACAGGGTTGGCAGCTTCTTCCCCCAGAATTACCAGTGGGCAACAAGTTCTCAGCCAAGATGATATTTCTGCCTCAGACTTTGGAAGGGAAGAAGCCACACCACCTGTCAGGAGGGGAAGAGGAGGGATGAACCTCACTCCAGCCACAGGCAGATGCCATCATCCTGCACTGCAGTTTCCTGGGAGCAGCAGGACAAGCACAGTTGTGAGTACTGCACTCCCACTTGCCCAAAATATCTAAAACTGTGTTATCATCTCCATTCTTACTATACAACTGCAAATGCCCCAAATTCMTTACCAGCACCTTGATGGAAACTGTTTTCCTCCCAGTTAAAATAYTTCCAAATACATTTTCCCATTGTGTGCTGAAGATAATTCTCACCAGCAARTGGAGTTACCTTCTCCCTGCTCTGGTGGCAGTGGGAGCCTGGAGGGGAAGGGCAGGCAGGGCACAGGGATGTGCATCTCAGCCCCCATATCCCATATGTCCAGGCATTATACACTGCAGTGGCCTTTTGGGGAGCCAAGGGAGGGATAGCAGCCCAAGAACTGGACAAATTAGATGTTTTTAAATAGGATTTATAACTCTGGAGCAGGGCAGGACAGTGTTAAAGGACTCCCTGCACCATCAGGAACCTGGCCACATACATGATTGGCATTTGCACTGCTAATGAGACCATCTCTATTATAATGAGCTTATTACTATTTTTTTATTACTATTGTATTTTGCATGCTTCACAAATCATGCAGGGAGCTGCTTTTTACTTCAACTTTCTCTTTCTACCTTGGAAACTCTCAGGGCAATCCCAGTGGCTGCAGAACACAGGAGAATGAATTAACCCCTGTGGAGAGACTGAGAGGGAGTGGCTGCTCCTAACTGGTCATAGCAGGAGAGGGAGAAGGAGAGAAAGGAAGGGATTGAGTCGTGGTTGGAAACTAATTCAGTGAGGAGTTCCCATGCTGTGCTGAAACCCAGTGACAAGACATTTTTATGAATGTATCTCCTGTTCAGGAATGTCTGCACAAAATTAGTCTGCTCCTGAGGGAACACTTGGCATATAGATTATGCTCTTTGTCAACGTTTTCTTCCAAATATCGATTTGGATCAGATTTTGTTTCTCTGCGATTTTGAAGTATTTTGCTTTAATAAATTTTGGATATGCTAAAACAAAGACGTTTTGGCTTTGTAGCAATGTTGAAGTTTCCAGTGTTGCACAACTGGTCTGATTCACGTCCCTTGAGATGCTCCTTTCCTTTTTCAAGTTCCAAACATATGTTCAGTAGGACAGACCCCAGAGAGAGGTCTTGCTGGGTTCCAATGGTTCTGTTGGCTTGGATTGCTTTGGCTTCAGCTCCTTACCATTAGCAATTCCAGTTGGCTCCTCAGTAGCCACAGCCTCAGCTCTAACYCTCAGTGAATGGCCAACACCCTGGAAATCATCCTCTGCTAAATTTCAGGCTCCTTGCCTTCAACAGTACACCACGAGATGCAACTCAGAGAGAGGATTAAAGGGGACAACTCTGCCCCTTTGGGACCTTCCAGAAACCTCTGGAAGTGAAAAYGAGTTTTTGCTGCAAATCAGCTGCTGGAGAATCCCATTGCTCTACCATATGGCTGCCACCAATATGTGTAAGCACACCAGTTCCTGATGGGGCAAAGACATCAGGAGGCACAGATATGGAGGGGTTTAGCACTCTGGACTCRTGCTAAAGGCTGTAATTCCACTGATTCCACTAAGAGAGGACAAACCCACGGATTTGTATCACCTTGGATGTCACTGACTGCAGGACCAGGATGGTTTAACCTCACCAGACAGGTGAGAGGTATCCAGGTGGGAATGGCCATCTGCCAGACTGCATTCCTCATCTACTTATCATACCTTTGCCTTGCCCATCAGCAAGGAAGAAGACTGTGCTTGGATTTTTCCATTCACAGTGACTCCAAACCAAATTTTTTTCTTACCTATGCATTCCAGACAAATTCTGCAGCCATGTGTGAAGTCCAAGAATCGGTCAAGAAAATTAACTTCCACCAAAGGACAAAAAAAAAAGTAAACATGTGAGTACATCTGCCTGTTGTTGGAGCTACCAAGCTGCATTTTGACTTTCAGGTCTGTTATTTTGTTAGTTTGACGTTGTAGCTCTCTGACAAGCTCCTTCTGTCTCACTCATTTCCTCTGTGTCCTCTGGCTGCTGAGACATCATCACTCTTTCAAGCCAAGGGTTAGGGCTGGCCTGCTTTTAATACTCAGTAGACTTTGGTGGCATCTGGCAGTAGTTCTGCCAGCTGTTGCAGAGAAGATAAAGAAGAAAGGAAGACATCAACATTAAAAAAAATAAAATCAGTCAGCTGGGTGTGTTCAAAGACTCAGTTTCACAAATTTATATTGAAGAAAAACGTGGATAAAAAATTCTGTCTTTTCAGATGAAGCTTCTCCCACCTACCTTGTTTGAATAGCCCACCAAGAGCAGAGGAGAAAGAAATAATAAATATGTAGAAAGACAGAAAACATGCTGCCTGTCCTTCARGAATTTAGTAATTACTTAAGTGAACCTGAAGTCTGTTTTTCTCAGCATCTTAGAAACGTGTCCATGTTGKTTTTTTGTGAGCTTTGTACTGCACTGATATTTCATGTTTAATAACGTGGAGTGAAACAGGAAAATTAACAAGAATTTTGCTTCTGGCAAGATTATCTACAGAATCTGCCTTTGGCTGGATGTAACAAGAGTCTTTTCTGCAGGTGTCTGTGGGTGCCTTGGGGTTTGAGACAAAACTGCTCTGGGATTTGAGATCCTGCTGCACAAACCAGCAGGAGTCAGCTGACACTGGTCCCTTCCTTAGAACATGGTACAAAGGGAAAGAAAGAGAGGGAAGCAAACCTGGGACCTTTTAAACTGATCCCAAACAACCACACCCCAAGGAAACTCCTCCAAAACAAATGCAAATCATCATCCATCAGTCTCTCCACGTTCCCTGCCATGACACACGTGGGGTGAGCTTTTTGTCCTTCAGCTCCTTGGCTGCAGGAATTCTGCAGTTGTCAACAGATGTGGGTCTTAACTTCACATTTTAGTCCTTCATTACCCTYCCTCTACCTCCTCAATCCACAAGAGCCAGGAAAGCTTTGTGGAATGTGACTAACATTTAAAACCTAGCTGGGGTTTTTCAGGCTTCCTCCTGGCTGTGAGCAGGATTTCAGTTCAATTAAGAATAGACCCCCTCCCACTGACTTGGTTCCACAACCTAATTCAAGTTTTAACCCTGTAGTGCTGATGCTGTGTGTTTTCTGGCTGATTTGGGGGTTTTGTGCTTCTTCAAAGAGAATAGATTTAATCTATAGATCCAAACTGGGATTACTGAAAAAGGTTAYACATTCACCCCCTCAACCCTGCTCATCCCCACTGCCTCTCATTTAATTTCAACATCAGTAAAGCCTGAATTTTAATATTATTTGTTATATTTAGGGCAGATGACCTACCCAGTCAGAATAAGAGATTAGAAATTCATCTTTTAAGGCATTATGCAAAAACATAGAAAAAATTTGACCTTGGCTTAAGTACTCTGAGRCCACTTGTGTGTAATTTAAAAATCAGGACAAGAATCTGAGGAGAAGAAAATGAAATAATGCTGGCAAAGATCTTTGGGGCTTAATTTATTTTTTTTTTCCCCTGCATGAGAGCTTCTGTACACAGAAACCTTGAGAGAGTGGCTGGCTCCTTTGTGAATTYGGGTGTTTGTACCAACCAAGATTGCTCAGGAGCAATAAGAATGACCCCAGCTGTTGTATGTAGCTAGAAACCTTTCAAATGGATAAGGACATAGTCAGTAATTACAAGGGAGGGAGACCACATGGCTTAAAGTGACCAGTTAGGAATAAATTCCTGCTGTGAAAATTTTTGTCCTTGTTTTATGGTACGTGTGGAAAAACGAAAAGCGTGTGTATAAAAATCAACGTTTTCGTAAAAAGAAAAAATGAAAGTTCATTCAGAAATGAATAATGTAGTCGACATGGTATGAAAGCCCACTGTTTTAAAATAATACCTAATTTAATTTCAACAATCTTCTAAAATAATTAAGAATGTGAGAATAATCGGTTTTCCTTTCATTGCAGACCTTTTTGTGTGCATTCGGGAAACATTTTTTATCTGTTTTGCTCCCACAGCTTCAGCTTTAAAGGTCATGTTTTATCAAGATATCATTTTGTGATGACTTTTTTATTATTCTCAGTGACACTAACAGCATGCAGTGGCTGATCTTTCTTCAGAAACAGTAAAGGAAGTAAGTGATTTATCCATATAACCTAAAAATAAAGGATATTCCTCTTGCATTTTAATTTAGCACTAATTAGCTGAGAGTTTTTGAATATGTATTTAGAACACAAGGAAMAGATCTGGCCTTCTGTGTTGATTTCGTTACTGAGTTTCAGGAAATTAAACAACTCAACCTCAAAAAGAGGAAAGCTGAGCGCAATAAATGCTGCAGCAACTGGAGCTGTGATTTTAGGATTCAGCGATACAGAGAATGACATTGACACATTTCTGAGGAGTCAGAGCCCAGCTTTCTCCTCCAGGGCCCCACACTTGAAAAGACAACACAGAAAGCAAATATAAAAACACTGAAATGTTCTGGGTTAGGGGAAACAAATCACCCCTTGAGAAGAGGAAGGCAGCCCTTCCTCACCWCTCCCAGCTGCCCACGTGCCATGGATGGAGCTGGAGCTGCAGGCAGGGCACAGTGTGCAGTATTTCAAAAGGACATCGGTGTCAGGTCTTCTGTGTGAGTAGTGACAGAACTCAGGTTTCTCAGCAGCGCTTTCAGCTGTGAAACTCAACTTCTTCCTTCTTTAAATGCACCTGCAGCAGCACTGTCCCTGCCTAGAGCCAGTTTTTCCTCATCCCGTACCAAAAGAATTGGCTAAGAGAAGGAGCAAGGCTGAGAAGAGAATCAAGAGGACGGTGTCCCAGGGCATGCACTGGGTTGTTTGCTGTCCTCTTGCCTTCAGTGAGGCAAATTCAGGAGTAAATGCTGCAGAGCACTGGAAAAGTTACCAAAGCACTCGGATGGAAACTGTTGTGTCATCACAGATCCCCTGTTGGRCCCAGGTTTTGAAGCAGGGATGGCAGGACTGAATAGAGGCTGTGGAATTCTTGAGTCAGTTCACAGTGCCAGCAAGGGCCCTGTGAGTCACAGGGAAAAAAATGCAGCCTGTCTCTATTCAGTCCCCCATGCATAAACCACATAAAACTCTCTGGAGTGACCTCCCATGATTTTGTTTTGTTAAGGAAGCCTTATTGAGCCTCTATTATGACTGCAGTAAGGAATAGTTTACTCCAGAGCAGTTCATAGGTCCGGGTGCTTGTGTTTCTTTGTTCTTAAGATACTTTGAGCATTTTACTTCTCTTCAAAGGGCTGTTTCTTCTTTGAGATGAAGCCATTTGCTTCATGTTTTAGAGTATTTCATACCCTCTGTTTTCTCCCCAGAAAATCTCTTTTTGTAAATGAAACATAGGCCTGGATCAATACTCTTCTCCTTGCTGCAGGGTAGCATAATAAGTGAAAGATGTTTTTATAATTGTTACGAGGACACGGGGGTTGTTTCATTAATGCAAGGGAAATGTGTTGTTAAGTCATCTGATGATATGAGTTGAGCGTGAGCTTTCTTTACTTGTGGCAAAATGTCAATATTCCTAAAGCATCTTACAGTCAGCACTTTCAGAGGGCAGGTTATTTGCAAAATAGCCTCACCACTATAATCCAGTGACATAAATCTGCTGCTCCCTAACTTCCAGCACTGTCCTTTCCAAATCCAAAGTTAAATGGATTCTATTCCAAGAGCTGAATCGTCACCTAAACTGCAGTGCTTGAAAGATTTGCTGTTACTGAGGAAATTGGTCTCCTACATATTTCTATTGAATAATTTCCCAAGGACCTATCTTCAGTGCATGGTAATACCATATATTGCAGTGTTGTAGCTCCTGGATAGTCTAATAGACATGTAATCTTATTTTAGCAGAAACTCACATGCTCATAGACTTGTACAGAGCAGTAACTGGCTGTACAAATAGTCCCTCTGAAATCAACAGGAATCCTGGTCCAGGTATTGTTTCATATATTAAAGTATATTCACAGCTCATTAGTTCACACCAATGACTTCAGCAGAGTTACTTCTCAACTTCTATTACAGTAAAACTCAGGCCCTTTTCTTGTGGGCAAAGCATTTTTTACTTTGTGTAATAGGAAAATGTGAAAATTGCATTTGAACACAGTAACTTTCCAATGCATTTCAGCCCTCCTTCGGCCATGTTCATGAAATCCTGGTTGCTCAAAGGATCTTATTCACAATTACTTAATTCTGCAGTTATCTTTACTTTCAGTGACCCCCTTGGTACATATGACAATGTTCCTGCTGCTGCAAAGGGAGCTGTTGGCCATTTTTTTTGTGGATGATTTTGGATAGGAAGGCAAATACAGTAAATCGTGCCTATTAATTAATAGAACCATGTTAATTTCTTAGGCTGTGCTACCCATTCCACTTCCCTGGGCAAACTGGAAACCAGCAGCAGGACAACCAYTTCCCGTGCTTGTTCTCTCACCAGCTTCCTTTTGATCAACCATAATTGCTTTTTTCCTTTCTAAAAACTTCTGCAAATTTATGGGTAGAGGGTGCACTTTGCTGCTGAACAAGATCAAAATGGATATCTCAGAAAGACACAACTGCAACTTGCCATTGGTGGAGGATGAGGAGTGGGGCAGTGCTGGCCTTGGCAGGCGCAGTGAGGGTCACCTTTGGCTCTGGTGTTCCCCCCACACYCAGCACAGGAGCTGGGAATTTGAGTGGCTTTTCCTCAGCATCACTGTCGTGCTGGGCCACACTGTCCAAGTGTTATTTCAAGGACCCTCCCTGCCATCCCTGGGCRATCACAAAGGCTTTTCAGCACAGATCCACAAAGGCCCTCAGGCGAGGCCTGTCCCTGCCCTGTGACAAGYGAGGGCACACATCTCCTGTTGCCTGCCAGGGGTGTGATGCCCCAGGATCCCCTTGGCCCATCAAGGAGAGCACTTTTCCAGCTGTTTCACTCTGCTGAGCCAGGGCAGGGACCTTTCAGCAGCCTYTCTGTGGATGCACTGTGTGGACTCCAGCAGGGGTGTGCGCTCCGCTCTCGCCCAGATAGAATTCATCGCCTGTGATGAATGGCACAGTGAGAGCAGCCAAGAGAAGCACTGTGAAGAGGGTTTGGAGGACCTGATCAAATAGCTCTGGAGAGCCCTTGAAGCAGCCTGTCAGGAAAACGTGGCTGTGCATGTGTTCCAGAGAGAGTTCTGAGGGCCCACTGGCCTGTCTGCTGCTCCTTGGAGCAAACTGCTCTCCCACGACCAGGGCTCTGCAGGCAAAGGATGCCAGAGCAGGTCGGGTGCCAAAATCAACCCCCTCTGCCTTTGTTCTCATTGCCAGATACAGCTGAATAATGACCTGCATTCATTTAGTACCAGCCTCTCTCACCTCCTGTTGATTTGATGTAATAGATGTACTACAGATAAAATAGGTGCAAATAGTACTTCATTGTGAGCCAGTGGCACGGAGAACTTAACACAATGAAAGCAGTTTTAGCTCTGTACAGATTCAAACCCACCTGAGGAAACTGGGTATAAATCTCCCTTTGCTTGCATTGCTAAGTGTATTTTACCCTTGTTATTAGGTAAGACCCACGCTTGTTTGAACTGGCCCTCTTTGATTTATTGCAATTTAGATCGTTTATCAAAGCCTCAGAGTCTATCTGATGGAAAGAACTATTAGACCCTTTCTCATTCAAGAAAGGCAGAACATTTTAGGATTTTTGGATTTTAGTAGTCCCAGTAAGTTAACTTTAACTCTCACCCCCCAGCATATATAATATCACCTAACATTCACAAATGTAAACAAAGGAGTTTCACCATCTACTGCATAGCAAACAAGGCTGTGATATTTTCTGCCACCATATGTGAGACAGAGAAACACAAAGAAATATTTCAAGGGAGATATAAAGAAGCAAGAAAGCTTAGGACACAACCTGACTCAATAGTGGCATTGTGGTCTTGCTTAAAGCCTGAACAGAGAGCCTTTTTGGCCAAGTGYTGGCTCATGGAGGCTCGGTGTTGAATGTAAAAGTATTTTCTCATATTACTTGATTTCAATGCTAAGGATTAGGATTTTTTTTTATTTTTTTTTATTTTCAGATAAACAGAACTACATCAAAGACACCTGACTATGATCATTCTTTTTCTTCTAAGGGAAACAACAAAGTTTTGTCTATCCCTTAGGGACAAAAAGAAGCTGTGTTATTGAATACCTCACCACATCAGTTTCCTGGTTTGTTTGATGGGATGACTATGATTTACAGGATTTCTTTATGAGACTCAATTAAATCTAGAATTTATAATATTCATGCAGTTTCTGTGCCAAATATACATAGTGCTGATACAGCAGGGATCTCAAAATATAAACCACCTGCTTGGAAGGAACGGAATTATGAATACATCTCCTTAAACAATAATTCATCATACTCAGAAGCCTAAAGTTGAGATGCTCYAGAGCCAACACAGCTGCTTTATCAACTTATTTGGGGGATACTGCTGACTTACAGTGCTGGGTATCTTTCTTGTATCTCATAGCTAAATTAAATTCAAGAATTTAGAACCTTAGGAAGCAACAGTGACTGTGGCATGAAGGATCCCGATTTCCAGAGGGAAWACCAGGGCTGTGGATGCCATGTCCACACTTCTCATACAGTGTGCCAGGATGGGGACCTTTCAGAGATAACATATTCCCAGTGTCTGTGGGAAACCAGGAGAATCCTTGCACACCTCACTGAGGATTGTAGGGAACCATCCCCTCTCCTTAAGGATSCTCACCCTTAAGCCCCAGCCCCTCCAAAAGATGGTTATGGGGTAGAGTTTTTCCTTGAGTGAGGTCAGCTGAGGTACCAACTCAAGAGAGCCAAAAAGACACCTTTTCCCTAGGGAAAGCTGCTCTACCCACAGTAATGAAATTAATTTTAATCCTCATGACTTTGTGAGAAGACTTTGATCTCACATACTTCAGCTTTATGATTTTTTTCTTTCCCAGAGAGGCTGGAGCTACAGAAGTGAGATAGACTRAAGACCCTCAGAGCTGAGTTTAGAGAACTTACATACAGTCTAGRGAGATATATGTGTGTAGCAAAAATGGAATCACGGGCCCTGAGTGGGGCTCTGGAGGATAAAAACCAGCACCACAGCATGATAGTGGCTTTAAGTCCATTTTCACTGCATGGATGCAGAGTCCTGCTGTGCCCATTCCAGAYAGGTGTTAGTCTAATTGGTCTTTTCTAACTTAGACTTTACAGCTTCCCTTAGCATCCAGGTTCACTGTTTAAATATCCTTCATTAGGAAACTTTTCCAAATCTCTGATTTAAAATTTTGCCCTATGTAGAGCCAGGAACCTTTTTTACTCCTTTGGGGACCAGGACAGTATTTCAGAAGCACCTTCTTTGCAGACTTTTTAAGAATTAGAAGCCTATTACCACATCTTTTTATTTTAAAGTTCTACAAATTCACCACTTTCAGTTTTATCCTTATGGAAAGGAAATTCTTGTAAACACCTTTCTAATGCCTGTTGCTCTCCTGGAACCCGGGGTACTTTAGCCCTTTCTGTCCCTTTCTCACCAACTAAATATAAATTAAATGTATTTCTGGATGACCACTTCTGAAAAGGGGGCATCAAAACCTCTCTTAGTCAGTAACTGGGATGTCATCCTGCCTAATGAATGTTGTAAAATGTTCAGACATACTGGGATAAAAGCCTCCTGAGGAGCTTTAAGTAGTCAGAATAGGAAAGAGTCTAAACTGCAAATACAATCTGTTGAGAAATACCAACAGWTTTTTTTACCTGTAGTAGTCATGCTTCAACACAGCTGCTTATAGCAAAAAGGAAAACAGCCCAAAATACRCAATCCTGCTCATTTTACCTCCAGCAAATTTGCATTATTACTCTGTCTCCAGRTCTTCCTTTTGGGACCACGTTCCTGACCAAGAGGTTTTCCAGCCAAGTGCTGGATTTGTAGTCCAGCTCTGGAAGACACCTTTGAGGGGATGATTACTACCTGGCCTTTGAAAATCACTCCAGACCAAATAGACCAGGCCTGTTTATATGAAAGAAAACCTGTGCGACTGTAAAGACAGCAACCACCCTGATATTTATCTCTAGGAAATTACTTTCAGAGTTTTAACAAATAAGGAAAAGGAATAGTCTTTTCAACCAGACTGTTACTGCCTGAAGGATCCAAATAGACTGAGGGCTGTTTTCAGGAACAAAATGCACAACAAACTCGGGGTGGGATAAGAGCACAGCAAGAAAACTTCAGATTTATTTGAGATTACAAGGAGATTTGCCTATCTCACCCAAACCCCTCTTCTAATTAGCATTTTCRTCTCATCTACTGTCTCATTTTACCTTTTGCTCCCAAATAGTGCTGGAGGCTTGGTCCTAGGACAGCTCTCTGACATCCACAGTGTGTGCCTTCTCCATTTGACTGAAGCTCCATTTCAGTGATGCAGAAAATTAATTAAGGCATTTTATTTCCTTCATAACCAGACCTMTATACTATTTCTAGGGCTGCAGATCTGTTAACTCTGTGAACAAATAAATACAAAATTAGGTTCCTTTTCCATGGTTTCTGAAGCCGATAACAGCAACAGCCATGAAGGAATCTCAGTACAGAGTCTGCTGTTTTAACCATGCTGGAAAAAATTCTCTGTACCAATTAGAGAGATTACTTTCCTCCCAGTGATGCAGAGAACTGAATAATCAGGCAAATATACTAACCAGATGTCACTTTATCAGACAAGAGGAAGGAGTATTCTGTGGTGAATGGAAGACAGTGTGTGGGATGCCCATTGGCTCATGCAAAAATTTCCTTTTATGCCCATAATCACTTTTCCTGTGGTCTTTCCCCAGCCTTTGCTCATGAGCAGCATGAATAGGTGAAAGGGCTCCTATCTGTGTATCTGTGGCTCAGCTGGGCCTGTGGCCACATGGCCTGAGGAGGTGCTGGCTGTGTACAGGTGATCCTCACCTCACCTGCTCTGCTGGCGCACCACAGCGAGGCATTAAAATGGCAGGAGGCAAAAAGGTGGATTGGTGTCTTCAGCTTCACTCCTTCCAAACCTCTGCAGGGCTTGTCATGGCAAAACTGACAAACCACTGAAGATACAGAAGGAAATAAAGCCACAAAAGGGATTTACAATAACAGCAACCAGGTATCGCCCCTGTGCTCAGATGCTTTTATTCAACAAGCCTTTGGAAATATTAGTCATGTTCAGGTTTTCAGAAGTCATATATTTCACCAGATTAAAACCTTTGTGATATTAGGACTCCATGAGTGAAAAATAGTTCTTTCTACCCATATCTAAAAATATATGTTTGAAGCTCAAGTTGATTTAATGTGAATTCATGCTCAACTGTGCGTGTGATGTTTGGCTATAAACAACATTTTCACATTGCACAGTATCACCCTACTGCTGTTGTGTCTTTTCTCAGACTTAGTTATGTATCTTTAAGGTATTTTCTTCTTGGGCCTGATTAGATAACTTAAAATGCCTGCACTAAAATTCACTATCTTTAAATAGGGCTAAAGACATCATAGTTATGTATAGTCCAGTTAATTTATTTGACTGAGATAAGTTGCTGTAAAATGGCATCTTTTATTCCAAAATAGRCCAAAAGGTTTTCCACCGTGTCTTGTTGGTGAGGTTAAAACAACCAAACAGACACTGGACCCAGCACCTGCTCACCTGGAAATCCTCTGTGTGATCTCAGCAAGCAACTCGAGGTGGAGCATGAAAGAAAAAAGTCATCCTACTCAGAAATTGAACAAAAACCCCCTTTCTGCTCAACTCCAAACATGTGCTGAACGCTCCCCAATCATTTTAGCTGTGATTTTGTCCTTGGCTGCTTCAAGACAAGGGAGCGAATCTCAGCGCATTTGAATGACAACAGCTGCGATGAGGAGTGATGAGCATTTATTCCAGCAGGAAGTCTTACCCAGAATCTTTCCTAACTGTAAGATCCCTCTCTCACTGCTAAACAGGATATTCCATGCCATATTATGCTAATGAGGTGGCATGTTTCCAACAAGCACAATTTGTCAGCAGCGCYGCAGTGACAGCGATGACCACGATCCTCTAACTCAGCCACCCATTGCATCTAACAATTGTTATTGCATTTTGAGATCCTCCACGGATGTTCCTCCTTTGTGGCCACAGAGCTCACAGATATGTTAAACTCCATGAGTAAGGACTGTATTCTTAAAAAGCTGAAATATTAGTTGTCTGGGGACACCTTTATCTACGGAGGGCTCATTGCAGTGTGAATATTGTCCTGAATCATAAAGTGTTTTTAAATAAGRCAAGGTTAGGTAGGGCAAGAAGACATTTTTGCACTGTGTCTTTATATTCTTTTTGTTAAAGATATAAAAAACCTCCCAAGCTCAAAACTAACTGTTTGCATAAAGCCACATGCCATATGAAGGCAACGGAGGATTAAGCAAAGCAGTATTTCTRAAAACTAAAAAGAACAGGTTTTATTTAGGGGTGGAAGCCCTGTGTCCAACAGGAAGCTCCTTGGTCTCCAAACCACCTTGCATTTCCAGCACCCGTTTCCATGCTCCCCAGCTCTCAGCTCCTCTCCTTGATTTGTGCAAGGGCAGATTAGGCAGAGGGGTAAGAGTTGAGAGGAAATGTTTCTGTGCAGCCAACACAGCCTGCGGACACCGCTTCCCCCAGCGYTGGGTGGCAATTATTTCTGTGTAATAGGCAGTCACCCCCTGACCCTCTCCTTCAGCGTGCAACGCTTCCCCTGTCAAGCATTAATCCCTTTGTTAGCTACTCAGCTGCACGTTCATTTAGGAGGGCTAATGATTTACACTGTTCCTTCTCGGCAGGATTTCGATGGACATGTAATTAGAGGTGAATGGAGCCTTCAGAGGTGCAGCAGCCACGAGAGCCAGCGGCAAAGTCAAAGTGTTTGTCTAATTTCGCAATCGGCTGTTTCGGTGAATGAAACCATGTGGTCAGCTGCACACAGAGGAGAAGAAAGTAGAAAAGGAGAAGCAGGGGGAAAAAAAAAAATCAGCCTTTAAATAAAAAAAATGTGGGTTGCGTGGCACGCACAAAGCTCCGAGATGAAAAGGAACGTATTTTAAAAATATTTTTGGTYGGGGAGCCAGAGAGCAGGTGGGAAGATAAATGCCAGCAAGGAATCTGTTCTTCTTGTACAGAGGGAAAAAATATCTAAAGGTGAACAGCTTTGTTTCAAAGTGCTTGAGATGCCTAATCATTAGCAGCATAAGTGTGAGAGCTGGAAAGCTACAGGAAAATACATGAAGGTGAGCTGAAGAACGTTTTGTGTGCCATGGCACTGGAGTAAAAATTTGCGGATTTTTTTTATGTAAGTCATCCACACCTGCAACACCTCAGGAAACATCCTACAGCTCTTACACCAGGTGAGTGTGGCCTTTTGAAGTCACAGGGATTCTCACATGTGTATTAGTATCACTGGATGAAGTGGGAAMGGGAGCCATAGTCTTGGTAGATTTTAAATTAAATAAAAGCTCTCTGCTCTGATTTCTGGACAAACCACAGAGAAGATCCCATTCTGCTGCAAGCCATCACTYCCTCTCCATCACACAGGGGTTTGTGGATGATCCCAGCAAGAAGAGCTGGCTGTCATTTATGTCACTTTTGGCATTGTGACACACCGTCCCCAGCTGTGATGGTGCTGGCTGAAGGCACAGCAAAGCAGAGAGGTTACAATGGGCTTTAACTCCCTCCCACCACAGATTCCAGCTACCAGGTGATACCTGCCCTCCGCCTCCCTCTGTGGTGYTTCCTGCTAGTTTCTCACACCTCCCGAGGCTGCAGATTGTTTCCTGCTTCCCATAATTTTTTGGCAGGGTTTGGGGTTTTTATATTACTATTTTTTTATAAACTCTTCTTAAGTTTTTGGTCTTTTCATCATGGGTTCCCCTGCTATGAGGCTGCTGCAGCATCTCCCTGCCATTGACCCTTTGTCCATTTTGGAGCAGGGAATCTCCATTCTCCACATAGATTACACGCAGTGCATCCCCAGATGAAATAGTGTTTGCATTAAATAACACCCACTCCTATCCTCTCAGTTACACAATAGCCAGTCAAAGTGATATTTTTACGAATTGAAGTAAGACACCTTCACCAGTGCTCTGAATTCAGAAGCATAATTTCATTAAAAATGAAAAAAACACAGTAATAATTAATAATTGTTTTAATTCAGTCTGGGCTTATGAGCTAATATCTCTCGCAGAGTTGTCTAATACAATTATAAACATAATTTCATGCTTAATGAAATATAAATGATGCAATTGAATGGTGCACTCCAAAGATATCTCTCTATCAATCAATTGTCCTCCCAACACTTCCATTTTTTCCCATGTGCTTTGGGTAGCAATTTTGTTTGAAATGTGG
This sequence comes from Mixornis gularis, assembly GCA_003546035.1. Taxonomy (NCBI): domain Eukaryota; kingdom Metazoa; phylum Chordata; class Aves; order Passeriformes; family Timaliidae; genus Mixornis; species Mixornis gularis. Next base: position 82,975 of record QVAJ01000047.1, on the reverse strand, counting down.
CTCTGGTTTTGATTTGATTTGCAGACAGCATGCAGCATGTATTCCTCCCCTGTCCCATCAGTGTGATGGTGAGGTGTCATCACAATTTAAACTGGGTGTCTTTTTGCTGGTATGGGGCCCTTTTATCTCCTGAGATCTGGATTCAGAGCACTGCCTCTTGAGTGAGCACAGCACAGCCTGTCCTCAGCCCTGCAGCAGCAAAGCCCACAAGGAAACACACCCAGGAATGTCTCTGCTTCCACTGCAGCCTGTTTCCCACCACACCAGCAGAGAGAGGATGATTTGCTGCWGACAGCATCAAAAGATGGCTGTGGGCAGCTGATGAGGATGTTTGATTTTCTGGGGGATCTGGGATCTGCTAATAATCAAATGCATGAACATACACTTCTTGCTATTTCTTTGAATTATCATCTTTATCACTGGTATCACTATTCACCTYTTGAATTATAGCAGTAATTTCTCTCCCACTCTGACCAGCTGGCTCATAGCACCCAGTGGTGCCATCACGGAAAACCTTGTGTACAGTTGCATGACTTGCAGCCACAAATGGATAAAACTTTGTAACACTTGCTCACTAATTTCTTGTGTTTGTATTCCAAGAGCCTCCCTGTGTGCCTACAGAGGAGGAGGGAGAAAGAAAATGAATCCCWTTGTATCAGAGGTGTAATGATCCTGACAGAAGGACAGGGGTGAGGGCAAAACCAACCAAACTCCAAACAGCAATTCTTGCCGTGGTTTGGGTCTGTGCAGTAAATATATGTTTTATCTTGCTGGGGCTTGGATATAATTGAATAGAAGTTTGTTGGAAAAGTAGCCCAGACACGCTGAAAGCTTCCCACAACTCAAACCCAGGCAGTTTTGCTTGGTTCAGGTTTAATTATGAATGGTTCACTCAGCCCTGGTAATGACTCATATTCACTAACCAGCCTGTATATGAGATGTGACRAAAGCGTAGTTCAGATACACAAAGCATAATTATTTAATGATGAAGTAAAGTTGATTAGGAAGCCTTTAAGCTATTACACTCTTAGCAGGGTATTTTGCAGTCACTGAATAAATGAACATAATTTAATTCTTAAAAGCTGCATGGCTCCTGCTGCTTTAGAAAATGATATGTAGCTAACATGATAGCTTTTTCCCATTATAGAGTTCTATATGCTACAACAAACAGCACACAGAATGCAATGCAATGCCACTAAGAATAAGGAAAACTATTCTTAGTGACTATCCAGGCTAAAAATGATAGAACTCACATATCCACTTACAATCATGAACCTGACAAATCAAGCTTGTAAGCCTGTGGTGTGATCTGAAAACCTAACAAGCTTCCAAGAAGAATCTCCATTTTAAAAATACATCCTTTCTTCCTGGATTTTTTTTTTTCCCCTCATGATATGCGCAAGACTGAACAGCCTGAGAATGGCTGTGCCACTGAAGGGATATATTTATATATTATGTAGCTGTGTTCCAATTATGAAATTGATCCATGGATAAAAATCCCTCAAGGGTGGCTATTAATGAGATTGTCTGCTCTGAGTGCATCCAGTAATAAGATTAGGTATGCATTTATCCTGGGCAGAGATAAACCAAAGACAAGTTTGTGCCAAGATAAGACAGTTTTGAAAGACAATTAAACATGGGGCATAATGTGCATGCATATGTCTGTGGGAAGCTGCAGGATGGAAAGTTGGTTTTCCTCTGAAGAAGCGCTCCTGAGTGTAACAGGTAGGGAGAAATTGGCTTTTCACAGGAGTGAGATTAAACTCCATCTCAGAAATCAAAATATTTCAATCTTGAATTTAAAAACCAGTATTATAAAATGTGCGCCCTGGCCTTTTTTGGTTTTTTCTCCACTTATGAAAGGCTTGGACAATTGCCAGTTGCTCAGTGAGACAAGAGTCCATCAACACTGTTGGAGTTCAGAGAGCACCTTAGCAGCACCCAGGCACAGCCTTGCACCCTGCCTAATGCAGGCAGATCACAGTGATGCTCTGAGACAAATCATCTCAAGCTTTTCCCGCAGGATTTGTAGCAGAAATACCTCTGCCACAGTTGTGGCACAGTGGGACACCAAATCTTGCAGCAGGAATCAATCAGGGACAGTTTGGGTAGTGCTGGAGGAGCAGCCAGAGCAGCTCAGGGCTCAGCATGTGCAGAAATGCACACAAAGCCAGTGGTTGTCACCACATCACAGCCAGCACCTTTCTGTCCCCTCTTTATCACCATTGGAACTGATTGGTTGCTCGTCACAGTCTTGCAGAATAGCAGAAATACCTCCCAAAATTTTTGCTTATTTTCACAACACTGGGAAAAGTTTCTCCTTCTCACGCTGCCTCTGCTCCTGCTCAGGTCATGGTTTGGCTGCAGCACCTTCAATAACTGGGTGCAAGAGGCCAGAACCCCCCTGGAAGCAGAATCCCCTTGCCTTGCAGGTAAACAACTCAGGCTCAAGTCAAATTTTGAGTTACTGGAATTATTAAATAGGCCTTAAAATGCTGCCTGTGCTTGCTGCCCTTCATAAATGTGACCCAGAGCCAAGTGCTCGGTGCAGGAGGAACCCCTGGGTACAGCTGTGGACATCACCAGGCATCAGGTAAAAATGTGGAGTGGGAGGAAAATTACAGCTCAGTTTCTGGAGGAGTCTCTGGGGAGATAATGGACAATAACTGGAGCACAAAGGGTAGGAATGAAGGCAGGGTTTGTGCTCCCTCCACTTTTTGCCTGACCAGTTCAAGGTCACTCTGCCAGCACGAGCCAGAGCAGCCTGGAGGCTTCTGCAAACTGAAAAAATCTTCAAACAGAAAAGTATAAGGAGATGGGGAAGTGTCGCGGGGCRAAGCTGGGTGTGTCCCAATCTAGGAACACGAGAGAAAGGCTCCAGAGACAGAGCAGACAGACACAGAAGCCATGAAGGGAGCTAATCTTCTCTTTATTTACAGTTTCTACTTTTATACATATGTACAGAGGTCCAGACATTGGCTAGAGAGGTCACCACCTCTT
>QVAJ01000047.1:53369-76310 GCA_003546035.1 Mixornis gularis | reverse complement strand
AACCTGTATGGTGGACAGAACCATCACTCATCTCCTCTCTCAGAGGAGAAGAATGCAAACATTCCAAGAATAAACTTTGTTTACATCAGAAGGCTGTGAGAACTTCTGCACAGAGGCAGAAGCTGAAAACTTCAGGGCAACAGGGAAGTCCTTCCAATAATGAGCATGAGCACATCTCAGGACATTTTGGAAGAATTCTTAATCATACATTTGTAATAACAGAGCATTTTAAAAACCCCATACTCCAGAAATATTGGCATCTCAATGACTTGCGAATGCTGAGGAAATTCCCTTCCTCATGTTTTAAAATATAAAAGCCTCCTGTTCAACTGTCAAATACCCATTTTTCATGAACTAAATTACTTAAGAAATTTGGTTGTTGGACACTTCAGCTAGGTGTATTTGAAAGGAATAAACAGATCTCTGATATCTAATCACAGATCTCGAAGTAATGGTTATAAGTTTTTAAAATATCCACTAAATGGGTGCTCTATTAAGTGGTGACTGCACAGACCATATGCAGAAAATGTGTGTGACTGGGGAATTCTTGAATACAGCTGTGTACTGTAATGAGCATTCTGTTTAAAAGTGCAAAAAAACCATATGTATGTATTATTATATTTGGCATTTTTCTCCCTGAGTAGTTTATTCACAGGTAATTATTTGCTTAACTTATTTAAAGCGGCACAGAATCAAGTTTTTATCTGCTGCAGAAAGCTGTTGCATTCCCACCTCTCTGAGGTAAAAAACCAGGGTCCTTTCACACCCCACCTCATTTGATAGAAGTACAAGGTCGAGCAAAGCCACCCTATCATTTTTTACTCAAAAATAATTCATAGACCTGCCTTTTTGTTAAAAACCATATAAAAAAGCCCTAGAGAATTTCAGTAATTTAGTAAGAAATACTGTATTTAGCAGCTTTTCCCATTAGACTGTCAGTTCCCTGCCAGGACAGCTGATTCTTCCAAAGCCTGACCTTTTTGTCACATATGGTCACACAGTGCTGAGCACTGACATTCATTCTCCTAACAGATACTTTGAATCATCAACTTTGTTTTGCCTCTTGGGTTCCCTCCTTCAGAATTCTAAAAAATCAGCTCTCTTCCAAATTAGCATCAAAGATTCACTGGCTGGGTACGAGATCTCTGAGCTCTTTTTGAAAACTCTGCTAATTTTGCTTTTCCGTGTCCTTCCTTCACTACCCCCTCCTGTAATCAGGATCCCAAAGTGTGCTTTCTGATGAGGATTAAGCCCTGACCCATGCATGATTGCAGGAAATAAGCCTTTAAAGTATGCCTAAGTGCTCTGCTTGTTTGAAACTACTGAGCCTTTAAATAGATGTCTGTAAAAATGTGTAATTTCAAATGTTTCTGCAGATATTGTCCCAGTGTGTGTAACGAGGAGACACATCAAGCCAACTTACATCAGTTATGCTCCATTATATCGTGAACTGAGACAAAGGAATCAAAATATACAGTAATACTTCAAATGAAAACCCTACTCTTATGCAGAGTCTTTCCCTAGTTACCATTTGCAAAGCATCAAACTATTCCACTTGATTTTGGGGGTTTATTTTAGCTATTCRCCAAAAACCTTTTCAGCGTAAAAAATATTTCATGTACTGCGAGAAAGGATGAAGAATTATTCCATGTTAATATTCTCAATATCTTTCATGGTTTGAAAGCCCAGAGAGTCTGATGTTCATTCTTGCATGGACCATTTCTTTCTAGACCCACTTTATTTTCTTGCTCACCATCCTTTTTTGTTCCTTTCTCATCTTTTCCAGAGAAGATGATCACGAGTGGGGTTTGTGAGCTGGTTCACCACAGACTGAGGTAATGGTTAGTAAGAAATGCTATTATTTACTTCTCCAGCAACTTCCACATTATTTTCATCACTGTTTCCCTGGTTGGCCACCTCTCAACTTTGAATGCCTTTTACAGGAACTCTAGACAAGGACTCAGAGGTTTTTTTCCTAAGTTTGTACAACAAAGCTGTGTGGACTAATAAATCAGCCAAATCAGCACAAGCAGCTGGGACAGGGCTGTTTCTTTCTCTCCAGTGGCTCAGTGCACAGAGCACTTCTGGGAAGCTCCAGAAATCTGGGAGAATAGAGCAAGACCAATTTGCTGGTTTTTTGTGACCTTTCTGCTCAGAGATGGTGTGAAAAGAAAAAAGGAATAGATTTTTGCTTTCTTTCTTTTTCTTTCTCTTTTTTTCCTTCTCTTTCTCTCTCTCTCTTTTTCTCTCTCTCTCTTTCTCTCTTCCCTTCTGTCTTCCTTTTTTCCTTCCTTTCTTTCCTTTTGTTCCTTTGGGAATATTAGGTGTAAACAGCCATCATGGGAAGCTCAGTGTCACAAGATGCCTTAGAAATCCTAAAGTGGTGTCCGGCATTTTTAAATCCCCAACACTCACTGAGCTCAGTGGCAAAGCTCTTTAAGTATTGAGTATATTGATAGAAGTAGAATAGGGTTGCTCCCTCCTCATCAGTCTCTCAAGGTACTTAGTACATAATTTTGGCCTATTTAGTGGTACTTTAATCTTAACCAAGTCAAGGTAAGGTCAGATATTTCACCTTCACTGCAGTTCTCAGCCCTCTTTATGCCTGTGTGCATAGAAACCTGTGAGAAAAACATTTCCATCATTTCCACAGCAGTGATCAAAGAAATTCACAAATGCAATGGACTTCAAAGGAAAGGGCAATGGCCCAGACCCAGCTCCGAGGCAGTGTGCACAAAATTGGTGAGATCTGAACTAAATTGCTTCAAAAACAGCATCCAGTTTGCAGCACTGGCTATTTAAGAGAGCACAGGCTGAAGGTCTGTGTGTACCTGCTGCCCACTGGGGTGGCAGAGACCTCTCTGCAGAGCTGCTCCTGCAGCTGCACTCACCTCTGGACACGGAAACCTCAGCAGGAGGGAGCTTTAAACAGTCTGTGAGCTGCAAAACTTTGGCTTCTCATGTGTGGGAATTGAGTCAATGGGAGAAACAAAAAACAAAAACAAACAAACAAACCCAACAACAAAAAACCCCATCAAACAAACAAACAAAAAACCAATAAAAAAGCAACAAAAACAAAATTAAAAAAAAAATTAAAGAAAAACAGTCCAAAGAAGAGAAACCATGAAAGAGAGATGCCATTCAGTGCAGCACCTATCCCACAATGATGGGTGGAAAACTAAGGAACTGTCTCCCCTGGGGCTTATTCTGAGCCTGTAAAATCCCCTCCTCACCTTCACCCAGAACACTTATATTCCTGCCAGTGCTACAGGGGGAGAGGATATGGGTATTAACTACTCTACAGGACACTGGGAAGGCAGTCCACGCTTTCCCTCCCTTCCTCAGGCTCTGCCAAGTTCAGAACTAGCAGCCACACCCCAGATGGGAGAGGAACGGGGACCTGCTGCAGCCTGGCTCATGTTTGACATTGCCTACCAAGGAGGGATGGTCACAGCCTCGGAAAGCTGCAGCTACATTCTGCTGTGGGCCAAGGCCACCCCCTCCAGCAGCAGTTTCTAAGCTTTAAGCTATTTATTTGCCAGGGTGTGCTATTTAAATCCACCTCACTAATGTGCATCGCTGCTGCCAAAGGCAATTTTCTGAAGGAGCTTGGGGAAGAGGGGAGATGGGAGAAAAGGATGCATTTCCTCCCTTGCCACTCCCGCCCCGAGCCAGGAATGGAAAGCTGGGAGGTGAAAACTCAAGGGTTTCATTTAACAGAGTTAAAGCCTCCATTTCTGCACATTGTGGTGCCTGCACAATCATAGAGAAATATATCTTGGTTAAATTTTTGATGAGCTTTCGGCTGCCCTAAATAATTAACCAGGGCCTCTCTCATTTGAACACGGGTGGAACTTTTCATGTTTCAAATGCTTCCCACCTTAACCACAAGGGAATCACTCGAGTTATTCAGGTCACATGATAGACACATTTATTTATTTTCGACATCACTGGTCAAAGCAAATTTTGAACCTTTATGCAGGAAGGGGAGAAAGAAGATTCCTTTTGATCTCACTCCAGGTAAATCCCCAAGAGAAGTGTGTGTCTTGTTTCCAGTGGGTGAATAATAGAGATTGATAGGTTAATCAGTTCCAATACAATTTACAGAGCAACAGTGTGCGCTCAAATCCTGAGTTTTGACATTCCCCAAGTCCTGGATGTTCCAAAGATGTTAGTGCAGGATATCACAGCACAGTTTCTGAAAGACAGATGCATTAATAAGGATACTTCTGTGTCCCCTCATGGAAAGCAGAGGAGACTGATCCTGCTTTTGACAGGCTGCTTGTGTGACATTCTAACTACTGAAGTCAGCCCTGCTCCACCACCATGTACCAGCATRGAAAATGAGGGCTTAAAAACACTCCTCGTCCCTTCATTAAGTGTCACAAGGAGCTTGGATGTTGTTTTATACAGAAACCAGACTATCTTGTGAGTATATAAAGTGGCATTAAGTGTATTAAATATTGGATTCAGTCCCCTAATGAGGGACTTTGATCTTCTATCATAAGACTCAGATGTGAAAATCGGACTCTAAAAGCAGATTAGTAAAAAAGCTCCTTCCTAACCGTTCCATTCTAGTGGTGCTCAGCGAGTCACAGACTGAGCCTTGAATTCACGTAAAAAACTGCAATATGAAATTAGCTGTGTCCACTCTGCAAGTGCAGCTGTCTGCAAAGGGGGAAGGGGCATGGAGGTGAGCCAGTGAGAATTTGGCTTCAAGTCATTGAGCTTCAATATCCCATCCCCAAAAATGGGAACCACATCACTCTGTCTCAGAGACATCACRGGAAAACAAACATATCTAAAATTGCAGAGGGCTTCAAAATACCATAGACAAAGGAGCAGGCTGCACTGTCAGCTGAATTTCTAACAAATATCTACCCAGGGCTTTCAAAGTTGTCAATAAATTCAGGATTAATGATCTCAGCCTGTGCCATTTTGTAACTCATTACTTTAGGCACAAAGCTGGCGAGCTTGTTTAGTCCTACATGACTTTCTTTTCTTCCTATGGATGGTCAATGTAAAAATCCAAGCCATTTATTTCCCAGGAGCAGGTTACTGTTGTTTAGCTGCTCCTGTAACTGGGTTCCTATATATTCTGCTTTCACTAATTTGTTCCCTTTTGCAGTGAAAACTGTCATAACTGCTCAATTTAAAATGCAGACTGCCTGAGAAAGGGCCTCCTGAGAAGTGACAGGTTTGGAGAAGTACTTCGTGTGCAGGAGAGCATTTTAAATTGAAAGCTCTCATGTTTCTGCAATGAGACTGGCAGAGCTACATGCTATTAAAATGAGAGTCTTACAGGGTTTTCCTCAAGAAATGGCCTTTGGTGCTGGTCATGTCTTTCAAYAGTTTCTGCAAATCCCAGACATAGGTCAAAATTCGCTTATTTTTCATTTGATGGTGTTGCTGTCCATGGTTATATTTGGCYATAGGTGCCAAAAGCATCAACCAAAATGAGGAAGATCAAAAGCAACAGAATTGGGTATAAAGTGCTGTGGTTTCACTGTCTCAACAGTTTCTTTGCTCCAGTTGGGCATCCAGACATTAAAAGCTAACTCAGAATCACCATCTTACAACAGAGGMAGTGTAAGATTTTCTTCTTTTCCGAGAGCACTGCACAAACAAACCGTGTTTGTGAGCCACTCCCACGGCACGTGAGGCAGGGAGGGRTGCTAATTGCAAAGTGAGACAAAGAGCTGCTTTTCYTCCCCAGCAATCCCTGCTGATCCCAGCTGTGTGCAGCYCAGTCAGGGCCACACGTCCACCACCCTCCCAGCACTGAGGACAMGAGTTTGGCCTCAGGCCTACACACTTGCTTTTCATCTTTGTGTGACCTCGAAGTTGATCACAAAAAGCACCYGAGACTCCTCCAAGGTTTCCATCTTCCTCATCAAGATGCATGAAACATATTTGGAAGTCTGGCCTTTAACCTGCCTGTCCACAGTTCTTGCTCCTCTTTGCCTCTGTTCTGCCTGGTGCAGTGTGAATGCAATCCCTCCACAGCAGCTGCTGCCCCAGGAGCTCAGTGCTCACGGCAGGAGAGGACCCCCAATGTCATTTAGGAGCCCCTTTACTCTGAATAAGAAAAACAAAGTCCCCCATTATCTCAGCATCTATTTGACAGTGCTGGCTTAGTAGCTGGACTCCATATTCTTAAAGTCCTTTTTCAAACTAAATGATTCTATGATCTTATTCTGTCTTCTTCCAGCTTAATTTTTATATATCTACATATGTTAGGTCATCTACTATTTCTGTGGGCTAATGCATTGTCATATGTTCTATTTCAGTAGCACCTGAGTGTGATTTATTAAAATGACAGACCACACTACAGTCTTCAATGCGGGGCTAATTTGTTCCTTTTTAATGCAGTTTCTCACATAATTTCCAGCATTCAGGAGAATAAGTATTTATTTTAATCACCGTGCACTGCACATGTAATTTTTTTTCCTAGGTGAAATTTCTTTTTTAATGGAGGCTGGGTCACGAGAGAGCAATTATATAAGTTATGTGCACGTTACAGAGTAATTTAAAATCTGCTTTAGGTCAATCTTTTTTAATTATCTATTTTATCAACTGTTTTGGACTGGCAATTTAAATAATTGTGTTTGCCTAATACCTGGAAGTGTAATTGCTTTCAGATGGCCTTTATTCTGATCTCAGTATCAGCACACACTGCGCATGTTTGCATCTGTCTGCGTGGTGACAGGCTCGTGGTGACAGCTTGTATAACTTATTTATAAAATGACAAATTATTTTAGGATTTCTTGAAGTTCACAGACTGGAAATAAGGAGAAACACCTGCTTGCTGCAGGAAGCTGAAGAGGATCTGCTAGGCTGAAGAGAAATTGCGTGAATTGGTGAAAAGCGCTTTGCAAATGCCACAAAACCCCGTGGGCCACCCTTATGCTGGCCCAGGGTGCAGGCAKGGCTTCATGGATGTCATTTTTCGGCTACAGAGTCCCTGTTGCTGAAATCAAATATGACCAGGGAGGTTCCCAAAGCCTCACCCAGAGTCCATGGGGAGAAACAGCCTCCTCCTGGGGTGGGCTCAGAGCAGGAGCCRAGTGGAAGAGCTTTGAGTCCATCTGGCAAAGCCCAGAGCACACATGTCCTTCTGCGTCCTGCAAGGACAAAACTTCCTCAASCAGACTGCAGAGAGTGGCCCAGGGCTGTTTCCATCCCAGCCCTGAAGGTGCCAAGGCTGTCACTGTAACTGCAGTGGGGGTGTTCCTCTGAAGCCACCTCGTTGGCATGAAAGGAGGAGTTCCTCAGCAGGAGATTCGCTGGTGCGGAGTCTGGGCTGCCCAGCTAGAAAGAATAACGAGACCCTCTGGTAGAAATTAGCCCCTGGTAGAAATTCCCAGCAGAAGGAGCAGGAATAAAGAGGTGAATTGCCTGGCAGCAGCCCTGAGTGGGCAGAGCAGCACTGCAGCACAGACTGAACTGCACCACCAGGCACTGAGCACACAGAGCCCACTGTGCACCTCTGCAGCACCAGCAGTGGTCGGTGGGTGTGCACTGGGAGGGCAGACAATGGAAATAACCCACTGCACCTCAGCTGACAGGGGTCCTGCATTTAAAAATAAGTTACCACAGTGCCTGGATGAGGCCAACCTAGACACAGCCTTCTGACAGACAAATCAACCACCKTGCACCTTTCTCAGAAGGCGACTCTCACAGTCACTTTCATAGATAATAAAGATACTTATCAGCATCACTCAAAAAGGAAGATATAGGTTTACGTTTAGCATCCTGAAATCCCACTCATAGAAACATCCATTTATCAGCTACTTAATGGCTTCTTGCTTAAAGGGCAACTTCTTTTCTAATCTGATGAGTGGTTTCATATTTTCCAGGTCGGTTTTTGGTTTCATTAAGCAGCCCTGTGTAAGTTAGGATTTTTGGCCCATGATATTCTGAACTGTATTCAGCCACCAGTGAATATCAATGTTGAAGCTCTGTGCCAGCTCTGATGACTGTTCAGCCTGCTGGGTACAGCCTGCAGGGCACATGGCAAATGACCACTTTGGTCTCAGGCCAAGTCTGGCCTGGACAGGAATGTTTAAAGCTTCAATGCTCATAATAAAGCAATATAGCAGCTTATCAKTTACTATGAAATTAGCTTCAGAATTGCTGCTGGATGCAAATGTACACAGCATTGACGTTTATTTTTCTACCAAGAAAGACTTAATTTTGTTTTTGAGAGTGACTAAGGTATTGGCATAGTGCTTTGTGTTTTTCAAAYTGTCTCTATTTGAAAAATGAACTATCCCTCAAGGTAAATTAAATGAACCTTTTTCTTTGTTCTTTCAATCCTTCTGCTGGAAGCCTAGTGCTGTTCAGCTGGAACTGCATGTAAGCCAGAGATAGACAGGTTGCTCCTTCGAGCATTGACAAGAAGCATATAGAGAAAATAAAACCCTAGCAGGAATAAAACTGAACAATTCAGACTGCCCTCATTGTCAGAAGAAGTGCAGGAACTTACTGTGCACATGAGGGGACAGGGCTTGGTCAGACCGCGTGAGGATGCACAGGAGGTCACACAATTTCAGGAATTGAAAGAGAGAAGGGGTAAGTAGACTGGCAGAAAGGATTGTGGCAAGGAGACACAAACCCTAGAGGCCATTCCCACACCTGGTATTACCCCTTAGAAAAATTCTGTCTCCATTTAGACCCTTTCATCCTGCTTGCAGCATCMATTTCACTGAACATACCAGTGTTTCTGAGTAGCTTGTTCCTCTTAGAATTCCCAAATGCTGTGGAGTATTTCTCCATCAACACAAACCCTTCCTCCTGGTTTTGTCTGCCTCGATAGTAAGAGTGCACAGCTCACAGAGTGTGTGCAGTTTCTTCACAGTTTCCCCCCAGCCCAGACCCAGAAGTGTTGGAGTGGACTCWCCCTGACATCCTCGTGCTCAGCTGACAGGGGTTCTGCATTTAAAAATAAGTTACCATGGTGCCTGGATGAAGCTGACCTAGACACAGCCTTCTGACAGACAAATAAACCACCGTGCACCTTGGAACAGAAAGGCTGCTGCCATCACTTCTGCTCTGCAGACCCTCACCTTGTGCTCTGCTTCCATATGWTCTGCCTCTTTGGTCACCTTTCCTACCTGCAAACACATTTTCTGCTTGTTCCCTCTGGCATCCTCTTTATCTGAGTGTGACCACACACTCCTGTGCACACTTCTGTGCTTTTCCCATGTATTTCTGCATGTGTGACTGCATGTTTGTATTTCCCTTGGGATTGTTTCCTTCCTGCTGCACTGAAAAGCTGCAAACATTCCAATTTCTTCTGGCACACAGCAGCAGCTATGATTACATCCGTGCAAGTTTGGTGATAACAGCTGACACATCCATTTCTGATCACAACTTCTGTGGGCAGCCTGCCTCTCACTCTCTGGTTGGTAAGGAAAAATAAGGGTTCTTCACAAAAGATAAAACTGTGTCAGCTTTCACTCACYCAGGGAGATGCTGAGCTCTGAGACAGGTGAGCTTAGTGCTAGGATTGAAGTCACACAGTGTAAAGCTGAAAGTTGCAAACATATTTTTAGGTATATTAGGATCAGGTAGTTACAAGACTCTTATAAATAAATTCCAGAAGTTCTGCTTATATAGTAAAATGATGTAGTTAAACTGAAAATAGATTGAAGTGGCATAAAAAAGTATATATGTGGAAAAGACTTTTTCTGTAATTATCCTCTGTCTTCACATAAATAGATGCTCACAGCATTTAGTACAGAAATGGTGCAAATCTGAAGAGCATCAAAGACTTCAGACTTCTTCAGCTGGATGAACATTACAGATACCTCTATGTTTTCTTATCAAAAGCAGCACTGTGATTAGAGACCGGTCATTTGTGTTCTRTACATGAATGCATTGCAGTATGCATGAATCTAACCCCAGCTTMATTCAAAAAAAGAATTTAAAAAATACTGGAACTCAGAAACTGATATTGAAAATTTAACAGCTGAATTGGACTGAGAGGGTGTAGTGTTACACTGAAACTCCAGTGCTAAAGGAATGGATGGATAGATTAAAGGAGATAACACAGATGATGGAGATTTCAAAGCCAACGGTTCCTCTGACATTGAAAAGGATTTCCCCTTGCACAGGCAGTTGCACTGCCAGGACTGCAAAAGGGAAGCTGTTCCCTGCCTACTCTGCATTTCAACAGTGCTTAATTTAGCTTAACTTCAGCCACTGGGCCTGAAACTGTCTCAGGCACTTGAGAGGTTCTCTAAGATCAAACATAGATTTTCATGTCTATTTGCTTTAGAGTTGATTGAATAATATCATTAAAATCCATGATTGAAATCAAGTTTTACTGCCTGGGAATACAATTTGCCAAGTGCCCTGCATTTACTGCCCAGCATGACATCAAAATGCAGAGCAGTGACATCTCCCCCAWCAGCAGTGAGCTCACACCTTGGCTGCAGGGACTGAGGGTCTGAGGCCAGCATAAAGCAGAGATTATCACAGGGACATCCCAGACTTGCTCAGGCCTGGTCTAACGGGAGGGCTGAGGTGGCAGSAGGTCTGTCTCACCCCCAGGTCCTCACCTCTGCAAGTACACAGAGAGGCCAGAGAAACTCTGTCCCTGTGGGCAGAGAGGTGGATCCAGGAGCCATCAAGGAGTGGAACAGGCAGAACCAGCAGATGAACAGAGCCAGCACGGTGCCATYAGCTGCTTTGGACCACAGAACCCCCCTGTGCTCTTCAAAACCTCTTGCCCACCCAGTTTCCAGGGGAGCCCCTGTTTCCAGAGCTGTCTGCTGGGGTTGGTCTCCTGGGTTTTGTTCCAGCAGATACACTCCAGCCCTGTCCTTTCTGCAGGACCTCAGGTCATGCCAAAAGCTGTGCTGTGCAACTGTGACATGCCCCAAAGCTCCTGGAGGAGTAACAGCCCAGCCCAGCAGAGCCATTATCAWCTACTGWGTGMACACAGCACAGCAGTTCTGTCCCCYCAGCCTTTAACTGCATTTGGAGCAGCTACAGGGGCCCTGCAGACTGAACCCAATCCCAGTGAGCTGTTGGAGCTCTTTCTGGAAAAGGACCACTAGGGCTGTGACAGGCAGGGTGAGATTTGTACAAACTGTGGCCCAAACAGCAGAGAGGGATCTGCAGTCTGTGGTGAGAGCAGCGTGAGAGGCAGCACACAGAGATCAGCTCTTCTGAAACCCCTCCAGACCTGCTGGTTCCTGGGTAGGGTTTGAGTCAGGATTAAAAGTAGCAGGGTACATGGATGAGTCCCACAGCAKGACTTTTTGGCAAACTGAGTTGGTTTGAATAGAATGGAGCTCAGTAATCAGTCCTGTTCTACCACTGTGCTGCTCAGAATYATGTGCTCCATCTCCACGGAATTACAACAAACAACTATCACCCCTTCTTGGGGAGTCAACATTCAAACACAAATAACTCATTTGAGGTGAAAWTTTTAATCTTTTTTTTTCAGCTGTATCAGAATGCACTTGGCACTGCTTAATCTTTTGCTGATTGAATTTAGTGCTTGGCTTTTAAAATAAGGGCACGCTCAAGTTCTTAAATTCCAGGAGCACAAACAGCAAGCGAAGTGCTTGCAAAGCAGCTTTGCTGACTGCACCTGCTGGGCTTTGCTGCCATGCATCACTCCTGGGGAGCGTGTGCAGGAACAAAAACACCCAAGGACTGGGGAAAATTCTGTCTGCATCATCACAGCTTTGCAGGATTTTTGTAATTTGATTTTTTGTGAGTATGAAAACACGTTTGTGGTATGTTTGCAAACACGTGTGGATAATTTTCGCGTGCTGCCTCTGAAGAGGCACGAAGGAGGTGAACATGGAAGGGCTGAACAACACCTGGTGGTTTCSTATGAGATGCTGAAGGTGATGTTTCTTGCATAACAAATCTCCTGTAAGAAACTGAGAGAGGCCCTGAGATGCTTTGAGGCTTTAAATGAAACAAGGTTAAAACCATGCAGTATTACCTTTGCCAGGTTAAATGTATTTTCTATCTCTGCATAAACTTAGAATTCCTTTCATTTTCACAAACACAACTTTGAACAACAGACATGCTCTAGGACTAGAGACAGTATAAATAATATTTTAAAAATTCTCTATACAGAAAAAAAAGGGCAAGATTAGTTTTTACTTCCATCTGAAAYTTACCTGGCTGTCCTTTAATTACTTGACAGGACATGAAGAGCCATAAAAGTTGCCACCTTTCTGWACTTGGAAAAATGCAGAATGGGTGGATAACTCTGTGAAGAACAGAAGGATCTGGGSTCAGGTGATGCTGTTCTCATCTCTGCTGTAGAGCTGCAAAATAATAAACAGTTCAAAGGGGTCAGGATCTGTAGTGAGATTAAAGGCCAGGAGCAGTACATACGGCTTGTGAAAAAGAGAACAAAGCTGTTTCCTAGCACCTGTTGGGTCTGGTAGTTTTACAGCCCTGTTTTCTGTACAATTTTAGCTCACAAGAACAATTTAATAATTTATTCTGCATCTGATATCCAGACCTGGAGATCCTTTAAACAGCCTCTCTGACTGTTTCAGAAGGAGCAGATTTCTTAGCACTGGAGGGCTGGATACCCTTCAGTCTGGGCACCCATGATTGTAGAAATTGGTATTTAAAAATTGAGACACCTAGACTTTTCAGTCTTGATCAACACCCAACAGACTCCTTTGTTTGAATCTTTAATCCCACCACTAGGCAAAAAAGTCTATTCAAATAATGTGAATTTGGACATTCCAGCTTTTCCCAGTTTTAAATTATCTTTATAAATCACACAAAAAGTTCTTCTCTAGAGTAACCTGACTTACACCAGCCTGAATGTAGCACCYCATCCTCTGCAGGTACCACTTGCACTGGTTTGCTCCGTGCTACTCAATCAGCAATTTGTCAAATACCTTTCCCTAACAATATGTGAAATATCAATGTAAAGAACACAAACTATCTCCCTTGTCTGCGTCCTCAGTGTCTGAAGTTGTGCTGGTTTATCCTGGGGGAKGCAATGCTCTGTGGAGAGCAAGAGCATGGATGCAGGGTGTGGCATGGCTGGATGAGCCCAGCCCGCAGAGGCATGGGGGCATTAAAGTATATTTTGTTATTTTTTCCCTGCTAGGACACTCTCTTTGCTAGGCCAGGCTAGTGGGTGACACCCTTATGTAGACACAAATTAATTGCTGATTTGTATATTTACAGTGCAGGCACAGATGGTTTTTCCCATGTTGTTTAGTCCAAATGAAGCAAACTGAAAGGAGGAAAGAAAGGCAGGAATGTTCAATTGCAATGGCAACAGAGTTTCCTGCACCACTATTCATGCCCCAGGCATGGCTGGAACAGATTCAGTGGCGCCACACTGAGTCTCTTCTGCACCCCCAGGGCACCATTTTTCATCCTGCCACCCACCCCTGTCAGACATCACAGCAGAGTGATCCCCCAGAGACCCAGAGAGAGGGGCCAGGAGAGGGTGGTGACACTGGGGCACAAATTTCTGTGTGTCTTTGGCTGATGTCAAAGGAGCCAGAGCTGCCCCAGCCTCAGGCTGAKCTCACAGCCCAGCAGGGAGTGGTGGCTCCAGCTTCTGCCACCCACAACACTGCAAGTGCCACAGCCCAACGCTGCTGTCACCTGCCAGGCACAATTCAATCTCTTCTGCAGAAGCTAATCTCTTCACAGCAGCATTTGTACATAAATTAATGGAAGATCAGAATATAAAGATGTTCATTTTTGATTAGTTGCCCATTTAGAGGAAATTCAGTTAAAACTGTTTGGTTTTATCATCACTAGACAAAATAAGCATGACAGGATATTTTAGCCTCTGGATTATGTAGATAACACACAGAAAYGTCATTTACATTTTCATTCTTTTCACAGAGCAACAAACCCATGCTTGCAAGCAAATTAAAATTCAGACCTTAATTGGATTTTTATATTCTCTTTAAACAGGTAATATTGTTTTTCCTCTTTTTATTATTGTATCTGAACACTGGATTTCATTTTGAGAGTGTGCCACTGAAGGTGAGAGGCCCTCTGTGCTAAATGGTTCATTTAACACCATTAAAATCTACGTTTCTCCAACATGTTTGAGGATTTAGATTGTTGAATGCCAGCATTTCAGTATTGTTAAACAACAGAAAGGCTGTGGAAAATTGCTTTCTTGGGTGTATTCATGTATATACTTATGTGTGTGTATATAGCCACACAAACACATGCACATACATTGTTTATCTGCTTGCATGTGCACAAATACACTTATACACAYGTTTATATAGATGTATGCATATCTATGCATAAAAATGCAGACAAAATGTTCCAATAATTTATCTCTGCACACTCACAGTTTGCCATAACTTGACAAGCGATTTGAGAAAAAAAACCCAAAACACATATTTTGTTTGAGTACTTCTCAAAGCTTACTATGATATGAAAACAATGGAAATAATTCACTGTTTCCTTTTTTTTTTTTTTTTTTTAAATTCTTCCTGCTTATCATGAGCTTTACCAAGGTGGCACTTTCTGATCCTGTGTATGAGACCTGATCTCTGATGGTGACAGTAAAGCCCAGTCTCTGCAAATGCAGATTGCAAAACCCAGGTCTCCTGTATCCCACTGAGGGGAAAGTCATATCGAAGAGTAAGAAATATCTGTGAGAAAACGTCATATTTTCATTGAAGGAGATACTGAGAATTGGGACTCTGGAAGGAAACAGCATTTTTAATGGTGAGCAGAGGGAAAAGTCACCTTGACAAGGTCATCTCCAGATGATGTGGCCACTGTTTAC
This sequence comes from Mixornis gularis, assembly GCA_003546035.1. Lineage (NCBI taxonomy): Eukaryota > Metazoa > Chordata > Aves > Passeriformes > Timaliidae > Mixornis > Mixornis gularis. The sequence continues at coordinate 61,543 of QVAJ01000047.1, read as the reverse complement.
TGTGTGTCTTGGAGAGGATCAACAGTGCCAACAAATCTGCACTTCAAGTCTCACAGCTCTGTTCTGTCCTGTGGCACTGGAATGGAAGGCTGCACTCCAGACAAGTCATTTGCTTTCAGGAAAATATCTGGAAAGATGAAAATGTTAAAAGATGAGAACACTTCTTGGCCAGCAGTTCTGGCTGCTCCCCTGAGCGCTCTTGGCACAGTGGGAACCAGGGAGGCCGTTCCTGTTGTGTCCCCAGGCAACACGGTCCTGCTTTATCCCAGGGTGACAAAAGACTTCTTGCAACTRTTCATCCTCCCACTCATGGAATGAACACTTTGTGACCCTGAGGAACCTGCTGGAGTGGAAGCATCAATCAAAAATCCTCAGTGCTAAACTGATGCCTTGGGAAGGCTGACCTGAAACAGAGACTGGACAGAGCTGGAGAATAAAGCAGGTATTTATTGAAAGGCCTTTAGGGTGCACCTTGGGCAGGACAGGACCTGACCAGGGCTACACCCAAAGTGGACCCAAAATGGTCACAAAATGCCCAACCGGTCACAAGGTCTCACACTTTTATAAGTTTTGGTCCATTGAAATTTTGGGGTTTAATTGTCCAATTACAGCTTCAGGTTGTGAGGTCCCATCCTTCTTGTTCCTCCCTTCAGTCCACTGTTGTTTGTGCTTTTGGGCCTGGAAGTTGTCCTTGGTCTTCAGCAGGAAAAGGATTTGTTTTGTCTCCCTACTCTGTGTAGAGAGCTGACTGACAATATGAGGCTCAGATCTCCACCCCTAAGGCAGCACAGAATCTGAAAATCATGAAAACTAAAACTTAAGGCATCAAAACAAACACATTCACACCAATCCCAGCCCTTCCTTTGCTCTGGTTACTTCTGGTCAGTGCCAGTCTAACATCACACCCACACCTGAAAACCTCCCCAGTGCAGACCTGTGTGGGGTGAGGCAGGAGCAGAAAGGCATTGCAAACTGAGAGCCTAATTATAAAACTGCCAGTACCTTTGGGAAATAACTGACCACAAATGTCAGCTCATCAGCAGGGTTGGAGCATTCTTGCTGAAGTATAAAATTCTCGGCATTAAAAACTCCTCACTTCACATTGTATCATTTTCAAGTGCATGACTTAAAGCTGATCATGCCAGACATCTTCCCCTATCTTTTRTGTTTTCCCTTCTGAAACCAGTGATGCCAGTTTTAACACCTGCCACCAGCACATAGATGTGTAAATTAAAAATGTGCTTTGGCTCCTCTGGGCTGACCTTCCTCACAGATTATTACTGCACTTACATCTACCTGAGGCAGAGCCTCCACGCATCCAGTGCAACAAATGTATGCATAAATATGCAATAAATCCCTGCATCATTTGAAGGTTTGCCCCTCATTTTATAAGGTGTGTTTATTACAGATTGCAACATGAGTAAGGACTTGGAATTACTTTTCAAAAATTAACCTTTTCCACATAAACAGACACCTAAGTAATAAAGGAATAAAAGCCTCACTTTGGTGGTGCTTCTTCTTCAGGAKTTTGCCTGGCTAGTTCTCTGCATTCCTTGGGAGTTCAGAATCAGGCATAAGAGTCTGTCAAAAAGCCATTTTTTCCTTATTTCTGCCCAGAGTAAAAAAAATTATTAAATGAACACATAACAAGAAAATCTGCTCCCACCGGGATATCAAGTCTAGCTTTGTAGTTATCAAAGCTTTGCCTAATTCAAATTACTTTGGCATAACTGTCAAAATTTGCTCTTGCCTGCTGATTCATCTCAGGTGTGTCATTTTTCCCTTCTAATTATCCAGAGATGAGCCTGGCCAGCCCAAGTCAGATGTGATTCCAGCACAGATCTGTGCAAGAACCATGAACTGCTCTCCCGTCCTCCTTGGCAGACTCACACCCTGCTGGAACATCCAGAGAACATGGACATGAAAGAGGCCCACAGAAACAGTCACACAGAAAGTAATTTTTCATTTTGAAAGAGTTTTCTAAGCATTCTTCCCCCTCTCCCTATTTTTTTTTTTGGTTTTGCTTTTAATTAAAAAAAAATTCTGGTGTAGTAATAAGTCAAAGTTCTCTTTAAAGCACAACCTCCTATGAAGCTAAAAAAGTAAAACACAGTTGGCAAGAGAATTTTTCATTTGTATCTCCAGTGTGCCAGTTGGAAATACATAGTGACCATGCCATGATCAAAATCCCCAGAACTAGTGATGGGTTTTGGGATGCAAAGGTCTGTTGAAATTAAATAGAAACTACAGATGTATTTCTCTTGCATTTGTAGTTTTCCTGGTGCTGTTTTTTTTTTAAAATAAAGGCTTTCTGAGTATACCCAGTATCTGTTTCTCTGGCTGTGGTGTAAGCAGTTAAAACCAGGTCTTTTTGTTCTGTGTAAGTGACTGGAGTGACCTGCAGAGTGCTCAGCACCACCAAGCCACATAATTCTATTAGAAAAAGAGATACCCATCAGCTTTTGACCAGGCACTTTAGCTAATTGTATTAATAAGACTAAGTGAAATTCAAGTGCTCTCCAAAAGGAAGAGACATTTATCAGTAACCCTCTGTAGGGCTGGAGGATGGAATTATTTCTATTTTCCTGGCAACAGGGAGGGCTGCTGAGGGATTTACCCAAAGTCACACCAAAATCTGTGGTTCTGACCAGCCTCTCCTTGCCTTGCAGGTTTGGGGCAGCTCCTAACCCCAGTGCCCAGGTAAATGTGGGGTCTGTAAGGAGCCAGTGACTGTCAATCCTGCAGGGAGCAGTTACTGATCACTAAAATCCAACTCCCCAAACGATCCATGGAGCTGCAGAGCTGTGCAGAAAGCAGCTCATCAGCAGAGAGGAGAATTCACGGTGAGGCTGCAGAGCTGAAACACTTCAAAATGTCAAGGCAGGATGACAACCCACAGGCAGAGCTGCCTGTGCAGGGTTGGGACGTTCCATGGAGAACACGTCCCACGCAGGTATCCTGGTGGTGGGACTGCAAACACATCCCTCACTGGCACAGCCAAGGCAGGGCCTGGGCTCCTGCAGGTTTGACACCAGGAAACCTGGGGCCATCCCTGTGGGGATGCAGGTGTGCGTGGGTGAGTGCCCAGTGCTGCCCAGAAATGATGTGTGTTATAGTTCTGGACTCTCTCTCTCTCACACACAGCCTCACTTAATCCCTGGGTGCACCTGCTCTGGAAGAAACTTCTGCAAAGCTCAGATACATGCATTAAAAAACCCCCACATTTCTGAAGTCAGCATCAATACTTGGGAGAAAAAAAAAAACAACACATCTTTTCCCAATTTTGGAAAACTTTGTGGTATTGAAATGGTTTTCTTCTTGAACATCTATATTGACATGTAGGGGGAAAGCAGCAGCAGGAAAAGGGTGTCAAGAAATACCATTTCAAGTCATGGTTCATAATCACTGGGAAACAGGAAACTGGTGCTATCCTCTTCACTAAAAGGAAAACACTGGGTAAAAGTTCCTTACTTTCTTTCACTAGCTACAAACTAATTTTATTTCATTAAATTTTACTTTAAAGCAGATGTCAATGGATTGATCATAAATCTAACTCCTTGAAGACAGACAGCTGAGTAAGGCTGGTTTAAAATCACCGAGGGTTTTTTTATGCCAGTATATTAAAGGACTTCATTCAGATGTGTGATTTTATAGTTTTAAGTTACTGTAGCAAGGAGTTTATGGCCTTCATATGACCCCTAGACAAGGCCAATATGGGTCAACACAGCTGTATATTCTGGAGTTCCCCAAGTCTATGTGTTTTACATACTTCTGCTTCCCTCCCACCCCACATCCCCCCAACCAGAAAATTCTACGCAATACTCATCACAATCTCAACACCTCTGGCTCTGAACCCCTCGGAAATGTGCTGCAGGAGACACCAATGTTCCCTGCACTCACAGAAGTGTGGCCAGGTACATTAATGAGCCATTAAAATGTGCCACCTGCCCGTGGCTGCTGCCGGCAGCTGTCAGCACCGTGACTCCGCTCTTGCCCGCAGAGATCCGTGTGCCGCCTCGAGACTGAACCCACTTTAAAACTTTCTGCCTGCTGAACGGATTAATTTGTAGCAAGATCTGAAAGCCATGGATTTTCCATACCTTATCTCTGGCCTGAAATATAAGCTCAATATTTCTAATGCCTGGGGGCCGGGGAGTGGAGGTGGAACGTGCCCCGTGCGCGGCTGGCGCGCGCTCCTCCTGCCACTCCGGTTTGTTGTTTCACCACCTCACCACCCCACGCAGCATCTCAGCTCACTGCAGGGACATCATCCACATCACAGCTGTCAAATCCAGCTTGATTTGGGCCATACATTGTCCCCCCTGTGCTCCCCAGATATAGCTCTGCTGAAGTCAGGTCGAGGTTTGAAGGAACACAGAAGGTCACCGGCAGCTTGCAGCAAATTTGCTGATTCTGTGCCAAAAAACTCCTGCTTCTGCCCAGAAGAAGTCCAGCTCTCTGGCAAGTTTGCCAGATTCTACCTCTTTTCTTAAACTGGATCTCCATAAAGTGGTTGTGTATCCACACTGTTTGGAAACTGAGTGCATTTTCTGCTGGACCAACTCTAAAATCTTTGTCAGGAAGCAGTGAATGAGCCCAAAATTAAGCCATGAAATACTCTGTATTCACATATTACAACACAAGAATTGATAGGTAACAATAAATACACTCACAAGTGTTATAACAATAAATACAGCCTAAAGGGGAAGAAAGACTTTTTTCTTTTTCTTTCTGGTCTCTGGACTTCTGAGACATAGCCCTGCTTTGAAAATGTTGGTTTAGAATTCATTAAGAAAGAAGAGCCAACAATCTCAACATTTCTTCTCTTTCTTCTTGAAAACCCAATCACAAGTACTGCATGATTTTAAGGCACAAGAGATTTTGATTTTCCCAGTAATTCTGCTATCTAGTAGTGTTGCTTTAATTAGCTATCAGCAGCACTTAATTTATTTTTAGTGTATTATTGCCAGCTTTTTACATATCTCTCCCAACCTGTGAAAAAAACCCTCAAAATAGACCTACAAAAATTAATCTTCCTTTTCCCTGTGCAGAGATATTAAAATGGTAATTGCATTTTTTATACCTCTAAAACCTGGTTCTACTTCTAGATACTTATCTGAAAGCCCAATGAAATTGTGTGATAGCAATTGTTGATGCTACTTACACATTACTGGAAGTTATTGAGATCTGATAGCAATCATGATATTGTAAAATCTTCACACAGTGAGGCCACAGTTCATCAGTGCCTTTGATTTTTATACTGAAGGGTGATTGCCTGGACAAATAAACTCCACTTATTAATTCTCAGCATCATATTACCTTTACTTATTATAGCACAAGAAAGAAATCCTGTAATTTCAGAGGTGCCATACTCAGCTGGCAACACAGCAATTTCCTAAAACCCCATACCTTAAACACAGACTGCTTCCCCACAAGCACGTGGGTCGTGTGGTCAGATCCCACTTTGCTGCTTACTGGAATTCACTTCCCACAGAAATCCCTTCTCCTCAAAAGCCCACAGGCTGCCAGGATATGGTTGCTCACCCTTTGGAAAGATCAGACCCACTTTGAGACTCTGATTTCAGCCTTATCTTTTGGGGTTTTCTCAGAGGAGTTCTGAGATGTGGGGTCTGGCAAAACCAGACTGCCCTGAGTGCTTGGATGTGTCACCCCCACACAGCAAACACGTCTCCAACAGGAAGGTTGGTGGCCTTTTGCCCTTTGATATCCCGTTATCTGAAGATTTTTTTCCACACACCCGTGCCAAGAAAAGCTAAGCAACAATTATCAACCGTTTGGCTGGAAATGCCTTCCTTACCTGTGACCCAGACAGGCTCTCCAGCAAATGGAGATCTTTTGGAAATTCAGTGTTTTTATTCCAGAGAAAGGGGTATCAAAAAAAGGAAAGAAGTGAACCGGTTACGCTCTTAAAAACTCCTCTTGTATTTGGATTTATTTCAGTATTGTTTGGCAAGTTCTCACAATAAGCAGTTTCAAATGGCCTAAAGTAATTGCAAAAGAAACCCTATTAAGAGACCCTGATGAGGGAAACTATTAAAATTGTATATGCACTTTGCTCTGATGAATCTCCCTACTTCACTTTTGCAGCAAATAATATAGTTCCACGTTGTTTTTTCCTTTCACCAGAAGTGTGAATTATAGTCCTATAAATTCACCCTTACTGTCAATTAAATTGAATAAACATTGTGTGAGTGAATTAGGAAGAGATACACAGCGATTCAATACCAGGGTTAGTTATGGAGAAGATTTTTTAATGAACATAAATTGATATAATTAAAATAAATTTGCTTTTATGTTCCTGAAGTAGATGCCCTGCAAAACAAACACAGGGCCAAAGCTACCATCTTTGCTCAGATTAAATGGGTGCTTCCTGCTCTCTGGGATTTTGGAGATTTCTAAGGCTGGAAGATGCAGCCTACTTTGTTAAAGGAATGCAACAGAGGAAATAAAACTTCAGCTTTTTGTTAAATTTAGTTTTTCTCCCTAGCATCACCTTCTTTTTACAGAAGGAAATGAGTAAATAAAAAAGCCTTTCAACATTATTCTTTACAGGCTGGCAGTAACCAGTCGCTTCTCTGAATTCTCATTTTTGCAAGTTGTGATGCAGTCATATGTCAAGACTGCATCTAAAATCAGCGTGCAAGGTGAGGAAAGCATTTTTACTGCTACAAAATCTCCCTCTACCTCTTCCTTTGTGTCCCTGGAGTAATAACAATAGGCTCACCATCATTTTTGACTGTGTAAGGATCAGAGACATGAATCGTGTGGACCAATCTCCCACCTGACAGCACGCCATGCTTTTCCTCACCTTCTCCTGGAAGCCCCGTTGTCTTTGTCAGACATATTCTCCAAATCACCTTCCATTTCAGGAGTTCTCCCTCACATGGCAAAATTATTCTGAGAGAGAGGATTTTTCTGTGCGTGCAACAGCATCATCGACAATTAGTGCCTTTGGCATCCCCTCTACGGAGAGAGGAATTTCACTCTGTGGATAAATAGAGAGCTTGGGCTTCCAGGGCTGTCAGCCCTTAACAAACAATAAATGCATGCACCAGTGTAGAAGAGAATATGAATCAGAACAGCAACTTGAAGGCTCTTTCTTAATGACACAATGCATGTTTATCTCCAAGAAAAGAAGGCCCAGCAGCTAGCAAACACCACGAAATTCCCACACAACATGGCATTGTCTATGGCTCTCAGAAAGGTAAAACATGCTTGAATAGATGTTAGTGTTTTAACACCAGAGGCCTGCATGCTTACAGAAAGGCAATCACAGCACACAGTTTCTCCCGAGGCACTACAAACTATTGTTCCTTATAATTGCAAGCATAAGATTTAAAAACCTTTTCATTGCCTTGATGAGTTGGTTTGCAAACTGGCAGCGTACCAGCCACTGGCTTAGGCTGTGTGACACCATATGGACAGTCCTTAAATCCCAAAGCACACGTCCCTCCACCCTCAGAGCATGATGCCTTTGATAAAGGCAGATCGTTGGGAAGCCTGATTCCATGATTTACAGAATTTTTTAGGGTGAGGCAGTTCTGCTCCTTCCAGGGAATAAATTTTTCCCTTCTCTCCCCCCTCCCCTCTTCTCTCCTCTGATTTTTCAAGGTTATTATCTCAATGCTTTTTCTTTGGTCCCAATTCCTCTGAACTTGAGTTCACAATGACTCACAGCAGGGAGGCACAGAGAGAGCTACCACCAGAAGCTTTCTCCCTGGAGGAGCTTCACGAGGCTGCCAATTATGTAGCAACTTGAAACGCTGGCTTAATGGCAGACATCTCTGAAACATCCCTTTCTCTCATTTGTTCACCCCAGGGACACCAGGTATGGAGATGGATCCCACCCTGCCCACTGCAGAGGTGTGTGGAAGTGTGCAGGGCTGCCAATCTCTGGACTGCAGCTGTGACTCCCAGCACTGGTGTTTGCAGGGTTGAACTGGTGGGCTCCAGGCCTCAGGTCAGCCCAGTGCTCACCCACCAGTGAAAGCCTGTCGTGGTTTGAGGGAAGTAAGATTTTTCAGGAAGCTGAGGTCAAACCAATCAGTGGCCCGGTTTGGATGTTGGCACCTTTGGTGACCACTGAGAAGTTGGACACGCCTCTGAGGACACAAGGTGTTAAAAGCAAGGACTCCCAGACGCACTTCCTCTTT
>QVAJ01000047.1:3356-52224 GCA_003546035.1 Mixornis gularis | reverse complement strand
AAGTTATAGGCCTGCTCTGCTCTGTTCTTGATCACATCTCACAGCAGTTTATTGGGAAAAACATATACTCGTGGGGGCATTGGCATTTGACCAGTGCCAACCCATGACAAGCCCTTAGACAAAAAACAGCCCATCTTAGTGAGGTGTGAAATTTGGGGATGTTTTCCTCAGTCACACTCACCCCACAACCCCTGAATTCAGAGGTGCAATGCAGTGGAGAGGACACTACAGAGGCTCTGGCTGTGCTGCAGTGTGGATTAAAAGCTTGTTTTCTGAAGCCTGGTAGAAGGACCTCCTTGTAGAAACAAACCCTCCTTAGCAGAGGATCCCTCTTATTGCAGTTTTGGGTTGGCCATCTCTCCTTGCACTCCCACACAGGAGAGCACAGATACTAAGGATAGCCAACCATGAAATACTGGAAGGAAATCCACTCCCCCAGCCTCATTAGTGGTGACAGGAGTACAGCCTGTCCTGCCTCCATGCAGGCTGCAGCCCTGCAAGCTTGAACTAGAGCAGGCTGACAACAGATACAGGGCCATTACATGGGACTGGCACCTCCTCAAACTAACCCCCCAGTCATTTAAATCTATCTATTGTTCCTTCTAAATTTCTCTCCTCCAGAACCCACGGCAGGTGGAATCCAATACCATGCACTGACTCACAAATAGCTATTCATTTCCAGAAATCTTTCACCTGAATCGTTTGTTAGAAGCTACTAAGGAAAACACCGGGTAAGAGGAAGTGTAGGTGAAATGACAAGTTGAACTGATTGCACACAATAAACAAAGCACCTGGGGCTTCAGCGTGCCACAGCTTTGTTTGGATGAACAGGGTGATGATGTAAGCCTAGCAGTGGTCCAAGATTACAGGCTACTACTCAGTTCTTCTATTAAATTCACCATGTGATGCTGAGCCTTGACTGTCAGCTTCTTTTTCCCTTGACACATTTGCTTCTGTGTTATTCATTTGCAAGAGAAGGACCTCAGAAGAAGGTCTGTCTTCCTCCATACATTCTCTGTCTCTGTTCTGGCCCTGGTACCATAATCCCTTCATGGCATATCTGGTAATTCTCTTAACATGTAAACAACTGTTACTAACAGCAGTTATAAGAATAGAAATAATTTTGCCTTGTACAATCTCGTGGCCCATATGACACACTTTGTTGCAGTTCAGACATTAGTCACATTAAGTCCAAGATCATAATGGTGACATTCAACCCTTGATGAGCAGACACAGGGTGCTGGTTGACTGCTTACAGCAAAGATTGTCGTTTACAAGGTACTGTAGAGATGGCAGCTCTGCACTATTAAAAACATATTAAATTAATTGAATTCAAACAACCAGCCACAAGAACAGGAAGGAGAACAGTATGAAGCTGCCTTTGCAGTTTAAAGACATTATCACATTTAAAGACAAATCTCCCTCATGAGATGCAACACACACACTCAGATGGGGCAGGTCCCTCTCTGGCTTTCTCTGTAACCTTTATGGGAGGAGACAAGTGGAAGGGTAGGAAATGGGGATCTTTTCTCTTCTACCCTCACCCACTTTAGCAACCTAAGAATAGTCCAGATTAGTTTCACCACTTTTCAGCCTGGATTGCTGCCCTCAGGGATAAATGCCTGCAGAATGTGTCAGCTGCTAAGGCATCTTCCCAGACTGACAGGGGAAAGATGAGCTGCTCCATGAACACCACACATCCAGGAGCTCTGGGACACGGGAGGGCTGAGGGCATATGAATGAAGCCTAGAAAGGGTGCAGCAGTTTGGCAAAACTCCAAGACAAAACATCATAATACTGAAAAACCTATACTAAAAAAACCCAAAACAAAACAAAACACCAAACCAAGCAAACAAACAAAAACAAACAAACAAACACCTAAACAAAGAAACAACAAAATAAACAAACCATCAAAAAAAAAAATCCCACCCTGTCCAGTGGAGGTGGGGATGGAGGAGGCCAAGGTCTTATTGTGGAACTTTCTCCTTGATGCCACAGATTCTCTTTTCCTTCAGTATGATGTGATCAGTATGAAGTGAAGCTTTCTGCGGAACAGCAGGAATTTCAAGCCTGGCTGCATGGCAGAGTAGAGGAACACGTGCCCTGGCACAGCACTAGCACCAGTCTGTTGGCAACAGGCAGCTGGATTAGGCATAAACCAAATTAACAGAGGCTGGAGGAAGAATATACTGCCTTCCCCCAGGGCACGTTTAAAAGGCTTCAGAGCACGAGGGATGAGCACAGCCACCAGCTGCTGAACTGTGCCCTGCCCTGGGCCAGATGCAGGGATATTCCTCAGTCCCAGCCCTCAGATCACTGCTCCAGTATCCTGTCCTGCTGCTGTGCAGAAGGAGAAAGGTTCATTAGGAATTTCTGCCTTCCCTCTGTCAGACTCTTCTTGAAACTACTACAGCCCTGAGCTGGCCTGACACTGCTCACGTCTCTTCTGCTCAGCATAATCCCTCAGCTAATTGCTGCATGGGAGAGGCACCTCTTCCCAGGCATGAGGCAGTGCTTGGAACATGAATATTTCATAAATGAATACAGACTTTTCAAAAATTATTAACACATTTCTGCAACCCATGTTCAAGGATTGCTGTAAAATAAGGCAGAGCTGTGCTTTCAGGGTCTCACTTTCCACTCCCAGCCTGATCCTGACAGTATTTAAAACATGCAGCTACAGGCTTATTATGCAGCATTAATACAACAGATCTCAAGGATATTTATTGACTGCTGCTGCTAAGAAACGTTTTGAAATGCTTCCTCGACTCCCATTAGATCCTACACTAAGGTAACATTTCCCGGGAGTTTATTTGTATTTCAGAGAAGAACACACTGACCATGTTCACCCTTTCCAATATTTCTTCCAGACACAAGGGATTATTTACCCACGCTTGCATGCAAATATCTCATCTAATTCATTTTGTTCTTTTATAATGCTGGTTAAATAAAGCTTTTCAGGGGAACAGAGTCTGTTTCAATTTATCTTAGTTGAAACTGGGACTATAAATCTCTTCAGTTTCCTTTATTGATCTTAGACAAAATTACAAATATAAATTACAGCTGCTGCAAATTAAATGTTCTAATGACTGTGTTTGAAAGCAAATGCAATGGCGTCAATAACACATTAGATAAGACACTGTGAGAGTAGCATAGAGCTACTCTTCCCTGCTGACAGCAAAAGGATTTCTGTGGAAACTCACAGCCATGGGCTCCCTTCTCCCACAGCCATGTTTTCCTATCCCTGATTAATTTATAAAATTAGCTACATCAGCTCCACAGGACTTGCAGATGGTTTGATGCAGCCATCAAGAAAAGTCATCAATTGGGTTGATAGACACCATCATTTCACAGCCAACAGCCCAAAGAGGGTTGCTCCTGAAAGTCTTTCTTCTACAGAAAATGGCAGGCTTTGGCTGAAATTGTATTGAGACCCAGAAAGTTTGTACACTTGACCAAGACAAGAATCCAATATTGGCATGTGATGCTGAATCACTGCATTCAAAGAGGCAACACATATTCCATACAGCCCATGCTGCAGCAGATAAACATATCTCCAGCTCAGCTGTCCCACCAGCTCCCTTCACTCCTTATCTCACCAAAAGCACCGGTCACAAGGTCATGCTTTACAAGGGCAAATATCAAGTGATGCTGCTTCAGGTGTGATATATTTCTCCTGAAGAAGCTCCTGTTTCACAAAGCAGCATAATCATCAGCTTTCTACACCGCTGACATTTAGACCCTTAAGCACAAAGGTATCTGTTTACCAGGTCATGAAATTGCAAGTATAATATCAGTGGCTGTGCTGTGCTTGACAAAACCGTAAAACATTTCATTTTGCTGCCTAGTGAGCTTTCAAAAGCCCCGACACTGGAGAGGAGACAACATTCGTGTTGCCATCAAAGTATTTCAAAACACCGATTTTTCTGTCTGTGATCTGTGGACATGCATTTTTCCTTCACTCCACTTCTGCCACTCCTCTCTGATACAGCCAGCACTGCAAATATCCAAGAAAACTGATCCTTTTTATGCTTTCTTAAGTTTTATGTGATCACAAAGCCTCTCTGAATAAGTATAACCGTGTGTAGTCAAGGTATTAACATTCCTACAAATTTTGTGAAAAAGGCACCTTGGTAAGTAGACAAATGAGCTCTCCATTTATGCAGAGATAAATGCAGGACACGGGCTCTGGAAATCCTGTTGTCTTTGCAGCTCACAGAACTAATTGCTTCTAAGCAGAATTCAGCTGGTTTGATAGACACCGTGGGTTCAGGGCCTCACAGCCATTAAAAGGTTGCTACTGAAAGTCCTGCTTGTAAACCCACCATGAACGACCAAAACTGCATCGACTGTGAAACCACAAAGACTTTGCACTCTGGACCAGGCAGGAATTCAATAGTGGCATGAGCTGCTGGTCAGAAGGGCAGGTCTGACAGACCCTCCCAGCCTGTGAGCTGCTCCACAGATGGAACTCCTCCTCTGTGCCTAAAACAGGCAATAGACCCTGATTTTTTCTTCCCTCGTCGTGCAACCTAACAAACAAAAATACAGCTGGAGCAGCAATCTTTGTCTACTGCTTGTTCTCTGGCATCAGCCAAGGTGTTGTTGGACAGAAACCTCCACAGATAGCTGGTATCACTGGTATCTCTGTGTTTTTGGAGGAAGAAGTTAGATTTCTTTTTCCTTAAAATAAAAGCATTCAGAAAAGCTTTCCAAATCATTGCAGTGATTCAGGTACCACCTTCTGTTCTAATGGTGAAATTAGTGGTCATCCCAATCATGTTCTAAATTTCTTGTCTTGGCTGGTAGATCTGCATATCCAAACAGAAACAGAGGAGCTCCTCTGGAGGGCCTCTGATCTAGCAAGAGTATTTATTTAAATTAGAATTAGCCTCTGACACTACTTTTTGTTCTTTGTTGAATATCAGTTTGCGGAATTTCATTCATGGTTTACTTTGACCTTTAGCTGCACTTGATATTTTCTCATACCAAAACTTTACACTTCATAAAGAAAAACTGAAGAAAACATCAGCCAGCAATCTAAACATCCACAGGAAGGGCAGATCTCAGAGGGAACTGATAAAAACCATCCCCTTGCTGACAGACTGGGAAGATCTTCTCTACTTCAACCTCAAGCTGCCCAAAGCAGGATCTTCTGCCTTAACACCACTGCTTGTGCTTATTCTCTCTCAAAATGCTCAGGGCTTTTGGGTAACAGTGCTGTATACACCTGCCTTTGGGGAGATTTTTCTCCTCCCCATTAACATGAGTGAGCCCAAGCCACTCTGCACGTGTGCATCCATGCAGGTACAAATTCCAGTCAGTATCTTCCACAGGAACATTCTGCAAAAATCCTTTGCTGGATCTTCAGCTGAGAGAATTATCCACATCCGGCAGGAAAAGCTGTAATCTCAGTGTTAAATGGCAAGGAGACAATTGCAAAGATGAGGTCAAATACCTTCACAATCCCTACAAGCTGCAAGTCTTGAACTGTTTGCCCTTAGAATTGTAACTGGGCAGCACAGGGTCTGGGTAACAGTGAACCAGAGTGGGAAGAACCTGGGATCCCTGGCCCCTCACCTCCTGTTATTTGCAGAAGGTAAAAGCACACCCTTTTTGTTCAAGACTCTTGTGGAGTTTTGCCCACAAAAGGAACATGAAAATGTCTTTGATTATATTTAAATATTTCAGAGAGGTGACCAGACTGTGGAAGTTTAATTACCTTAAACCATGAGAGGGCAGAGAATTGAGGGCAGTGACAAAGAGGACGAAAAGGAGAAAAATTAACTTTTTTCCAGGACAACGGAATGTTACTATTTATGAACCTGCAAGAGAATTAGAGCTGAAATAATTCGACAGAAAAAGAGATTTTAATTAATGATGGTAATTCTTACGAAAGGAACCAGATTGCCAGCCCTGGAAACTGCCAGTTCATTTTATCCACAATGTCCATACAATCTCAATGAGACTGTCTCAAAGATCCCCAGCACAGGACATTATCCTGAGCTGAGAAGTTCAGTTTCTGATTGCTCATACATCTTGTCTTTTGCTGCAGCTGAACATTGCAACGTGAATAGTTGTTCACTAAATCAATCCCACGGTACAAGCAGATCCTTTGACATGGGCCAATTGATCTCTAACAGCTTGAATCAGATTATAGCAGTGACCAAGACTCACAAAACCTATTGAAATAAATGTAAAGCCACTTAGGTTCAAATGGCTGCTGCATCAGGGTCTCAGCCTAAGGAATTCACAGCAAATTGATCACCAGCTTCCTCCAATATCTAAGTAACCCTTAAAAAACCCCAGACCACGGCAACAAGGACCAAAGGGAAAACAAAAGAACCTTTCATTCAGATCGTGCCTTTTCAGTCAACTTCTGATCATTCTGTTTAGATACATCAGTCCCCTCATCCCAGTCCTGATGAGTGTCATAGCTGTGGGAGACAGCAGACACCACATTTTGCAAAGAGCAGCAGCTGCAGAGTTTGTTTCCAAACTGGAAGGTGAGGAGGAAGGTGGGGTTTTTTTTACTAGCTGATAATAAAATCCTGGAGTAATGAAACATTAGCAGAAGCCTTTCACCATGTACCTTTTCATCCTGTTCTCCATGCTTTTGCAACTGGGTGGAGATTTCCACCTCCCAGAAGTGCAGAGCAGACTAACAGATTTGGGGTTCAAGTTCCCTGGTAGAAGGACAACTAGCCTGGCTTGTCCCTGAAATTTGATTTCTAGTCCCCACTGGCTGCCTTAAGCTAAACACCTTGCTGTGGTTCTCATAACATTCTGTGGCAAAGACAGCAATGATTTTCACTACTTGAGCCTAATATGAAATAGATTAAGTCACATGTATCAAATTCACTTTAACATGAGTATTTCTATTACCTGGGTCAGAGAGTCTGTGCAGTGGCTCTTCAAAACCTGCTGCTATTAATTCAGCAATTACAGCTTTATGATGGCAGGAAATCCTCGGTGTTTGAGCTGGGGCTGGAAAGCTGTAATTCCGAATGGGACATGACATGAATTACTGGATTGCTGTAATTTTTCAGCTTTTCATGCATTTTCACTGCATATATTAAAAATACGGCAAGTAATTCACTTTTAATTATGCAAATTCAAAGACAGTAAGACAAGAGATGGATGAGTTTTTAAATGCTTGCTCTGCCTGGCCACCTGGGGTTAGCACAGAAAATCCACCAGCTAATCAGGTAACCTGGCCCACCATGCTTCTGCTTGCCTGAGTGTACAAAAAATCCCCTCTTTTCAGTATTCTGCACCATCACAAGAGCACAGAGCACAGGAAATAAATTGCCAAATGGAGGGAAAGCTGGGCAAAGGCAAACCTTCTCAACCTGCCTTTCCCCTTCCCTTAGGTGTATAAGGACAGCTGATACACAGCTGCCCTCACATCTGACATCCCATAAAACCTCAGAGGCTTTCAGGCTTTCAGCACGCTCTGTAATTTGGCCATTCTCATCCTCAGCCACCATTTCTCAATAAAAGGAAAAATTTGCCCAATACAGATATTAAAAAGCACTTTTAACTAGAACATTCAAACCAGGGCCGTAGTGTGCATCAGCTTCCACATTCTGCAGCTCTATCCTTGGCTTCTTTTCTGTTTCTTAGCAAATTCTCTGGCTGCAGCCAGCTTTTACATGCATGAGCCCATGCCCAGGTCTGTGAGCCTGTTACACTGGTCTCAAAGGCGTTGGTAAACTGTAAGATAGCAAGTGCAAGTAATGATGTCTTGTTAAAAGTCTAGTAGCTGTATCTAATAGCTAAAGTGTTCAGTGTGGTAATTACAGAGGCGAGAGACTGCTGAACATGTGCAAAAAAGGAAATAATTGGAGTAGCAGTAATGCAAAAAGCGTCTCCGAGCCTAGAGCAATTGTTATTTTGCCCTCCTACTGATGTGCTACTTATCCCGGATACAGTGGTTAGAACCCAGCTCTCTTTAATGAATGCTAAGTTCAGGTGTTTTCCATCCAGAAACCCCAAGGCTTCGCATCCAGTACATGCACAGAGATAAAATTACTCAAGCACCTTATTGCCTTGCCCTGAAAGATTACATCTGCCTCTTTTTCCCTGGGAGCCTGGGAGGACTTTCATGCAAGCACATTAGCATTGCAAATCTCCAGCAGCCTACTGAAAAGAGGGTGCTGAAGGAGGTGCTCACAAGACACTGCCGTGCTGAGTCTTTCCCATTAATATTTACAAACCAGGTGGAAACTTTTCATTTTCTCTAATCTCGTCATCCCGCTTTCCCCACCCAGAGATCTCACTGCTAGTTTCACTATTGCTTCTTTAAAGGTGATTTCTTGCAGTTTCTTCAGCAGCTATTCCATGTGCTGAATCCTTTCAGTACTTGCCTGGGTGCCTATTACATGGAGTTTCAAGAGCAGAAATATTCCTGAAGGGAAGTGGGTGGTTCAAGTGGGGTTTTTTTTCTGTCATGTCCTTGGCGTTGCTATTACAAATCTCACTCAGATACGGTATCTGCCCTGCAGCCCTGGAATTCTGCATCATTCTCAAGCTTTTTGAAACCCATCACTCCATTTTGGCATACCTGCTGATCACAGCCTCCATAAATCTGAGCAGAGCTGAGCATTACCTTCACCTCACAGCTTCTATAGAAACCTTAGTCATGCATTAGTCACTTGTGGTCTCGGGCACTGCTACTGCTTCCAAAATTGTGTTAAACTCCTGCTCTTCATGGAGCGAGGCACAGAATTAGCTCATTTACCTGTTTGTGGGCTCCACTTTGACAAAGATGTGTTTTGTTGGGCGGGGGAAAGTCACCATTTCAGTCACTTACCAACACCTAATCCCAGCCTGTCCCTGACTGCAGAGCCATGGGGGGACTTCTCCCTCAGCCTCACCCTGGAGCACTTCTGACTAAAGTGACACAACCTCTGAACTGTGTCTGTGAACTCACCATCAAAGCAGTCTCAGTCCAGGGAGATGAAGATCTGAAACACTGCAGTGGGAAAGGCAGTTCTTGCTGGCTGTGAACAGAAGAGTTCAAACTCCCCTGCCTCCCAGTCCTGCTGAAGGGAAACCTGATTCTTATTTATAATCAGGAGGAAATGAAGACCACAAAATGAGACGATGACAGCATCATTAAGGATTTATTTTAAACTACAGAACAAAGCAGAAACAATATCTTGGCTTGATGGAGATTAAAGACTTGTGTGGATTCTCCCATTCTCGTCTGATCTCACCATTATCTAGTGATGGTTCTCGTAACTTTTAATTTTAATTCCACAATACATGTCTGCTGCCAGTTCCACCGACCAAAGACTGTACAAAGATCATATTCTTGTAATTTTTGTAATTCTTGTAATGAGAGCCAGTTTAACCCCACTTCCTTTCTTCGTGTCAGTGGTGTCATGGAGAGCACTTATAAACTTGCATGTTAAGTAAAGCAGTTAATTGTGCTGCTGTACTGGGTTTAGACATAAAAGGCAGAAATAATAGCAGGTTTAAAGAAAAGGCTTACAATAGGAGTCCTGTATGTAGAAAAGGGGTTAGTGTGAGTTAATGTCAGCTTGTAAATAGAAAGCATGGCTAATATTTGGTTAAAAGATAAGATTAGAGTGTTTGCTATTGATTTGAATGACATAGCCATGATAGATAGAAAATAAACATTTTGATGGAAAGAAGGGACAGAAACACCAAGGCTGACCCTTTGTGTAAAGTGAGGTTCTCCTGAGCAAATTGGGCTATCAGACTGGAAATATCCTTTTCTGTGCTTGTCCCAAAGGGATTCTCATGCAGTTCATAGAGACCAAACAGGCCCTTCAGGATACATTTCCTCTCCAGCAGAGGAGGAGGGTCTGGCTCAGTGTGGGTATCTACACCCAAACACTCAGCTGGGGGAGAGGGAATGGCCCCACACGCCTGGACATGGAGCCAGGGTTTGACTGAAACCACAGCATCCAGGTCAGTAGAAGTACTGGAGGGATTTATGGGTACAATAGGGCATACAGCAGTTTTGCAGAGGGCTGGAGGGGTCTCCTGTTCATTTCTGGGGAGAAAACAACAACAAAACACACCAAAAACCCACCCAAACAAGCAACAAAAACAAAGCAAAAAACATTGTGAACCTATTTTCATCTTTAGGCACCTGAATACCTTTCCTCAATACCTGCTTAGAGCAAGAAGGAGTGTGGGTTGGCAGGCAAAGATTAGAGACTTTCGACTCAGAATTCATTTCCCAGCAATTATGCTCTTTCCCTCACCCAGAACAGACTGTAAAATGACTGTATTGTCCTAAAAGACTAAACCAAGCAAACAGAAAGGGAAGCAAATGCTTTCTACGTGTCTGTTGCCATTTCATTAAAAACCCCATTGAACAAAAATGAAAGGTATCCATAGGTACAAAACCAAATTTTTAAATCTTTTTTTTTTTTGTTTTAGTTTTAATGGTCCAAGACATTGTTTAAACAGCAAAGCTATTATGGATTTACTTAGCTGATTTCTTTCTGAGTACACCAGGACTCTGATCCTTCCTACAGTGAACTCTACAGAAATCAGCATTAGACACAAGTTACTGTGAAACCAAAGTGTATTTGTGCAGCAATAAAAAAGAAAGAATTGGGACAATAATGAGCAAATAGTAACACAGTTGAGGGTGCTGCTTTGCAGGAGACAAGTGACTGTTCTGAACTCTGAAGTGCCCATGTAATGAATCACAAGAGCCCACTGAAATGAGAGCAAACATATAAATTCTCCTTATTTCAATATGTACAAATAGCAAAGCAATTTGGGGCTGTTAACCTCCACGGCTTGAGGACAATATGTTCATCATTATTGTATAGCACTTCCCTCCTCAGAAATTCGCTGTTGATTGGTTTTGGTGTTCCACTGAAGCATAATGTATACCTGATAGGATGCTCAATATCAGACAATGCTGAATAGCTCATAAAGAGGTGGACAATTTTAGAAAGAAATAACTAGAAAAGGAAGCAAACTGTTACCATTCGTTATTGCTGACAATGCAGATTAAGAAAACACACTAAAAATGTTTTGATATTTGCTTTTGCATGGATTTCATGGCTCCTCCTTTTCTAAAGAGCTTAACATCTTTGAGTTTTTCTCCTTCATCTGCACTCCAGTTTCATCTCTACATCCCCTGCCTCTACAGCTCCACCTGAAGTGCCCCTAATTCCAGCTTCTCTGCTCTGTTCTGAGCCATAACCAAGTCTTCTGTGAAAGACACCCAACTGCCAGCAGCTAAATTTGACTAGAAACTCATCAGGAGAGCAGGTGCAGGTGGGCAGTGTGAATCTGGTGAGGTTGGCTGGGCACACACCACCCCAGTGGCCACAGTGACCACGGCTCTGTCCTCTCCCCTGGGCAAGCCAAGTCATCTTTACTCAGGGCTGGAAAAACCCCTTGGCCAGAGCAGATTTTTCCTACACATCCCTGAAGGATGAGAGGCTGCAGTATCTCCCTGCTGCCACCTCTGTGAGGAAGGTCAGCCACCAAGGGAGGCAAAGCAAGGTTATTTCAGTGCTGTCCTTGTAGAAGGTGTGCACCATGAATAAATCTTGCATTGGAAAATCCTCTTCTCCTTGGACCTCTGAGTGACCATGAGTTGCAGCCACACTTCGTCTCTTCTCTCAGGACTGTGATTCTGAGCCTCACTCATGCAGAACTCACCCCTCAGCATTCCCCACAAGAGGCACTTTCCATGAACCAAGCTAAAATAAAGACAGAGCAATACAAATGGCAAGAACATTCCTCCTAGAAACAGCTTTTTTTTGGTTTGCTGAAAGTTTGGGGAGCAAATATATTATAATCAGGGTATGGAAGTGTGAATAGTAAAAACTTTAATTTTAGACTGTTAACAGTCAGTGGAGAGGCAGGAAACACAGAAAACACCCAGAATTCTTCACCAGGCAATTGAGTCTTTCAGGAGATACCTCAACACGCCAACAGCCACTTGTTTAGTTAGAGGAGAAGAAAATACCATGAAGCTTAAGGAGCATTTTGCTCAGGAAATCACATCTTTCCCCATTTTCCAGCTGACACATTGCATTGCAAGTCTGTCACAGCACATTACCTCGGTGATGTGATGTAATGCAACATTGCTGATGCAACCCAATCTGATGTGTCTAATGTGATACATCAGGTACAATATTTGGGAAGATTCTTCTGAGAACAGCATCCACAGAAGAGCATCTTTCCCCATCTTTGCCAATTAAAAGTGCCTTTCCAAAGAGTTGCATCACTTGCAGATAATTGCTTTTGCACAGGTAATTAGCAAATACAATTAGTTGTGGGAAAGGTTTGCTTTTCAACAACTCACATACTCACAAAAAAAAAGGGAAAACAGATGATCATAGCTGACATCTAACTGTGTTCCAGGGGAGCAGGACCCGAGTTGGGGTTATTTACAGGGCTAGATTGTGCCACCATTAGGCTGATATTTTTTCTCCCCCATTGACAAGTGAGAATTGAGGGTTTGGAGTTCTGTGTTTACAGATTTTCATTTAGGGCCCTAAACTGGAGTTTTCTTCTGAGGGAAAATAACAGTAAAGTCATCCATTTGTCCAGAGATGCACCAAAATTCACAAAAAAATAGGAACTATTTATCAACCACATGAACTCTTCAGTTTAGAAACAAACTGATGGATAAGTTTGCTAATGTCTGCAGAAGATAAATATCACCAGAAGTGAAATCAAACAAAGATACATCTCTCAGCAGACATTGGGGGACACTGCAGTGAACTCAGAGTGGTTTATTCCAATGTAAGCACTGGGTACTGCAGGCAAATTCAAGACCTCCTGAAATCCTCTCCAGTGGTTTCCAAGCCCAGCTGCAGCTGTGGAAAACTGCTGGATGTTCACAGGGAGGAGGGACACAGTCCATGACCAGGCTCCAAACAGCCCCCCAGAGTGAGGATGGTGGTGGGCAGAGGAGGCTGCAGGGGAAGGTGATGGGCAATGCCACACTGAACCTGGCAGCAGGAGAAACCTGTGGGCAAACCCACAGCTCTGCTGGGTCACTGTTGCTTTGAGTTTTTTGTCTTTTGTCTTTCTGTAGAACTTTTTCATGCAGCCTTCATGTAAATAATGTTTATTCTTAGAATGTTTACATGTTTCTCCTGCGAGAGAAGAAATGATTGATGGTGATGTCCACCATCCAGGTTGAAGGGGTGGCGACCTGTGCAGCCAATCCCTTGACCTCTGTACATATGTATAAAATACTGGAGTCAGATAAAGTAAAGTAGAGAGAGAGATCTTCCTAACTGCCTGCCATGAGTTTCATTCCAATGTTCCTAAATTGGGACACGCCCAGCTTTGCCCCACGACAGGTCACCTCACCACCACAGGACAACGAGGGCTAAAATACACACAGGCTTTCAAAACTGCCTTAAAGGAGGCCTTCAAAGGAGGAATCAGCACCAGCTCTGAATGTTTTCTCTCCATTTAGCACCTTCCCCTGCCACGGCCACACGGTGCTCCAGGTGCCTTGGGAGTGTGACCTGGGGCAGAGCAGCAGGGGACTGGCACAGAGACACGACACCAGCCCATTTCACTCTCTGCTTGGGCTGATTCCTCAAGTGTAAAATGTAATTCAAATCTCCATAAAAAGCTATTTGCTCCCTAGTCTCAGGATTCTTACACCCAGTCTCAAGCGTGAAATCCAACTGGGGAGAAAAAAAAAAAAAATAAAATAAAATAAAATAAAGAAGCCTTATGCTCAAAGTCTAAAAATGCTGCAAGAGCCTTCCAGTCTCAGGCTCAGCTGTATCTTAAGAGGCATCTGACCAGTCGTGTTTCTCTTCTCTGAAGGTGTGCCAGAGTGTCTTGGCTCCCAAAAGCCACACTTTCAAAGCCCAGCACACGCCCCTTGAAATTCCAGATATTTATTGGATATTTCTACATCCACAGAGCTCCTCTAACAAAAGGATCAAAGACAAGCTTTCAGAATTTTGGAAACATGACCCAAAATGCACATGGTAAGTGTACAAATTCATCTCTGAAATGTTGAGTCCATGCAGCCCCTCAGGGCTTCCTCTCAGCTCTGGCCACTGATGGGATCACAAGCCCCTGTTTGCAGCTCCCAGCCCAAAGGATTATTATTATTCCTATTATTCCAGAGGAACAAAAATATTTCTCACCCTTCCTAACCCACAACTTCTTTCCTTGCTGATTCATATTAGCTGATAGCATGGATCCTGAAAAATTTGTTCCATTATTTGAACTTTCTTTTTCACTGTCTCATATTCTCTCCTTGTACGTGTGAAGTTTTTTTTTTTCTCTTTTATGGAGGCTTGTATTTAAAATTATCTCAAATCACTGAAGGATTAGCAATGAGCAAAGAGACTTTCAAAGATTTGAAATTTGGCCTCCCTTCAGGATAAAAAGTTGGATCTATAGCTAAACTTTCCAAGTTGCTTGAATGTGAAAATTTATCAAAATAATTAGAACACATTGCAATTTCTGACAACAGTTTCTAGTGAGCTATTTCAGAAACAGCTTTTCTCATGTTCTAATATTTTCTAAATTAAGAACTGTAAGTGGAGTAAAAATACAATAATTTCTGAGTATTCTAATCCAGAAGTAGGTAAAACATTCCACTTTTGCAATTTCTAACTCCTCAACTAATATCTTTCATGAGAAAACATGCAATTACAATTTGTATTTCCTCCTCTGTCTTCCTGAATTGTCATAAGTCCCACAGGTATAGGATTAGCTGAAAAAAATCGTCTTTTATTAAATACAAAATAAGTTTTTAACTCTTATGATTATGATGTAAAGCTTGAAAATATGATCTCGGTATATTCTGAGGCTTCAGAAATGAGACTTGTTATCTGCTTTATCATTTGCTACATTTCATCCTTTCTTTTCTAAAAGATGTTAGGTGCTTTTGGAGGCTTGAAATCATTCTGAAGGGCCCAGAGTGATTTATGTGTTACACCTGTGAATTGCTCCATGCACCCCACACGCTGCTATGCATCACCTGTCACCTCCTGTACCAACCATTTCATCAATGCTCCAGGCAGGACTGAAAACAGCTTCTCCCAGCCAAAACCTCCCTTTGGATTTTTCAAATTTTCTCTCCTGGTATCTGATATTATCAAGTGTGACAGCATGCTGCTCATGGAAAAAAAAAAAATAATAATCCACCCCACTTTGAAATCTTTTAGCTGTCCCTTATATCAATCATGTTTTGCTTTTGTTAAATTCAGGCCACATGTCTGTGTCAGTGAAATCAGCCTCTCCCTGTGAAGAGCACGGTGTGGCTGCATTGATTTCTCCAAAGAACAAAGTTCACCTGATATTCTATTTTATGTTGGGAGAAATGATGGCGTGGCCATCTGCCTTCTAATTAAGATTATTGTATCTCAGAGTCCAGGAAACCTCATCTGTGTCTGTTCACTATCACATCCGTGGCTGGGGAAGGGGGAAGGAAAATCTCTTTGCTACTCAGGGACTTGGTTTAGCAGGAGTTCACTGACATGGGAGTCAGTTATCTGCTTCAATATCAGGTAACAGCACCACCTTCTGCCAACAAGTTACCATCTCTTTAGCAAATTATTAGGTTCGTTTTCTCTCTGTGATTTCAGTGGCTTTCTCAAACGTTCCTGAATGTAGACAGCAAACTTTAGACCAAAATCCTTAAGGCTATTTTAAAACGCATCAAGCTGTCCAGAAGAGACAGAGATGAAATTATTGAAATTTGCTGCAAAAATACAGTAAAACTAAAAGTTCTAAAGCTAAAAATTATCTGGTTCAGCAAAACTCTTAAATACATGCTTAACTGCACAATACCTAAATAAATCCTGAAACGTTTTTTGCTGAAGCAGGGCTTGAAGTACCATTGCAAGATTACCAGTCCTGCTCCTGAACATTTCCATGGCATTTTCAACAAGATTTGGGAGGACCACAGCACCTGGCTTAGTCTGAAAATAACATTTGGTTCCTATTTTAGCTTTCATCCTGTGCCAAAGGGGAAATGACAGAAGCAACAGGAGAGAGAAATGGAGCTCCCAGTAAGGGAGGTACAAAAGGAACAGCTCTCTCCTGCCCAGGTGGGAGCTCAGCTTTTCCCCCCTGAAGTCCTGGAGGAGTAGGGGAGAAGGTTGTGGGAACAGCTGCTGCCACAGGGGCCACACAGCCAGAGGGACCTGCTGACAAGGGTGTGGGGTGATAGGATAAGAGAGAAGGGCTTTAGGCTGAAGGAGGGAAGATTTAGATCAGGTATTAGGAGGGGATTCCTTCAGGGAGGGTGATAGAGCCCTGGCTGAGGCAGAGAAGGGGTGGATGGGCAGAAAGGCTGCAGGGTGACTTGTCTCAAAGCCAGCAGCTGTTCCCACAAGCCCTCCTGTCCAAGGAGCAAAACCAGCACCAATACATCTTCTTGACTCTTGGTTTTTCTCTGATTTCACTTTCCATGACTGGAATGGCAAACACACCCGACCGTGCTGGTGATGGAGGATTCAACTTTGGGGAACAAACACTGCTGGGAAGCCTTGGACAAACTCTGCTTTCTGACATTGCAGCACCCAGTGTAAAATGTGTCTTCTCAACCACTTTCCTTGAAATAATCAACCCTTTCCAGTGCTATCAGTGGAAACACAGGAAAGAATTAGCAGCAGGCAGGCCCCTGCACCTGCCGGCCATGCAGATGAGTGTACTGAGAGATGGGAAGCACTGCACTAAAGCAAAGTAACATCTGCCATGTGCTGCTCTCCCATCCACTCTCCCGAGGGAAAAGTCAGAGTAGAGAGGGTTTGGTCATGGATTTTCATCATCTAGGGCCGTTTATCACATGAAAAGTTTTTTCCATGACTTCTTGCATCATATTTGTAAGTGCTCACTGCAGATATTGTTTGGAAATGCAAACAGGGCCCGTCAGCAGGGAGAAGGCTGGTGCTGGGAAATGCAGCACATTTCCAGGCAAACTGCTGTAACTACTCCTTAAAACCAATTCTCAGTTTCTAATAATGCTGAGGGGATTTTTAATTGGATTCTGGTGTTTTCCCTAACATTCAGCACAGCAATGCCTGAACACTTTGTGGCACTAAGCTGGGTGACAGAACTGGGTAATGAGAGTTACAGTGCAGAATGGGGGCATTAGTTCCTGGGAAGGTAATTGAACAGCCTCTGACTGAGCCTTCAGAGAAAACCCACTTCCCTTTTGCTCCATGTTTTACAGATTGTTTTCCATGTTTCCTCCTGAGCCCCATGCCCCTGTGAGTTATCATCTAGGATGCTGAGGGGGTTCCACATCTGGTGTAAAATATTGGCACTTCCACACAGTTGAGTTGAGTAGATGTACACCAGTCCCCAGGGGAGGTGCTCTTACATCTCCTGCAAGATATTCCCATGTAATTTTCAGGGAAAATACTCCAAACAGTGTGCAGAAACTCAGAGTGGTGTCTTTTAATAGCAGAAAAGCTGCCAGGGAGGAAGCAACCTCTTATCTTCACTTTAGATGCATAGAAACTATTTAATATATCTTAATGTCTCCATCTATGTTCCCTTTGTACTTTGCAGTCAATGATTGTCCTGCCTGCAGCTTAAGTTATAAGTTTAATTTTTAGACTGCTAAGCTGCAGAGGGGTGACTCTTACACAATGTACAATATAGTTACCCTTAAGAGTTTAATTCTTGTGATTTAACTGTAGGAAATGTCCTATTTCCTGACAAGATGGTCCCTCAGGGTGAGAAGCACACCTCGTTGCCACTGGAGCCAAGGGATCTGGGAGAGATCGTGTCACCAGACAGAGATAAAGAATAAAACACTGATGAGCCAATCAATAAACCAGTAATTAGGGCTGCTTGGCAGATTGGGGGTGTTTTGGTACTTTACTTGTGGGTTTGTTTGTTTTTCTTCTATGGATTTGAAAGAAGTTTGCTTATCTAAGTTTTAGAACCATTTAAATGAATCCCAGTTCTGTTCAAATCAATGAAAGTCTTGGTGAGACAGCTGTAATTTTATGTGCATGTGTTTTAGTAAATTAGAGGGTTTAGCCTTAAGGATTCACTTTAGTGTAATCTACTAAAAAGATAAGTAGAGCCAGATGTAGTGTCTTATAAACTGCTGGACAGTTCAACTGGAATGACAGCCTTGAAAGCAACTTTATAGTATAGGCAGGAGATTTTCTGACTCCAAAATGTAGGATTTTACATAAATCATTGTAAATATTTTCTATTTACAATTCAAGAAGGAAGGGTGCAAGTAGGTTTAAAAAAAAAAAAAAAGCCTGAGTAATTGGTAATGGTTTTATCTTGTTCTGTTGGTGTATATCCATGGAGGAATACAAGCTGTATTACAAACCATTTAACTAAATTAAATTCTAGTTAGCATCTGGGATCCCATCAATAAGAGTCTATATTTCTGAGGAGCCACAGACTGGTGGCAGTAATAGACACATAAAGATTTTAATAGGTAAGTAAATTTGTTTTGCATTTCTCCTGCTACCAGAACACACTTTAGCAGAGTAATTAGTGGTTAGATATCTGACTATAATTAAGAAAATTCTCTAATCATTAAAAATTCTCGAGAAAGAACATTCATCCCATCAGTAATGTTTTCTTATTCTGAGGCACATTCACTCGGCACCAGTAATAGTTGTCACCTGGTTCCTTGCTCCACATAAATCTTTAATAAGATATTTTCATCACAATTAGAAAGTGATTTTCAGGGTCACCATCAATTTGTGATCATTTCATACGTCTTTAGACACTCAAATTGAAAAAAATAAAAGGACTAAAAATCAATGCARTTCAGCTATAAACCCCCAAGAGCTGGGCTATGTCATAGTGTCTTTATCTGCTAGTCTCAACTCCTTATTTATAAATCTCCTGACTCTCCTGAGTCCTCATGAGGGCTGTGCACAGAATAAGTGACTACAATAACTCCTGAGAGAGAAGCATTTACCCCAGCCTAACCAGGCTTTTTATGTCCAGGTTTTTTATGTGGGGTAACCACAAGTGTGACTCTTTTGTTCTAAGCACCAGATGCACACACTGTGCCAGGGCTGAGCTCAGAGAGGTTGGACCTGAGGGTGGTGGGTGTCTGCTCATCCCTCATGGATGAGGTGCAGCTGGACCCAAACACCCCAAACTGATCCCAGATCCCCCAACATCAAACCTACTGCCATGTTCATGCAAACCTATTTACTGCTGGCCTGCAGTTTGCCACTCCTGAACAGTTTGGGGACCTAATTCTCATTGAAGCCAGTGGAAGTTAAACATGAATGTGGACTGGTGACATTGCAGTTGTATTTTGGGAACTACCAAGCAAAATAAATCTGGTAGTGCGTGACATTTCAATTCCAGTGCCTGCAGCTTTCTCACTGCTAGTAGGTCTGAATCTCCCCACATGCTAACTTGCCAAGTTCAACAAGAAAGCTGTAAAAATATTGGGCCTATTTCTTTCTGATTATAAATAATCACCAGCAATAAACATTTTTCAGGGTGGAAGAAAGGATTGCAAAGTCCCTGTAAAGATACAGAGCAAAGCTGATTCCTCCCCCACAGAGCATCCAGCACCAGAGAGCAGGTGATGGGGACAGACTGGAGGGAAGAGGAAAATAAAAAACCAAATTACAGCACTGAATCCAGGAGCTGTGCAGGCTACAAGAGATTAATTTTGTCAATAAGGCATGGAGCTGTAATTTGGAGCACCCTGGAAAGAAGAGATTTCAATTGAAAAAAAAACCACACCTCTGCTGCTCGTAGCCAGATGGTGAGAGCTACAGGATTTTGGCTGTCAGGGAACAGAGTTAATGGTATGGGATTTGTTTCATACCAACAATGAAGGACTCAAAGGCTAACTCAAACAGCAGAGACTGAACACAGAGCCTGAGCTAAACAGCAGCTCTGGATCTAGAGGAACATACATTTCTTCCCACACAGACTGACATCTGGCAAACACCTGACTGGAAAAACTACCAGCAGTTAGACATTTGCTGAAATGCTTCTCTCGTCCTCCTTTTTATTTCTGTATTTTTTATTTTTTTTTTCCTGAATCGGCAGTAAGATTGCATCCTTATTGCCCTCTCATTGATTCCTTCCTCAGAGGCAAATGACAGCATTTCTGAGAAATAAAGAAATAACCAAATAAAATAAAGCTGAGAGGCAATCTGCATGTAAATCAGCATTAGTCATTGACATTTGAGACTTGAAAATAAGCCATCCCAGTCCCAGCTGTCCTCACAAAAGCTGATCTCCTTTGTAAGACAGAGAACACTGCAAGCAAACGGAACCAAGGATGAATATAGATAAGACCTAAACCCTCTTCGCTTGAAGTTTTCCCTAAAAAGTACTTTGTTCACGAACACTCAGGAATACTTTTACCTACTGCTGCTGTTGATGGGAGTTTTGTCTTTGGTGCTTTCCTTCCAAGGATGCAGTTCCCTACGATTCTTTCCGAGTTGTTTGCTCACACTTGCAGCTCCTGAGGCAGCTGCTTAAACTGGGGACATCGTTCCTTATTCCACTCTCTGCACTAGGCACAGCTCTAGGAAAAGCTGTTAAGTTGCATCAGCTTTTCTCACTGTTTTTCCAACGATTTTTTTTTCACTGTCAATATTCTAGCAACAGTCAGACAACATCACTTTTACTAAAAACCAAGAGATTTGTGTTTACAATGCGAACATTACTGGAGATTGTGCACAGTTCTGAATAGCACTAGAAATATTTTATTTGGCCAAGTCAAATTTCTTAGTTCTACCTCTTGCCAGTATTTTTACTGAGAACTCCTCTCCAGGTGTGGTTCTGTGCTGCTCTGACCTCTCTTACCTGCTGCTGCAGGGAAAGGCAGGGGAGGCAGAGGGCTGTCCAGGGAGGGACGTGTTTTGCCACCTTCCACAGGAATTGCCCAAAACCAGGGCGGGATTTCTATTGCTGCCAAAACACTAAAATCATCTCCCAGTTGCTGTCCCAAAAGGCAGCAGGAGATGCTGCACTGTGTGAGAAAAAGCACTTTTCCCAACATTCCCTTAACCCATCACACATCAGGGAACTTCATGGAGCTGCTGCCCTCAAAAGCAATTTGCCCAAGTGGGCCAGCAATTAAACACAGTGAAATGTGCATAGTGCAGCTCATCATTCCCTTCTAAAGGGGGAAATTTCCCTTCTCTGCTCCAGGAGAGATGGCCCTGATTCCATCAGGAGTGTTTGTGCAGGGAGGTGTTTACTAAAAGGGCTGTCCTGGTTTCATGTGGAGCCTTTCCCTTTTGGTGCCTCCTTTGTGGCCGTGAAACTGAAGCACTTGTGTGTCCTCCCATGCAAAGAAAGGTCAGAAATGAAGGCCAGGGTCATTTTTTTTTACTTGTTTTTGTGGTAGCTTTGGTTTGGGTTTTGGTGGGTTTTTTTTAATTAAAAATGGAAAAAAAAAAAAAAAAGGGAAAGTAAATCCCTTCTCTTGAACACTTTCATTTTAATTGAGGATAAAATACCTCCAAATTCCCAAAGCTCTGATTATGTGCATAAGTTTCAGCATAATGCAAGCTTGCTGTTGCTTAACAGAGCAATGAGGTTATGGAAGAGTGAAAGTATTGATTTTCTTTGACAGAGACAAGGAGGGCTCAGCTTTTGGGTCCTTGCAGTGGTGTTATCAGCTTAACCAAGTCTAATTAACTTCATTCATTGTGAAGTTTAAATAAATACAAGAAAAGTCTGTTCAACAACCAAGAGCACAACCAAAGGCTTAGAAACCCTTGGCTGTATTAATTTCCCCTCCCCTTTCTCCTTTGCCTATTTGGGCAACCAGAGATCAAAGGCTTTTGACCCCTTAAAGGTAATACACTCTGAAAGGCTGGAAAAATCCACCCTCACAAAAAATATGTGAAATGTCATGTGCCTGGTAGTGGGAAACCTGCTGGAAGATGGAGCCCCAGCCCCAGCTTGGATGAGCTTGTGATCTTTTACAGGGTGACTGTTCAGGACACAAATGAATGTCACACTCTCAGTGTTTTCATCACCATCAGATGGAACCTGGAAAGTAATTCTGCCCTTTACTCTGTTGGCCCAGCTGGTGTATAGGTTCCACTGCTGGAATTCTCTAGTTTTTGTTAAAAAGACAATTTCTCCTCATCCTTTTCCAACATCCTCCTGGCGCTGTACACTCTAAAATGCTTTTCCTAGCAAAACCTCCATATCAAAAAGTCAGTTCCTGCAGCACATGAGGCATTAGTACTTCAACATGCCAAATAAATCATAGAACGGGACAGAGTATCCTGAAAAAAATGTGCCACTCTTCCTGTTTTTTTCTGCAATTGTAGCTATACTGTCATATTGAATCAGTTCACCAACTCCAGTGCACACAAAGAGAAACCCAACAAAGAAACTCTTCTCTCGAGTGGTGAGAAAAAGAGAAATGAAATTGTGCAGTGGGCAAGGAAGATCACCACAGTTACAGAGTGAGCAGTGACCTTGCTCTCCCAGCACAGGTGAGCACCAGAGAGAACCTCCCTCCTTCCTTGCCCTCATTGCCGTGAGCCCTTTGAAGGAAAGGAAGGTTTCTTCCCAAAACAGAGGCAGGATGAGCCTGGGGGCCTCCTCCTTCCCTGTCCTGCAGTGTAACCCCTGACCAAAACCATCAAGAACTCACTCCTTGGTGTTAACCCAGGCTGAGAGCACTTGTAGTACTCTTGTCTCGTTCTTTTCTCAAGAACCACTCAATCTGTACATGATCCCTACCCTACCTAAAGCAATCTATACTGCTTGTCAACCAATTTTCACATTTTATACTTTGAAAGCTCAGTTCTGCCAACATTTCCATGATGCTTCGCTCCTTCTTCTTCTTTTTCAGTTTTATTCATGAGCAGTTCCCACCAGTCACCATTTTTTAAAAGAGGATTTTACAACACAGCATTGTTAATTTTAGCACCTATGTGTTATGCTGCTATATCTGATATAACCAGTGCTGCTGGGAAAATGGTGAAAAATCAGATTAAAAAAGTATCTTTGAAGACAAACTAAGCAAATTTCTTTTGGGTTCTTTAGCTACCAACTCTCTCTCTAGCTCTAGTGTACAATAATGTAAGCAAATAGTTTTATATTTTACCAATCACTCAGACCAGCAGCAAAGATTTTGCCTTCTGTCACAAGATACCCACTATGGTGGAAATGGTTTCACCTCTACCCCAGTTCAGAAAATGCCCAGAAGCCTGTGATCCTTCATGTTGTTTTGCACCACTCGGAGAGATGTTCATCACCAATCATAAATCCATTATGTTGTCACAGGGAACCCTGAGGGAATCTTTTAACAAAATCTCAGTGGTGTTAGCAACTGATAAATTGCCATATGTTAAAATAATTCCCTCTCCACTTCATTTCCTCCTGGGGCAGTTCTAAAGCAGCCATACCTGGCTGATGGGGCTGTGTAATTGCCTGATAATTATTAGATTAGTGCTCCTCCAATCTGTAGGTGCTGCTCTGGCCTCTGTTTTATCTGCAATAAGTTACCTGGCCAAGTCTGCTGTCATTCTGCAGTGATAACATGGGTGTGTCGAGGGGTTAAAATGTATTCCATGACATAACCAGGATCTGGGATAGAAATGAACTTGGGGTGGTCCTTGAGCCCCTGGCTGGGAGGTGATTACACAGGATCTCAGTCAGGGTGGATGTCCCTGGCAACACAGAGTCTGGGAAATGCACTTTACCAGCCCTGAGTACCACAATCCTGCCAGAGAGACTTTGGTCTGATTCTCCGTGCCTTGCTTTGCTGTTGGTTTTGTTTCTGTTTTTAACCCACAAGCACAGCAGCACTGCCTGATTTGATGGGAAGGAATGCAAAATTCAGGCTCCAAATGAACCTCCCTCCCGTTTGTGGTCATGTGTATTACTTGTATGCAGCTTGATTTTTTTTCTATTTCTTTTTTCAAACCCGAGACAAAAGCCTCTCATTTCAGCACCTTGTTCACTTGCCTTTTCAACCATCTGGGTGTTGCATTTTGCAGGGTCCCAATTTAGCTGTCCTTTATTCTCACTAAACTAAGCAACTAACAAGGGAATGACATCAGCACCGATTTCTGGTGCTAAAAAGAAAAGCAGTAAGAACAAATCATAACTTGCACTGAATAATTTCCAAACGCTTCTGGCTCTCTCCACTCAGTCATATGCATGAAACCCTGCTCCTCTCTTCTGAACTACTGTGGGACTTTGTACATGAAAAATCAAAAGGAAATAGTTCTGCAGCTGTCAAATGCAGACTTCAGTGCTAGCCAGCTCTAAGCTGCCTGAATCAAACAGAAGCTTCCTGGCTTAGTTTGGATTGCCTGTATCCACAAGTTTAACTTTCCCTAATGCTGCTGACATAAGTATGACTTTGTCTTTTGAGGCATTATGTGGATGCCTCCAAGTCCATTCGACGAGCAGTGTCACTTCAAAGGGGAACCTCTGCATGAGAAAATTAACAGAGATGTTTGGGGTGGGGGAACAAGTAACTTTTGTTGTTTACTCTTTGTCCCAAGTGAGCTCCCGGTACAAAACACCTTCCACCTGCCTAAGGAAGCTGATTTCTGGCTGGCTGAGGCAGCAGCACAGTTGCTTCCTTTGCACTAATGAGATAAAAAATGAAGAAAAAAAGAAACTGGCTTGTGAATGGAAGGTGAGTCAAAAGAAGGACGTGCAGAAGGGTGAGCACAGCTCCCACAACAGCCATCCTGTGCTGAGCCCCAGAAGGAGCAAAACAGCTGCAAGCAAAGCCAAGCCAGGTTTTGATGAAGCGTCTGTTGGAGACTTTTTTTTTTTTTAATTCATTTCAGAACTTGTCATCTGGGTTATGAAGCTGAAACTGAAGGGAACCTTTTGGGTTTTTTCTAACAGTAACAGCTGCTCTTGCTAGCAAACACCTGCACTACCTAGAGATTTCTGGTTACCTCTGTGGCCGCTGCTACCAGAAGTCAGAATAAATAGTTTGGTAGAGTTCCAGAAGAAATTAATTAATTTCATTATGAAAACTAAGGACGAGCACTTTGGCTTAGAAATATTTGAGCCTTTGCCTATTTTCTTTTGGCTACTTTTTGCCTGCCTTTGGCTGATCAGGCCAGTCTCACTGCACTCTGATGATCATTTCCACATGCAGAGCACAAATCCCTCACCACAACCTCCAACATTTGCTCCTACATCCCCTCATGGATCTCCAACTGCGATCCACCCATTTGCATCCAACACTCTGCTGATCTCATCCACCTTCAGGTGCCAGTTCCTTCCTGCTCTTGCAGTGCTCCTGGAGTAGGGACCTGGAGTAGTACCTGCTTGGAGCAAGAGCTGTAGCAGATGGACAAACCAGCTGGAGACAGATGCCCTGCTCATATGGAACCATCCCCTCTGCCCTGCTGTGGCCTGTGCCACTGGCTGTGGGGACGTCTGTGCTTTGCTGGCACCTCAGAACCACAGGGAGGTGGGCAGTGAACCTCAGAGCAAGGCAAGGGAAGAGCAGTGACCTGAGCTGGGGGGTGGAAAAAGCCCTGTGTTGACTGATGATGTGATACCTGAACTATCCACAGTCCTCAGGGCCAGGGAACGTCCTGTAAGAGTGGAACAAAGGATCCTGCATTGCTTTGTTTTAATTCCAAACATTTTTATTCCATGAATAAATGAAAAAACCTTGACCTCTGTGCTCCGAAGTTCATTTCTGCAAGAAAACCGAAATGGGAACTGCCATAGAACAGTTAGTGGTTTTTAACAGTGTAGAGGAGAGTAGTAACATTACTGTCCAAATGCTGCCAGAACCACCCCAGCCCCAGGATACATCTGCCCAAGCAGTCTGTGCTTCCACATTGTTTAGTTGTACTACAATAATGTAGGTGCCAGCTGTCCCATTGCTGCTGCTTTTGATCTGTAGCGTTTCTCATTATATTAACAGCACAATGCACATTGATGCTGCACTATTTCCACTGGACTCCTTCAGTAGAATCTGATTTTGGTCAGTTAGAAGTGGGAGAATTCCTGCCTATCTTCAAAAGCAACCAGGTATCAGCACTGGAGGGGAAGAGCTCATACTGTGTGTGTGTGTGAGTTCCTCCTCTGCAGAACACCTTGTTTTGCAAAGCAGATGAGCACAAGGATATAGAGCCACTAAAATAGTCAGGTTCCAAAATCAACAAAGTAATTAACTAGACTGAATGTACCCTTGTTTGCTAAAAGCATCTGTTTAATTATTATTGTACAGCTCATCCTGGTAGGTGGATGTTGGGTACCAGGTACATTGCACTGAGCTTGTTCTGAGTCCTTCCAAAACGCAGTTTGAGGGATGATGGCAGAAAATCCACTGATCAATTCCCAGTTCGGAATACTTTCCACTTACTGAGGGTGTGCTGTTCCAGTCTCCTCATTTTGGTTTGCAACCTTTCTGTAAGAGGCTTTGATTCAGACAATACCCATTACTGCTGCCTGCTGATACAGACCCAGAAAGTGAAGGAGATTATATTGTATAAGCCTGAACATGAATAGCATTGGTTAGTTGGAGCAGCTGCTGGCAACAGTTCAGATACAGGGGGGAAAAATGCTGCTAATATCCACTGGACATAAATTACCAGTTTAAAACTAGCACCAGTTCATAGATTTAAATGGATTTTTAATGGACTCCAGCCTCACGATTAAAGCAATAAGAGGATATGATTCCTCTATCCCCAGTGGCATCGTAAGGGCTTCATTGACATGTGCCTTAGTGATTCATGGCTGACTGCCTTAATCAGGGCTCCAAGCACTGTGGGAAAATGCCCAGGCAGCAGAAGACAGATCATGCAAAAGCACTTGCTAATTTGGCTTTCTGAGCAGTACTCACATGTATCAGCCTGCCCCTGCTCAGACTGACCCAGCTCCAGAGGTCATTGGCTCAAATTATTTCTGGGTGTATCAGTCACCCACTGGTTTTAACACCAAAATTTCAGTCCTCTTGTAAGCTGCCTTTTCTTTGGATTTTTGTTTGCTCTGTAGCATATACACATGAATATGGTATTGTAACCTTTAGCACCTTTACAGTGAACACTTGATGTGCCAGATGAGAAAGGCAAAGGGGTCAGACCACAGACAGCCTGGTCTCAGTGGTCATCCAGAGTGTGCAGAGGGGACAGGGCCACAGGGACAGCACTAACTCTGCTGCCAGGGCACAGAAAACCCAACAGCTTCACTCTCTCTCAGGCAGGTTATTTCTCTGCCTGCTCTGGGCAGCAGGTTTTCTACATGGCATTTACTCCAATGGGCTTGAGAAGAAGAAAAAACATTATCAGCAGTTAGAGGAGTTGGGGTTAGTGGGAGACAGCAGGTCTCAGAGGGGGGGAGCTGTGGATGAAATCCCCCCATAAAGCACACAGAGAACAGGAGTAACCCCTGAGTGTTGAAAGAGGAGACATTGCTGTGGGCAGTTCCTGTGTTTTATCCACTCACTCATCCCATGACTCTATTAAACAGTTACATGGAAATACTGCAAATGTAGTTTTCCAGGAGTCTATCCTTGCTTTTGATGCTGCAGCCATTCTGGCACAATCACTTTGAAGCGCTGTGATTTTTCTCTCAACAATCAAAATGATTCCCACAGTGAATCTTTTTTTCCCCTCCAGAGGCAGTGTGTGTTATCACAGCCTTGTCCCTCATTGGGAAGTCAAACTGTATCTGAGATGTCAACTCCTGTCACACTTATCTATGATTTCATGCATGTAGCAATACAGGATTTTAGCTCACAAGCTTTGCCACTGCCCCTATTTTTTAGGCTGTGACTATGGTAACTGTTCCATAAGTTGCTTCCTAATAACCATAAAATGAAGCAGATAGTACAGGAGATATCTCTCATTAATAGCCTTTAATTGATTCTATAATCACACTGCAAATTAGTCTGGAACCATCAGGAGCGGTGCCATTTTCACTTAGGTGAAAATTTCTGAAGCAAAGGAAGTTAAGTCAAAATAAAGCATAAAGTTATTTCAGAAAGTTGAGTATCACAAAGACAGGAGTGATGGGGGTGAAACAGCTCCAGATTCACCAGAAATCTCTTGACTGGCTGTGTCAGAGCAGACTTGTTTTTTCTTTATTTTTTTTTCCCACAAAAGCTGCTGGGACTAGGGATTCTCACTTTCTGATAAAAAGTAAAAATTTCTTTTTCTTCTTCTTTTTTTTTTTTTTTATTTCTTAGTAGGCCAGGCTCTGAGATTGTACCAACTACCACTGTGGTCTCAAACTAAACAGAAACTCTAATTAGTCTGATGAAAACTTGACCAAAATAATTTTATTCTGTATTCTGCTAACAGACAGTGGAAATTGAAGCACAGCTCTATAAGCTTCCCCCAAACGAGCAAAATTCTAGATTTGTATAAAAAATAATCACTAGGTAATTGACACCAAACTAATCAAGAACAGCTTATGAACCACTGCTGCCACTCCCCAGAGCCCCAGCACATTTTAGAGGTGCTCCAACTCTGAGCTACCTTCTGCCAGAGGACAGAGCAGTGTCCCGACATCCTGGCTCCCCGTGGGAGGCTGAGGTGCACACTCTGGTTTAACTCAGAGAAAAAACCTACAAAGCCACAAGCCCTGCCACAGCAACACATTCACACTTTTCCAGGCTTTAATGGTGTGTTATTTATTGTCTGTGCTGCTTAGAAGATTTCCTTTACAAGCCTTTTTTTTAGCTAAAAAGTTGTACAGGGGCACCTGACAGAGACTTGGTTCTACAATCACTCTCAGGCTCCTTTCATGGCTCAAGCAGCTGAGGGATTTCCTTGTAGCCAATAAGTCTGTCATCCTTATCTTCCCCCAGGGATGTAATTTTAAAATTAGTTTGCTGTCTTTTATCTCAGACATAAAGTATACAACAAACAATATCCTGACTGAAATTTGAGTGCTTTGGATGTTTTACTGGAGTGGTGAAAACTTGCTCTTCCCCAGGGAGGTGCCTGCAGAGAGCTGACTGCTCGCTCACTGTCAACTTCCCTCCTTAGAGAAAAATTCAAATTAAAATACTGTGATCTTTCAGAGACTTCCAAGGTCCCTGTCATTAGCAATTAGCAGGACTGCTGAGGAATACCCAGAGCTCAGTTACAGGGAGATGTATTCTCTTCTAAGAGTGGCAGCACTGTGGATGTCACCCCTGAACGTGCACAAGGTCACTCTCCACAACACAGACGGGTGAGCACCCACCCTCCAAACACAAAGGCCTCCTGCAATCCACTCTGCAGCACCTCTGAGCCTGGAGCATGGATGTGGCATCTTGCATTTCTCTTCAATGGGAAAACAGATGAGAAACATGAGAAAAAAGACACCCACTTTGTTTTAGCTAATGGGAGTGTAATTTATAAGCACGCTAGAAGCTGAGATGGAAAGTCTGATTGACAAGGAGCTGATCATCCTCCCTTCATCACTAGAAGGGAGCACATGAGTTAATATTTCAGGCATGAAGTGAGGTGGCAGCAGGTGGGCGAGGTGCTGGGATTGACACTAATGCTATTCTGACAGGCTGTGACTTTCTGAGTGCAAAACTCCAGGGTCAGGCTCAGCCATGATCTTAGATCCAACATTGCTGGAGATCACAACCAGAGAAATATGGACCTGGTTGGCTAAAACTCTTCTCCTTTCCACAGGCACTGCAGTCAGTACACCTGACATCTGCTGGCAGGTTCACATGTCACAGAGAGGGAGGGATGAGGAATGGGGATTTTGGAGTTTGCCAAATAAATGATCCCTGCTTGGAATCATCTGATACAGAAAAGATTGAAATCCTCTTAGAAGTTCCATAGTACCCAAACAAAGCATTGAAAATATGATCTGAGATGCCCTTCCTTTTTAATTTTTGTTGTTGTTGTTTTTGCTAGGTTAATTATAATTTAATTCAGCCAAAAACTCTTAGAGCACTTCTAAGTATCTATCTATGATCCTCTAACTGGGAGAGGGCTAGGAAAAACAGCCTGAAACTTTGATCTGAAAATTCTTCTTTTGACTTCAATGGTGAATAATTCATTCTAGCACTAAATTTAAACTCACAATGCATCAGTAAGGACCTGCAACAAGACAGAGCCAAGTGGCCAAGCAGTAGCTCAGCCCTGGAGAAGCCTTACTCACATCCAATTTCCAAACATTTATTTTTTACAATGTAAATCACTGCAGAGCACAACAGCTGGTCCCAACTGGCCCCACAGAGTTTTGCACAAGTCTTACAAAACACAACAACCCCACATTTCCCCTTTCTAAACACTGCAACAGCCTAAAACCAGCCCCAGGATAACTGAAAGCTTCAACCACTAAATTCTCCTCTTTATCACAGCTCCTCAGCAATGTCCACTCCCTCAGCTCTGCTCCAGTGGTGCCACCAGGAGCTGTGGACCTCAGACAGACAGACAGACAGACAGACAGACAGACAGACAGACAGAGCTGACTAGATCTTACACCACTGACCAGGGCTCTGCTGCTTTCACAAGCTCTCGACATTGCTTGTACAGGACTTATCCTGCAAAAGTCTGAATTCAGGAGTGTTTTCCTCCCTCTTCACCGGTTTGAACAACCTCAGAGAGGTCAGAGCAGAGCAATGTGCACACCCCTGCAGGAGATGTTAAACCCTTTGTACAGACCAGGCAAAAGGGAAAAGGCATCTGCTCCTGAAAGTGGAATGAGATGCAATCTGCTGAGGTACAGGAGCACTTCAGAGGCAGCAAAGCCACTAAACAGAGCACGGATCAGTTTGTTGTCTGTGCTCTGAGTACAAAACAGGAGTAGCAAATTGACACCACCAGTGTCACAGCACTTGTGACACACCGAGGCCTGAGGCAAAAGCTGGAGGATTACCCAAAGACAGACTCTAGAAACACAGTAGGACCAGAGCATTAGGTAAGTAGATTTCAGAGTAACATAATAGGACTGTTCTTCAGAAAAACAACACTTTATGAATATGAAGCCTGTTTGCCACCCAGTACCAGGGGGTTTCTGGAATATAGTGGCTCAACGTGCTGAGAGCAGCTTTCCTGGCTGACCCAGACACTGCACAAACTCCAGCTGCAAATGACCCAATATTTCATAACACTTTTGACTCAAACATATTCGTGGAGACGAAAAGTAAATTAATAGTCAGAAACATTTTCCACTATGTAAGTGAAACTGCACTTGTGAAGAATCTCATTTTACTGACTCTCAGGCATAAGATTAGCTCCTCAGGCTGCTGCTCTGCATCTGATCCCACAAGGTTTCATGAATTTCTAAGCCAGAAGTTATACAAGCCCCAAAGAAAGGAGGTCCCAGATTTTGGGACAGTCCCTTGAGCATTTTGAAGAAAATCAGTTAATCTTCCAGAGACTCAGTTCACCAAGAGTAAAACGAAGACACTACTCTTTTGCCTATTTTTACTGTAGATGTTTTGTGTTACTTAAAAAAAAAAATGGAGTCACAACTTATTTAGATCCTGGTATAGCAGCAATAATATCAGATCTGAATTTATTACCAAAATCACAAGAAACCTCTATAGTCCCCAAGTATTCCAGCAGAGTATATAACTGTCTAGGAGCACAGCAGAGATAGCAATTAAAATAAGAAAATGAAACCTGAATTTCAACAGCCAATTTAAATGCAAACTCTTCAAATGTGGTGCAGAGAAGCATCCTACAAGGGTCTGGGAGGTTGGCAAAGCGGATTAGTAAATGCAGGCAACTGCACTGCCATGACCAGAGCATCTCATCTGCTGCAGAAATGCAAAGCCATCTGGAGTGACAAGCTGGAGAGAGTAAAGGTCCCCCAGGCCTCTGCCAAGTCTCTATAAAGTGCTATGAAAACGATAAAACAATATGAATCATTCAAGAGCAAAACTATATTAAGAGATGAGTAAGCATCCACTCGTATTTAAACTGAGGGGATGAGACTAACGTGGTTAATGATTTAGCACAGGTCAGGTTGGACTGAAAAGTGGGTCTGATTTTTCCACCTTTTTAGTACAACCTCTGAAGGGCAGAAAAGTACGAACTCAGCCTACTTCTTAATTCTGTCCTCAGCTGTTTACTGACACACAATATTCCAGCCAAGTCAATAAGATCCAGAGAATAAAGGGTGAGATTTTCTAAAGCATTTACACGCATTAGCATTTAGCAATATTTAGACTTTCTGTAAAAATCGGGCTGCCTCTCATTTGGGATATTAACTGACGTGATTATTCCAGAATAAATCCATGGAGAAATAAAACCTTTTTTTGGGGGGTAGATGCTTTTGTTCATGAGGATGCTGAAAGAGAAAAGGTGATGCTCTGCATCAGCATGGCCACAACACTGGGGTAAATTGGGAAAGGCTTGTTTCTCGATGTAGGTTGAAGAGGTGAGGTTTAAATTCCTCAGGCACTTCTTACAGAAGGCTCCATCACCAGGACTGAGATCACTAATCAGAGCCCTGACTGCTTCAGCAGCCATTGCAGACAAGGCCACTGGGTGCTGAAATGTCCAAATTGCTGCATTCCACGGCATGCAAACCTCGCCTGTGGGACAAAGGACACATGGCTGGCAGACACAGGGGGCTGTTGGTGGGTCCCACAGACAAGCATTTGTCTTCTCTGCAGGTCTCCAGGTGCAACTGCTGCACAACCACTCTCTGCTTTCGGTGAGATTTTGCAGCAACAAGGCTTTGATCATGTGGAAGTCTCAGGTTCTCTTCCTCAGGTGAAGACATGACAGAAAGGCTGCATCCACAAAACAAACTGCAAAGAACAGTGATCACAGCTGCCAGACAGGCAAGAAGGGCTTCACACTGGGAAACCTCCCAGTACATGGAGGGATGGACAAAACCAGACTGTGGGCTCCAGCTGGGGCTGCTTCCCAAGGAAAAAGTGTCATGGGGAGGGGATCA
Source organism: Mixornis gularis (assembly GCA_003546035.1). Classification (NCBI taxonomy): domain Eukaryota; kingdom Metazoa; phylum Chordata; class Aves; order Passeriformes; family Timaliidae; genus Mixornis; species Mixornis gularis. The sequence continues at coordinate 19,443 of QVAJ01000047.1, read as the reverse complement.
GCAGTGAGGCACAGTCTACATTAAAAACAAGTAATTTGCAATGATCTGCAGGTCTGCAGAGCTGGGAGGAAGTCTCGGAATTCTGCAGCACAGGCAAGACTGACTGCAAGAGGAAAAAACCTCAAGAGAGATCCCCCCCTTATGCAGGACTTCACCAAAATTCTGCCAGCCAGTGCCAGGCAGCACCTGCTCCACAAACCCAAAGCACATCCATGTGGTACAGCAGAAATCTGTTCCACCATCCACAGGGGACAGTGCCAGCAAAGGCAGGAAGGCAGCTGGACACGGCAGGAGCCCGGGGCTGGGGCACAGAGCTGCAGCCCTGGGATGTGTGGGGAGCTGGGGAGGGAGCAGGCAGAGCAGGGCAGCATCAGAGAGTCACAAACAAAGCACTCTCTCTTTTTTCTCCATGCCATGGACCATAGAGATTTGATTTCCCCTCCCGGTAACCTTAATACAATGGATGTCACAGAGGAATCCCCGCTGCAGGATTTAGCACAGTGAATTAAGGGGTTTGCTCTTGGTGAAATAAATGCGTTTGGTGAAAAGAAACGTGGCAGGAGCTGGGTTTGCAATGAGCCTGTCCCACACACCCCTCGTGCTGCCAAGCCACGCAGCAGCCTGAGGCTCTGTCTGACACAGAAACCTTCTCTCTGCTCAGTGTTTGTGCTGATCAGTCAATGACAGCAAGTTCAAAACAAAAGATTTTTAGTCCTTGAACACCAGCACTATATATTTAGCAGTGGCAATAATGACAATGGCAGTAATTCACTTTCTGGGATTTTTTAAATTTTTTTTTTACTTTGGCTTGAGATCTGTCAGGATGTTAGGTTTTCAGCTTTTTAAGCTCATAAGAATGTATTTATGTTTGTATTTCATTGCTAAAAGGTTCATTTGGAGTTTTTAGAAGTGCTTCTACAACAGAAATTGAAGCAGTCTTTTGAAACAATCAAAACAATCCCTTGGGCTTTTATAACAAAAAGAAATGTCATCAAAATTGATTTTCCAAATATTGGGGAAAATGGTTTTGTAATTGAAAAAGTCTTTTGGACAAAATTATTCTGAGCAGTTCCAAACCTCTCTTTTTTATTTTTTCCAGTGCTCTCTCTCACACAAAATAGAAAAGTTTATAAACAATAACGAAGCATAAACAAATATTCAGAGGACCAGCTCCTTCACAAATGTAGCTTTTGAAAGTACTTTTTGAGCTCTCATGCTGGACTTTAAACACATGGAAATCCGTGGCCCTTCCCAGCTGAGAACACACCCTGGCTCAGCAGAAAAACAGGCTACAGAGACTTTTCTGCCCAGTGAATTCAGCTCCTGGAGGAAATGGATAAGAAACCTATCAATGTTAATCAGGAGAGTTTTCCTTGTGCACACGGGAGTCTCAGATGATATTTCAGAGTAATTATGACATAAAACACCCAAAATTCGTTCCTAAAATAGAAATGTTTCAACATTTCTCCAAACTCAGGTCTAACCTGGCCACAAGACAGAAGCCATGGCTTTTCTCTCCTGTTACAGCCCCAGTTAGAGCCTCCCACAGATCACTGTGACTTGGAGTGGTGAGGAAAGAAAACAGCTTTCTCCCCTTCTTCAGCACACGGTGTCTTTTTTGCACTTTTCAAAGTCTCAGTCACTTCTCACCTCTTGCTGCCTGTGCTGCAGAGACCCTGAGCCCTGCTGGCAGCTGGAGTCCAAAGGCACAAAGAGGAGGAATCACTGGACATGGGATCCCTCGTGTCTTGGGCTTGTGAATGAGAAGGTTTTAGGAGTCAGGTGTGAAGCACTGCTGAAGGTGAATTCAGCACTGACCGCCTTCCTCTTTTTAGCATTACTAGCAGTAAAAATAAAAATACAACTAGGTAAGGTGTTTCCACTTGCAAAGCATTCAAGATAATAACTCAGCCCTAAGGCTCTTTATCAAATAAACTTTGTTGACCTGGCTCTACACGTGGGAAAAGTGAGCTGCAGGGAGGAGGATGATTCACCTCCTTTTACTGAGAAATCCCAAATCATGATCTGGTTTTCCATAACCTTCCCTAGAAACAGAGTAGTGAAAGGGAATATTTTAAGGGCCCTTAAACTTGTAGACACTAAACTACATGATAACCATATAGGGAGTCAGACAGGCTTATCTTTTCTTAACAAATTTACTTTTTTTGTTCATTTTAACCTTTCATCTCACAATCACAGAAACTATCACTCAGAAGCTGAAGCTACCCAGATCTGGGTGAAAATGCTCTGCATTTGACTCTGTTGTGAGCTTTGCTCCTTTAAAATTCAAGCAAAGTCAAAATTTTACCTAAAGCATGTTTTATTTTCTTTTCAAGGCTGCCTGCAGAAACGTGCAGTTACACCGTGCTCCAAGGTCAGCTTCACTCCTGACAGGAAAGCTGCTGCAGCAAGAAGCCAACTCAGCTCCCAAATCTAGGGATGGGGGGAAATACTAAAAATCAGAAAATCAGGTCAGGAGGGATTTGAGATTTTTTTCTCTTTCTCTTCCTACAGGGAATTTAAGAAACCTGCCCTGAGAAACACCTTCTCTAGGATTGTATCAACTCAGCAAAACTGCCTGAGACCAGAGAACTTTTTTGCTGATTACTCTGTAAAAGCGTCACTTCTCCTGAGTTCCCAGAGGTAATCTGTAAACAGAATAGTGATTTTTAAATATATTTTTCTGCTTGGCTGCTGAACCACATGCACTCTCTCTCTGCTTAGAGTCTTCCTGGAGACTTGCAGGAGTACACTTTTAGAGTTCTTCCCCAGGCAGCTGCTCAGAGCTCGGGGCAGCCTGGCGAAAAATACCCACCTGCTCCTCAGCAATTCCCTGAGACCTCCTTCTCTCCCTCCTCACAGTCAATATTCAGACCTTCAGCTAAAATAAGTGAGCGCTGGAATCAATTAAAGTTGTACAAATTTGTGAAAGCTGAAGATGTTGCTCCCATTTATTCATACATTCCTTGAGATTCTGGGATTGCACCTCCTGTTCTTTGGACTCTGGTCCAAATTAGGGCTGATCATCAAGGGAAGCTACAACCCGTCACACAACACTCTTCTCTAAAGTGCCAAATTCCTCTCTGAAAACACAGAATCCCTTATATATCACTTAAAACAAACAGCATTTTTCACAGTGATGAAACACTGGAACATAGGCATAGTTGACAGGAGTGTTATGCAGTGAGATAATAGACAAAGTGCAATTCTGGGCACCTAAATCTCTCAAACACAAACAATACAACACACAAATTAATAATATAACAGACATCACTCAACGGATGAGAATCATGAAATATTTATTTCATGCTGATGCAAGTGCTAGTGACCAATTAAAATTATAACTCTGAAACACAGGTGACATCAGAACAGTATTGGTCAAACACAAGTCACATTTTAGCATGTGAATGCTTGGCCTCAAGGTCACAGAACATGAAGTATACTTTTAATTACCAATTAAATGTACAGAGCTGCTGCTTCTCATTCAGTGTCTGTATTTCTCTTTTCTGAACTGGGGGCTGCTACCAGTTTGTAACATTTTGTTTGGGAATAGCCTCGAGATGCAACAATGCTTTGGAGACAAGTCTTAAGCTGTTAAAGTAAAGTCAAGGCTTTACATTATTCCAGAATAGTCTCTCCTGATGGGAGATGGATCTGTGAGAAAAACCCAAAATGCTGGCATGGTATGTATTTACATCTGAGCCAGCTTGCTTTGGACACACAACCTGGAATTCAGTTTAACACTTCCACAGTAAGAATACAGATCCCTAAAGGAAGATTTTGCAAGGGCTGGACACTTCCTGCTCATCAGTGCATCAACAAAAAGCAGTCACCATAAAACTCCCATCATCTGCCAGGAGCTGCTCTCAACACCCAGGAGATCTTTCAACAGCTTATGTCAGGTATCTGCCACAGAGAGTATGATGTAAATCATGTAAACCTTGGGCAAGTTAGTTACAGCTATGCCCTGCATTGGCGGGGAATCTTTAATCTCCCAGAATTCACATATGACCACAGGTTTAAGTCCACTTGGCATGTGCATGTTGATGCAAGTCACCTCTGGGAAGAATTTCTAAGCGAAATTCTTGTATCCATCTTCACCTTAGGTATATTCCCATAAATCTGGGTGACAGTAATGTGACTACACCATTGAGATCCAGCCCCTCTGCAAGGAATGATTCATGGAGCACTTTCCTCTTCTCACTGAATTTCTAAAGTGAGAGAGAAGCATGCCTTGCCTATCTCCAAACTGATACATTGAAGAACCAGTATTTTGAATTTCCACTAGTATTTCCACTAAATCACAGCTGTAAAAAGTGGCTTTAGTGCCCTAAAAAGGTCCTTCTTACCACACCATAAACCTGTTCGCTCAAAGCACTGTATGGAAGCAGAAATTTGAGATCAATGAAGGAGATAAAGGAAAAGAGGAAGAAATTAAAAAAGGAGAAGACAAAAATCAGCAGGGGTGATCCTGATTAGGACGATGTAGGAGCAGCAATGTTGGTGATTTCCCAGGATCATGTTGGCATGCCTTTTCCTGTCCCAGTGTTCCTGGAGCACCAGGCTCTTCGACTCTCTCAAACCTAAGCCAAAACACTCCCCATAACTAGTTCTGTAACCACGGCCATTACCGCTCCTTCCATGATGCTGCTGATTTTCCACTTTCCATCCCCATGGGACACATAACCAAGGTTCTTGAGGTAGATTCACAAAGTAAGGAACAAGTAACACCAGGTTTAAATACCAATGATTTATTTGACTTTGATGGTAAGGATATCTTTCTAATAGCAATTTTAATGAGGCCCAGAAGTGGATTATTGACAGAAGTTGCTGGATCTTTGTCACTAAAGGTTCTCAAGAACAGGCTGTACACTTTGTGCCATGTCTTATTCAGCTCTGGCTGAGTCTGCTCTGGGGAGCTCTCAGTGTCACCTCCTGCCCTATTATTATCTCCTGAAAAAGAAACTCAACTAAAGCCTCAAAATAAAGCATTTCAGCTGTAAAACACAAGTTTAGCATAAATTCTTTCACACAGATGTCCTTTTCAGAACACCTATGTTGTATCTACTCTCTTCCCAGTAGTGCACTGAGGGCTCCTCAGGCAATAGGAAGACTCAAAACCGTACCAGCTAATCTTGGAATTCAAAATAAAAAAGGAAATGTGAATGTGGGCAAAACCTTCCTTCCTGCTTTCCCTTCCTATGAACTCCCCAGAGACCCACCCAGCTTTTCTAGTTAGATTCTGTCCCTGCTGTACTTGGGAGTAATTATATGTGACCTTTTCCACAACAGCACTTTTCCCAATATGCAGAAGTTTGGAAGAACCATTCCCACTGTCAGAAACTTGGAAGAAGAATTCCATGTCAATGACAGCTTCTAGCTTTGGAAAGATAATTATACTGTTAAAAGGCATCCTAGGCTACTTATTTACACCATTTCTAGAGTACAATGTTAACTGAGGAAGTTTGCTCTTTCTTTCACTTTGTACTAAAGCAACAGGTCTGAGTTGCTGCACTGTTTCACCCAGCCATGCCATGGCCTTGTCAGAATTAAGGAATACCAATTTCAGAACACCTGGATACACCCTCTATTGTGCCTATTTGTGTAATATGTATATGAATTTGTTAGTCACTGCACATGAGTTTACTTCCCAAAAGAAGTTTGCCATGAACTGCACTCAGCCAAGGAAATTCAGCCTGGAAAATGAATATGTGAATACTTAAATCCAGCAGCTCTCTGGCAGCCCCATGTTCTTCTGTGGCATTTGAATATGAATCATTTCGGTGTTGTATCAAGTACTTAATGTTCTCTTAATGCTGAGTTTCTCATCTGAATTTCACTGGGACTTATTAAACACAAGCTTTTTCTTTTCCTATCATGATTACAGTAACTATGTATAATTATGTGCATAGGGTAAATATGCTAATTGTATAATTGCAATATTCCAGTAAATCCTGACAGAGAATGTACTTAGGGCAGGCAGGACACAAACTGATAGGTGTAACACAACTAGAGCCACTTCCCCTATTTCCCATTATTAATATTTAGAGATAAATATTAATTATCATAATTTAGCATGTAGGTGATCCTTCCATTCAAAGGCTGGACAGTGATCCCTGCTGCCATGACTATGGGCATTAAATATACCTGTAATAACTGCAGAACAGCTTTGTCCAGGGTATCATCTCTATGCTGGGAGCAGGACAACTCAAAGGTTAAACTGGGTCTATTCCTAAACTTCCCAACAAGACTGACTGAAAATGCAAAATATTGTCAATAATTACTTTGCTTAGTGGGGACATCTATTAGGAAAAATGAAACAAAGATTGTACTTAAGCACTCAGAGGGAGAGAAAGGGACAGAAAATCCTCGATATTGTGCTGCTTTATATTTTTGAAGAAAGAAAGGGGCAAAGAAACCTTAGAAAAGGTGAAAGTTTCATTTCTGCCTATGAGTCGATTACTTAATTACAATGTTAATTACTTCACATCCTTTATTTCTCTCTTTGCCTCTGCAGTTGGATTGACATCTGTCATTGTGCGTTTGAACATCAGCCAACAACAGGCTGGGAAGTTGTAATCACTTGGGTGTCCCAGTGCTTTCATGAGTTTTGCTCACACAGCATTAAAAACAAAAGCTGGGATTTGTCTCATAAAGGTAGGCATGACCTTCAGGGAGGCAGGGTGGGTGGGAAGAGAAGAAGGGAAAAGGGATTTCTGTTTGTCCCTAAAAAAAGAGAGAATTCAGCAGGGATAAGTTTCCCGTTGATTGAAAAAAAACCAATAAAAAACATCCCAAGGCGTTAGAAAAGAGCGAATGGAAATGATGCTGTCAACAACTGTGGTACTACTGTGAGCTTTCAGAACACTGTTCAAAAACTAAAAGCATGCAGGTTGCAGCACAGTATTAAAATAATGCTGATGCCCATGAAAACATTTATTTATGAGGCAGAGGGAGACAGATTGAGATAAAATGCAACTTAGCATCCTGACCTGCCATTAGCACCGTGGAGTTGTGTCAATCTTGACACAAGCCAAGATCACTGGGCTTGCCCTCAGTGGGATTCCTGTCAATGGTCCTAGAGGCAGGGAGCTCACCCAGGCCTGTTTTGCATGCAGAACAGGTCACAGCAGGCTCCCCTCACCCTTCTGTGCCTGTGAAGAGCAGCAGACTCTGTGGCATATGTGACTTCTCTACACAGATGACATGCCCAGGTCCAGTCAGATATGCAGAAGTCTTTGCAGCTCGCTAAGGAGGGCCATACCTCTGCTCAAAGGAAGGTCAAGAAGATGTCTATGAAGTGTTGGCTTGGCACAACAAAGGTCCAGCAACGTACAGCACCTGGTGAAGGATGTAAAAGTACCCTAGGAACCTGGTTATTGATGACTTTTCTTCTTGAGGCACTCAGCTTTGAACATCTTGGCTTGAACACTGAAATAACAAGTTCTCAGGATCTCTGTGAGTCAGACCTAAGCCACCCCAAACTGGCTGTATCTGCCCAGTGCCTTTCAGACCACTGGCTCCCACTGTCACCCATTTGTAGGTACAGGTCCCCGAATTAGTGTGGGTGCACTTTAAAGACCTGAATCCGTTCTTACATTGGGTCACACAGAAATGAACTTTTATGCTCTTCCAATTTCCCAGAGACCTGAAGTAGCACACATAAGAAATGAGCCCTCCTGGGATCCAGGCCAAATTCTCTTATTGAAAACACATACTGTGTATTAAACCACAGATCCTCCAGTGTGACTGGCCTATTTTCATAACACTTGGCTCACAAAGGCCCCAACAGACAGCAGAGAGTGAAATTGCCTGGTGACCTCTTCTGCTGACAGCCCCTGTTGCTCATCTCAAACGCTTTTGATAGAACACAGCACATTCTTTTAAATATTTTATCCACTCAGTGATCATGGGTGAAGGAAAGGACTAACAAGAAATGACAAGTGAAATAACTACATTGCCGGACCTGACAACACTCTTTATTTTTAATTTTACCAGGGTTGGGGATAGACATTAAAGTACGACTTTGACAAGAGATTAAATAAGTGAGTTTAGGGGTTAAATCACATTATACCCAACCTGATCTGCAAGTTTATTTGGAAACAGAAGGAAGTAAAAGAAAACAGGCCAAGAAATCTGTTGTTTCCTTGCATTGCCCCAAATGATTTTTTTTTTCTGTATGAATTTTCTCTTGTGAAAATGCATTCATTTCTTCATGATAAAAACTGATCCAACCATAAAGAATCAAACTATAATGATGACAGGACAAGGTGTGTAACCAGATTAAACAAGATAAAGTGAAATTTCCCAATATTTCTAAAAACAGTTTTGTGCTCAGGATCTGAAACACCTAAATGCAGTTGTTTGGGAACAGTCCAATGGATGTTTCTATGGAAAATAATTGTAAAACATTAATAGCATACTCCACTTACAATAATACTGTATTTTACCTGCAATACTTCTCACCTCTGTTATTTCTTTACTCCCTTATCCTAGGGAGACTTAAATACCTGAACAACAAACAATTGGGGGAAGAAGTGGGGAGGAGTGAGAAAGATGAAGGGGAGTGGAATGGAAGAAAGATTTTTCTCACAGGAAAAAAATTGAGAGAGATCTTTCGAGTACCCATGGGTAAAAATAAAGTTTATCATGAAAATGTGTCCGTGTTAATTAAGTGTTTTTAATTTCTGCTTGTGCAAGCCCAGCATCACAGAACAAATATCCAGGTGACACTGAGCACCCTCCCACTGTTCCCTCTCAGGGAGCCTGGCCAAAGCTGTTGAATGACAAACGATTATTATCTTTTAAGCTGTGTTTGGGTAGTTTGGAAACCTGATTTCACTGTGCTTTAGACTAAATATGCTACAAAAATAAATGAAAGAATGAACATTTATTACATTGCCAGCGGGTTTGGGCTGTCTGTGGAACTGCAAGGGTACAGGTGAAGTATCATTTCCAAGTGCCCAGATTCTTTCTCCTTGTGAGGCAAATTTTTCATCAAGGCACAGAGATCTCTGTGCTTTGCAGATGCTCCAAATCTGAGATTCTTATACTAAAACGTGTTCCTAGAAATCAGTGGGCTGTCAGAGGCCTCAGCAGTGCTCAGGGAGAATGTCAGCCTGACACAATTACACCCTGTGGGAGCTGCTATGGTACAAACAACCCCCTGGCACACAGGCAGCCAGAGCCTGCTGAGCTACAACAACTCAACAAAAAATACTGGAAAAGACAAAGGAACAGACAAAAAAAGATTTCTGGACTGTGAAGTCAGCTCATTAATGTAACAAGGAGAATTCTTTGGGCAGCTCCAGGTGCCCTTGCAGTGACACGGCTCCTGGCTGTCCCCAGCCCCAGCAGTCCAGCTCCTTCTCCCCATCACTGTCCCCCACAAAGAGACCAGATTATGATTATAAACTGATACCATAAAATGAACGTGTGATATGATCACAAATTAAGGCAATGCTTCCTCGGTGGTCATGCTGAGAACAAACTTCTGCTACCTCCAGTGAAGCCTGAAAGCTACCTAACGACCTGACAAAGCAAATCATTAGCAGCATTTCACCTAGGTCTTAAAATATTTTCATTGCAAATGACTCTCCCATTAGATGAATGCCCCTTGCAGAAAGTAATTACCCTTTCTTTGAACTTGCATTTGACAAATTTGAAACAATGGGGGGAAAATGACAGAGAAGAACAAGCACATGCTTTTTATGACTTCTCCCCCTTCCCTCTGCAGGTACCGCATCAATAACGGGGTGAGGGGCAGGTGAACAGCCTGGATTTTCTGAATGAGACTTCAAGGAGACTGCAAAAGATGTCATGACCAAGAGGCAGCTCTCACCAGCCGTTCCTTTATGAGAGCTCCTGTGACATATGTGAGCTGACAGGACAGTCCCAGCGAGCTGCCAGGACATTTGGGTCCTTGAAGCTGCGAGCTGTGAGGGCACGTGCCAGCAAACCCAGCACAGCCCTGCTGGGGCCCTGGCAGCACAAAACAGGACACAGCAATTCCTACAGCTCGTCTCAAACACGCGCCCTAGCTGAAGGCTGGATGTTCTAAGAGGTTTTCTTGCTGCGTGTCCCAGCTAAGCTGAGTGTGAAAGCTGACAGGAGATGAAGCCACAGGATCTGGGCTGACATTTACAAGTTCTTCAGCTCTCAGAAACAAACATCGACTTGTAACTCTGCATCAGCAAATTATTCATTTGGGGTTTTTTGGGTGTTTTTTTTTTTGTGTGTGTGTATCTGCTGAGAGACGCTGGCTACAATTACAGTGGGTGCTCTTTCAGTAGGTACACAGATGTGTACATATGTATTAGCACACAGATATTTAAAATGGAAAGGAAGAAAGTGGAACTGTAAATTATTAACTTTGTCTTAATTAATTATTTTAAATTAATTTTTTGGTCATTCGCATTGGGTTTGACTCCAAATAACAAGCCCATCTGTCTGAAGAAGATATATCCAGATGCGAATATCAGGACAACAATACAAGACCATGCTATTAGAAAAAAAAACCCAATTCTCTACACTAAGAAGTCAATATATCTCCTCTGTGAAAGAAATAAAGTGTGTATCTGTCTCTGTATAGGATTTTTCTAGGCTTGGGAGAAAGCTATTACAGAGGATGAATCAAAAACAAAGCAACATTTATTGGTGCTTTCTTTAACGGAAGAGAAGAGAGAATAAAATTTGCTCTATCATAAAATATTTACATGGGTTTTTCTGTAAATCACAGTAGAGAGAAAATAATAGGACAGAAGAGGAAGATGATGTTCAAACAAAGATTCTGAAAGTGATTTTTTTCAGCAAAGTTAGAAAGAAAGAAATAAAAAGAGAAAGAGTGAGACTGCACGCATCATTTGAGTGTTTTATCCCAAGCACAGTAACGAGCACTCCCTGCACACCCACCCACCCAGCAGGAATTGCAGCTGACATCAGGCATCTCCAGAGATCCAGCCCAGCTTCCAGAGCCCTGAGCACCCCCTGGGCCCCAGGTGACAGAGCTCTGCTCTCACCTTGCTGTGCAGGGGGGGAAGCACAGCCCTGGGCACAGAGCCCAGTCCTGGGGCTCCCTGAGCACCTGCTGGGAGAATCCCCTCACCTCCAGCACAGGCAGCACTCAACCCCGAGCTAAACCACTGCCACAGCATCAGCAGCCTCCTCCTGCCACACAAGCCAGCCTGTCCTGCATCATCCTCACACAGCCACCCTTGGGTGGTGACAAAACACCACAGCACAACAACCTCCCTCTGCACTCGTGAGCTGTGTGACCTGTCCTGTGATGGGGACAGGGGCTCCAGCTCAGCCCCAGAGCTCCTGTGATAGGGACAGGGGCTCCAGATCATCCCCTGAGCTCCTGTACTGGGGACAGGGGTTCCAGATCATCCACAAAGTTCCTGTGATTGAGGACAGGGGTTCCAGCTCATCCCCTGAGCTCCTGTGATGGGGACAGGAATTCCAGCCCAGCCCTAGGGGGGGCAAGGCAGGTCAGGGCAGTGCTGGGCAGTGGAAACACCAGCTCAGGGTCCCCAGGGTGTCCCCAACCTGCACCACAGGGCACAGCTGGAGGAAAGCTGTATCTTACAAATTTCTCATTTACACCACTGCAATCATAAACAGTTTGGGGTTTTTCAGCTGGTGGGTTTCCATGCATGTAAAGCTAAGCACAGGTATGAGTGTGTGCAGGATCATGGCAATAATTCAGAACTAAACCCCTTTGGATTTCAAACAGCTTCAGCTTTCACTATGAGCATTTCTACCATCTCTACTAATTGCACCCAGTGGAATTTTCTGGAAGTACAGCTTTAATTTCAAGGGGAGAAAAAATTTATTACATAGACTTTTTAGATATTTGATTAAAAAAAACAAAAACAAAACAACACCACCACCAAATCAAACAAAAAACACCACATAGTTTTACTTAGAATACTCCACAACATTTTCTGCTTAGCCACTTCTAGCAGATTTTTGTCCGCTCCAACTCTAAATTCTGCTCAGAGCTGCTAATTTCAGGAAAGAAAAGATGCCATATATCTGATATAATTCAGCTATTGCTCTGCAAAAAGTGTCTTCAAAGCACAGATCTGGGGAAAGAACGTCCTGCAGAGATTTGATGAGAAGCTTTTATACTTAAGTGATAGCTTTTGTGTTGTATACAAGGAGGAGGAAATAGCTATTCAGACAGAAAAACAGTGATCTATTCCTCCAGAGAATGAAACATCTGAATATAACAAAGATGATCTGCAGCACAAAAAGCACAGTGGATCACTGATATCTGCCCTCTGCCAGGTAACACAGGATGCTTCCAGCTCACCACCAATTTCAGTTTGCACTCTGTGATGGACATTTACTCTTCCTTTTCCTTAAAGTCTGCTTTCCAGCACTGTCATAAGTGACAGGATTTTCTGGGGACAGTCAAAGATGGAGATAATGACCAACATAAGGACTAGAGCACTTTTTTGAAGTGACTGAGTATTTTCTAAGACTTGCACTTAATTAGAGCTGGAGTGTGTCTCTGGAAATGTGCATGTGTTCTCTCGTCTCTATTATCTGTCACATCACATTTTTGCTCAACACAATGCAGCAAACCTTGGGAGTGATTTGTGGAATATATTAACATAGTTTAACACAGAGTGCATAAGCTTTACATGCTAGTGCTGTAAGAGGAGGTGATAGGTCAGAATAAAATGAAGGACTTTAAAAAAAAAGTTGATTAATTTATGTGGCACTGTTTCAAAAAGATCTATTGAAACAGAAGACTCGACTCACTCCTGGTGAATATCTTAATTACACAAAGTGAAGGAACAATTTCTGGGGCTGTGGTCGTCTCTGCATGACTCCTACACACTAAGGGAACAGCCAGTGATTTTTGTAATGTGGGGCTACATTTCAGCACCCATCCTACACACCCTTGCCGGGTCCTCCAACTCAGCTGTCTCGTCTTGGAGCTCTCCTCTTCCTTTGTTCCAGTCACCCAAAATCAAAGCTCAGCATGTTCTGAGGTGTTTTTCTCTTGCAGGATGGGATTACAGGTTACAATAAATCTTTTTTTCTTAGACTAGCCCCCAAAGAGAGGCACAGTGACTTTCACTTGAGCATGTCAAGGCTGACCAATACCCAGGTATCTGTGCAGGACAAGGCACTCTATGGCACTCTCAGTCTCAGTGAGGCTGAGGGGATTTTTTCCAGCCATTTCTTCCAGTGGGGCCAAAATCACCATCCAGTCCTATCAGCTGCCTGGGGAGGGGACAGCACTGCCACAGCCCCCAGGCCTTGCTGGGATCTCCTGTGCTGCAATAAGAGCAGTAACCCACAAAGGCAAACATCAATTTGCCCTGAGTCTCAGTCTCTCTCAGCTGCCTGCTCATAATTCTGAATAAAACACCAGCCAGGCACCCCCTGAGCATCCATCAGGGCGTTGCTGCCACTCTCCCAGTGGGTTGCTTCTTTCTGGTGGAACTAATTGACCTCTGACCTGTTTATTGCTTCAGTGCCACCAATTTATCACCAGTTTATTCATCAACATCTGGTGGTCGGAAAATTGTATTTTACGTTATTATCTCTCAAATGGATAGCTAATGCTGCTTAATGGGGCAGTTATATGTTATTATAGATTCATTTTTTCTCATTTTGCTAATGAATGGAGAATCTTCATCAAATAAATATTTACCAGTTGGCTTAATATCAAAGCTGCTAATTAAAAACAGAAAAATGTTCTCTATATGGAGAGCTGAATGGTGGTAGCATGTGAGTTTAAAGAAGTATCATTTCAGCCACACTGTACTTGCACAGAGGCCAAATTGGCAATCAAGTGATCAGTGTGAGGAAGGTTGAGCTGTATTTACATACTGTCTCAGTAAAATGCTACTGATTTATTTCTCTGGTGCCAGACACAATACGAGCATAGCTTAAATTGGCTTCTTTCCTGGCTTTAACAAAAGAAATGGAAAAAATAAAAAGAAAAATATGGAAATAAACAAATCTTGGACACAGTCCTGAAAAATCTGATTCCCTTCAGCAGCTCACATAACTGCATTTTACAAAGGGGATGGGCAGGGATGGTGTGACTTGGCATGCAGAATTCATGAAACAGCTCTGCATAAACACGTGAATTTGGAGTAAACACAGTTCAAGCTGACAAAGTGCAGGATTGAAGGGAGAACAGGCTGCACTTGAGCATGAATGCCCTGGGGCTCAGCTCCTGCCCCACATCTGGGACTACTCAAGGCAAGGCTCTTACACGAGCTCCCCAGTCCCAGAGGACAGAGAGTTTACAGTGAAAAAGTTATTGTTTTATTACATACAAAAACATGCACACATCTATTACTGTGGGATTATTTTCTACACTAGTACCTCGTGGTGACAGCTGGTACTAGTCAAGGCACAGAAACACTTCAGTTTTTCTTACAGTAAAAGTCTTTTCTTCTCAGGTCAAGATCCTACACAGGGCTTAGAAAATCATCTTTACAAACAAAACTGCTGATTTCCACCGTGCAGATGTCCAAGTTTGCAGGGCTGGAACTCACCAGCAATCCTGTATTCCAGGAGCTCCCAGATAACCGGATGTTACCCTGGAATCAAACACAACTGTTCACGAGCCTGATTCACACGGGAATTCAAGTGGGGTTGGCCAAAGTCATGATGTGAATGTGAATGAATTTTAACCCAAATTTCTCGCATATTCCATCTATGAAAAGGTGCACAGAGGATGCTGAGAACCTTTTTTACCCCTTCATGTGGTGTCTAACAAGAAGCTGCAGTTTCAGTTTAAGACTTCATCGTTTAGCACAGCTCACCCTTGCCATGTTTTCAGCACAATCATCTTGAGGCAAAGCAGTAAAGGCGTAAGAAATACAAATTATTGTAATAGTGCTATCAAAATGTGAAAATCTCTATTTTTCCACAACCAAATAGAACATACTCTAATCTAAAGCTACTGAAGCACACAGAAGCTGTGCCAGCTCTAACATATCCATTGGCTTCGTGGACCATTAAATAGCACAAATGGCACTGTGAATTATTTCTGAAAATGTCAATACATTTCTAATACCCGGGGCACAATTCTCCTAATCTTTGGGTGCACATTCCCTGAGCCAAGGTCCCAGCTCAGCTCCCCAACACCCTCTTTTTCCATTTCACTTAGTGGATGAAGTCACTGGAGCAGACACAGCCCACACAGCCCCGAAATTGCAATTTTACTGCTACACTTTCAAAAGACTACCAAGGGTGCTGAAAGCATGGGGTGAACACTCCTCAGAAATGTATATAGTGAAAAGTAAACACCAAAGCCCAGGAAGTCATTACAGAAAGTGTTTATTTATTTTGAGAGCTCTAATGCATTCTTGAGTGAAGAAAATAAACCAAAGAAAATAGAGGAAGAAGAGGGGGGGAAAAAGCTGTGTCAGGCAGATTTACATGGTTTCCTCTGCCACTTGTTTCTAGATCCATTGACACACAGATTATAGAAGTGCAGAAAAATTAATGCTTCACTAATACAGTTTATGTGAACCTAATGTAGGAGAGTCATGAACCCAGCCTTTTTAAGAAGTAAAAAAAAAACCCCTAAGATATATGCCAGGTTTAACATTACACTTTAAGTGCACCTTCTCTTGAATTTTCTGATGGTTCAGAAATACCTGACTGCAATTTTCTACTGACTTTGGGATTTGTAATGAATTCTCCCATGAGGCTTTTGTTGCAAACTTACTGAGAAACAGCTGTCAAACTGTAAAATGAATCTCTGCGCTGCCTCTTTTCCAGTGTAAAATAACTTGGGTTTTGCAAGAAAAGGGCCTAACTTGGTGCAAAAAAACCCACCAAAACAAAAAACCAGATCAGCAATATGTACTGAAACACACAACCCTTTAGCCAGGAAAGATCTTTGCTTTATGGATATATAAAATACATGCTCTTGCAACAAGCTTGAAGCTTATTTATTGTTCCCAAGTGGCTGCTGAAAACTCCTTAAATGTTGTTTGATGGAGTAGTGATTCTTTTCTGCCTTACTGGTGTAAACTGAATATATCTAAGAGCAGAATATATTGGCAATAAAAAAGGTTCTTTTTTTTCTTTGTTCTCTCTTTTT
>QVAJ01000046.1:4407037-4419450 GCA_003546035.1 Mixornis gularis | reverse complement strand
AGGGGGGAACAAGCCCCACCCCAACCCCAAAGCCTCCAACCCATTTCCAGAAAGGTCTGAAAGAACTGACTGGGAATGAGAACTGATTTTCAAGGAAAGTGAGAAACTTCTCTCCAGGGAGGGGAAGACTTTAAAGGTGCCCCATAAAGCCCAGGACGCAGGACATCCCACCAGCTAGATCAACACCAGAGCCAGGACTGGTGATCTCTTTTTCTTTTTCTTTCTCTCTCTTTCTTTTCTTTAATTAATCTCTTTCTTTCTCTCTTCCCTTTCTTTTTACCCCTCCATCCAAACTCCACTGCTGTGTGCTTGTACTGGGAGATGAAGGACTAACACGCCAATTTCCATGCCAAGGGTGTAATCTGCTAAAAACCTCTGTGAGCTTTTGTCGTTCCTTTCAGCCTGTGAATCCTGGGTGCTCCCTCATCCCTTGGGGTGGGACAGCACTTCGTGTCCAAGCTGATTCTGGCCCAGGAGGAGAAATGTTCCACCACCACACTTTTGGTGAAGGAAGAGACTCAAGCAGGAGGCGAGCAGAGAGCCCCAAGGGCCCCTCAGGGGATCACTGCCTGCTGCACAGGGGTCATCTGAACCCAGCATGATCCTGCTCCCCACACGGACACGGGAGGCCAGGAGGGAAGAGGGAGCAGCTCCACATGGGAGCTGGCAGGGGGTTTGGGTGGTCTGCTCTGTTTCCAAACCTGATGGTTTAAACACAGGCTCAGAGCACAGCCTCGCTGACAGCAATGGGCTCGGGCTCTAGACCTCCCGTGCCCAGTATTTATCTGGCTAAACATTGCTCTGAAACATCCCTTCTGCTCTGCCCAGGACTGTGAAAGAGCCATCAGGATGGAGCAGTTTCACAGCCTTAATCCCTTCCTTCACATTTGGCTCCAGTGGGCAGCAGCAAGACCATTTTGCAAAGAGGAATCRTGCCAAGGAAACCTGGCTGAGGGGTTTGGTTTGTAAGTCCCAGAGACTCCCTTTTCTTCCCTCCCTTTTCAATCTCTGTTGCTCAAAAAATTCTCGTGCTTCCAGAGCATTTTGCAGCTCTTACAGCACTTTGCTGGGATAAAGAAAAGCTGACACACATATCACGGCAGTAAAGATTATTTTTGCTGTCTGAATAGTAGCAGACACGTGAGATTTATTCAGATAAAGGAGGTCAGAGTCGGAAATGAGCTTAGATTCCAGGCTGTGAGTCCAAACCACGGGGAGATTTGGCATCTCCAGGGCGGGCAGGCACTGTGCAGCCCCAGCAGGAGTGTCCTGTGCCAGCATCACCCCACAGCCTCCCCGGGGTCTGCAGGGCTGAGGGGAGATGGGTGAGRTGAGCACAGGCACCAGCCCAGGCTCCTCCACAGGGAACAATGAGCTCTCCAAACTTTCCCGTGGCGTTTTCCTCCCTGTCTGTCCTGCCAGGGCACTAACCCTGCCGCTGACTCCTGGGATCTGCTGGAACACACAGGACATTTTCATGTCCTGAAAAGACCATCCGAGAGCCATTGTAATCGGGATTTCCTCCCAGCTGCCTCTCCTTGCCCACAACACGCCCTGCTCTTGAAGCAGACAGCAATTAACTCCCCAGCTCAGAGATACCTGACTTTTTTTTCAACCTTAGACCCATCTTTAACAGAAGAGACCGGGAGGGTCGTTCCTAATGACTCAAAGAGATGAAGCTTCTAAAAGCCTTTCCCGACAGCASATTTCCCTCCAAACACAGGCGGTGAGGAGGCTGTGGGAGTGCTGTGCTCAGCCTCCAGCCCTTCCCCGTGCTCAGCAGGGCTGCCTGCAGCTCTCTCACCCTGCTGACCACTCGGTATTTACCGAGTTTCCCCGGAGCAGGGCAGGTGCCTGTGCAGCCCCAGGGATGTACAGATGGCCGGGCACCTGCCCCCTCCTCACACCCAGCAGGGATTTTGGGAGCAGGGGCAGCCACCTCGTCACTCCTGGTGGCTTTGTGTCCTTCCAAGGTAGGCAGGACAAGCCCCTGCCTAATGGCAAGGCTGGGAATGTGAGGTGAGCCCGCAGTAACATCAAACAATGGCATTTTCTGGGAAATATGGAGCTCAACAAGATGCCCTTGGTGATTTTCCTGCCCCCTCACTCCAGCAGAAAGGAGATGACACCTCTCAATCCACTCACGGCCACCACTGATGACTCCAGCTTTGTTTTCCTAAAGGAGTCTCATCAAATTTCACCTTTCCTTTCTTACACCAAAGAGCCCAAAACTGACGTCAGGTGTAGAGCAAGCACGAAGGAGGGAAAAAAGGAGAAATGGCAATTCTGCACTAAAACGCAGCTCACTGAAGTTTAGGATTTGGTGGCACAGGGATGAGGGAGAGAGGAACACATCCCATCTCCTGTGCTATCACAGCTGGATGCACACCTGGCCCCAGAGCTGCAGCATCCCTTTCAGCCCAGCAGTAACTCCAGGAGCTACAAGATCCCTCCCTGTCCCACAGGCATTTCTGCTWCACAAGAGTTCCTTTCTTGGCTCCCCCAGGAACCAAGCTCCCTGACCACCATTCCCTGCTCCCAGATTTCCTGAGCATAAGGACAGGCCTTGCCTGCTCAYTGCCTTATAAGAACACGTCATTATTTCCTATTTATGGTGTTCCTGCACTTAGTGGCCACACTCAGGTTGGGAGATTGTGTGGAAGGGAATTAAGCCTGGTCTGATCATTTCAAGCTCTGGATAAAGCCTTTCTCAAGTTGATACAACCTCACATTAAAAAGAAAACAAAAACCCCAAAAACTATGGAGATTGGAGAATTCCCAGAGAGCAAAAGAACTGCAGTTCTTCAAATAAATTATCTGAAATAGTCTCCTGAGTACAGGTGCCTGAATACAGGTCAGATCCTGCAAGAGAAATGCAAACCAGTGACAGAATTCCAGAATGGCTTAGGGTAGGAAGGAACCTTAAAGCCCATCCAGTTCCAACCCTCTGCCATGGGCAGGGACACCTTCCACTGTCCCAGGTTGCTCCAAGCCCTGTCCATCCCGGCCTTGGACACTTCCAGGGGTCCAGGGGCAGCCACAGCTGCTCTGGGCACCCTGTGCCAGGGCCTCCCCACCCTCACACACAGCAATTCCTTCCCAAGATCCCAGCTGGCCCTGCCCTCTGGCCCTGGGAAGCCATTCCCTGTGTCCTGTCCCTGCAGGCCTTGTCCCCAGTCCCTGTGCAGCTCTCCTGGAGCCCCTGGAGGCCCTGGCAGGGGCTGGGAGCTCTCCCTGGAGCCTTCTCTTGTGCAGGTGAAGAGCCCCAGCTCGCCCAGCCCTCTGATCACCTCTGTGGTTCTCCTCTGGCAGAGGATTCCCTCTGGACTGGCTCAGGCCTGAGGAGCTCCAGCACATCCATGACCTGATGAAGTCCCAGAGGCACAGCTCGGACTCACAGTCCCTTCCTCATCCTCCATCCCAGCACCACTCCTGGGATGCAGGGTGGGAGTTACAGCCACGGCAACCCTGGGACAAAACCAGGAGCAAACCACCCTCACTGGACACCTGTGTGGAGCGGGGAGAGGAGCCCAGCCCCGAGCCCAGCCCCAACACTTCAAGCTGCAACACTGACAGAAATACAACGATAACTTTTTTCTTTTTTTTTTTTCCTCCCTCGTTCCATTCTCCTTGATCTCATTTGGGTTGGAACCGGTCCCAGCTGGATCAGATCCCGAGAAGCCCAGCACCTACCCTCTGTCCTTGAAGTCATTTTAAGCCAGGACCTATTTCCATACCGGCGTTTCCAGCCCTGCCCCCGCACAGCAGAGGAGGAGAAGGTTTAATTTGCCTTTCCCCAAAGGCGCTTTGTGATGGTTCAGGACTTTCCGTGCCCCACAGACGGGGCAGGGGCAGCTAATGGAGCACGGAGGGATTTCCAGCCTGGCTGCAAACCCGGCCCTGCCTCTCTCCTCCGCACGCCCCCAGAGCTGCTGGAGCACCCGGCTTGGCGCTGTGAACACCCCCGGCTCCTGACAGAGGGATCACAGACTCCAGTGAGAGGGGTGGGAAGAGGGAACAGCCTCCCGAAGGCTCACGCCCCCGCAGCTCATCGCCGCATTCCCCCAGCCCCATCTCACTCACGCAGAGGAACAAGCCCCGCTGAGGGGCTGGAGATGACCTGCAGAGCTTCCTTGGGGAAGGGATTTCAGGAAGGCTCCAGCTGGAAGCAGCCAACGTGCCATTTGATTGGCCTTTTATCTTGGTTTACATAGCTAATTGTCGCAGGTGTATCAGCTACCGTGAAATTAATCCCGTTGTAAAACCAGGTGTAGCCAAGAATTAAATCGTGCAAATAATCCGAACAGCTGGGACAGATGGACACCCAACAGGACTCAGCCCAAGGGGATTGTTTGCTGTTCCCCGAATTCAGGGGGGTGGAAACGTGACGCCGAGACACCCTGGGGAGATCACGGGGGCCCGGAGTGTCCCAACCCCGGGCTGGGAGCAGGGAGATGTTTATCGGCGGCAGGTCACGGCAGGTGAGCCGGGAGCCTTTGGGAACCCGGCTCGGGACACCAGGGCAGGCTGCAGGTGCCCCTGGCCGCTCCGGGAGGGGGACAGCTCTGCCTCAGAGAGAGCAGGGCACACACCCAGCTCGGCTCCCGCTCCTTCCCTGCCTCCCAGGAACGCCCCGAGGAGAAGGGAAGAGCCGGCGGCTCCGGGCTGCGGCAGCGGCGTGGGCTGGCCGGCTTCCTACGGAGATGAGTGCTGTGTATAATATAGAAACCGAGCCGCCTGTTCCAAGCACAACCACGCCGGCTGCTTTTTAAAGACAGCCTCGGCTCGGGCGGAAAGTGCTGCAGGGAATAAGCGGCGTTAATTCCCCCGCCCCGCAGCCTGCCAGCCAGGGGAAGCTTTCGGTGGGGAGATTTGGGAGCTCCTGATCCAGCCCCGGGGACAGGGAGTGATGGCAAGGTCACCCCAGCACCTTTCAGCTGGGCTCCTGTAAATCCTCACAGGCAATCCTGCCTGGAAAGCCCTGGAAGCAGATGAGGGTTTAATCTCAGCCTGGCACTGGGCAGGGGCAGCACTCGGTGGCCTCCCGGAGCCAAGCCTGGGCTGCACCATGCTGGCCTGGGCAGCACCTGGTGAGGTCTGAGAGGTGCTGTGGTCACTCGGGAGAGCAGCAGGAGGACGCCGAGGCACGGAAGAAGAGTTCAGCGTGCCAAAATAATTCAGCCACGTGGAGTATGTGATTCCCTTCCTCAGGGGTGTCAGACACTCAAACACCATAAGCACCGAATGAATTTCACTCTTCTGCGGATGATCTTGCCACCATCCATCACATCCACACACCCGGGGGGGCAAATAAAAGTGCCAGGATGCAAACAGCTCATGAGGAACCGACACCAGGCCCAGGGAGCACACAAATCTCTGGGATGAGGAGTCGCTGCTGGCACAAGGAACCGGTCACGTTYCAGCGTTAATTGTCCGTGGAGTGGCAGCAGGTCTGCGTGACAAGGATGAGGCCAAAACGAACTGCCATGTCTAATGCAAGTCTTCCTCTATTATAGTTTCTTTCTGTTCCTCTGGTACTCACAGGAACAGCGAGCCCAAAATAACGGCAGCAGCGTATGACTTTAAAAGGGCAAATTTTAAAAAGCTCAGAGCGGATGCTGTCATCAGTGAAAGCAAGGAGCCCGCTTAAAGCTTCTACCAAAGACCCCCCAAAAGTCACAAACCTGGAAAAGCAGCAGGATTTAAAGCATGAAAAAGCCATTCTGGCAAAAATGAGACGTGGAAACGTGATCTTTCTAGGCACAGGAAARGAGAGAGAGAGATGGCACTGAAAAAGAAATGTCCGGTGTCGGTGACTGATGGGGACCTCTAAAGGAATCCATTAAATCTGTACAGCCAACAGGATTAATTGAAAAATAAGGCACTTTTTAAGCATGCTAGGAATAGAGAATTAGATATCTGCCAGATTCACTATTAGGGACCATCAGTAAAACTGAAAGCAAGTGCTGTGCTGGGGTGGGATGGAACAGTTGCCAAAGAGGAGGAGAGAAAGCCACGGATCGACCACGTGCACCCCAAAGCAGGGCTTTTCCCACCAACCCCCCGTGCAACCTGCTTTAAAAACCCCTTGATGACCCTTAAAGCCCCTTAACGACAGAAATCTCAGTGCTGCCAGACATCTGCCAAAATAAAGCATTTCCAGACCTACTGGTGGAACTCGGGAACTTTGTGCAGTCACAGTATTTGGGTAAAAGGCAGGAGCAGCAGGCAACCCGGGGTCAGCTCCAGCTGCAACAGCAGGACAGAAATTTCAGGTAAATA
This sequence comes from Mixornis gularis, assembly GCA_003546035.1. Taxonomy (NCBI): domain Eukaryota; kingdom Metazoa; phylum Chordata; class Aves; order Passeriformes; family Timaliidae; genus Mixornis; species Mixornis gularis. Next base: position 4,413,168 of record QVAJ01000046.1, on the reverse strand, counting down.
CAYGAACTGGAGACTAAAAATACAATTCCAATCAGCCAGCTGAGTTTCCTGGAATTAGGTCTATTCAGAAGACTTATTATCTATCTAAAGACATTATTGTTGCCTCGACACAGTGTTTGCCCACATTTCTCCAGAGCACATAATGCGCCGAGGATGAATCTCACAGCAGGTGCAACCAACTCCACACACATCAGGTGTGTGCTGCAAACAGCATCCCAGCACCTTCCTCGGGGATTGCTGCCACTGCCCAGGCTCACCCCTGACTCCTTCCGGGGGATTATATTAAATATAAATCTCTATTACAAATAGCTGCACTAACTCACGGATGGTTGGTTGGTCGATGGCCAAAATCACCTCAGCAAGGCCATGGTCTGACAGACCACGGGTTTGTGTTGAGGGTGATGCCTGAGGCAGGACAGAGACACCTCTGCCAGAGCCAGGAAGGGGTTTGGGATGAGCACCAAGCATCCCTCTTGTAAGGGATCATCACAAAGCTGGAGCGGGTGGCCCCTGAGGGTGCAGTGGGAACACATCCGTGAAGAGTCAAAAAACCAAAAAAAGGGATCTCTCACACCATGGSTGCACCCAGGTGGGCACTGGGCACACCAGCCACATCCCGAGGGTGCCACAAAAACCACAGGAGGAGCAGCAGGAACCCCTCGGAGCGAGGGGACAGCACCTTCAGGCTCCYGAGGAGCAGGTGCAGAGGTGACCCGGCCACTGCGAGGAGCAGGGAGTGACGAGTCACCTCCGTGACAAGGACACGACAACATCATCCCCCCCCAGCCCCGCCCCCGCAAGTCAAAACTAGATAAGTTCAACCTTGAAATGAGATAGCATCTCTCCAGAGTGAGAGCAATTAAATGTTGGCACAAGGTAGGGAGGAAGGGGGCGGGGGGACTCGCCATTGCACAGAGCCATTAACACAAAATTAACAGGCTGCTTTTTTAACCCGGGCTTCTGTGTCTGCAAGGAGGATGAGCTGCAAATGCTGCGCTGCAGTTGCATTTCTCCAACACCTCCCACCTGGGTGGGGGGGGTGTGTGGAAACTTTCAGAAGCATTTTCTATGCTTCGGAAGAGTCCTGAGTGGTAGGAGAACAGCAGGGTCATGCTAAAAAAAGGAAAGATCAAGGCGAAAAGCCTGAAAACCAAGGTTTGCAAGCACCGGTTGAGATTCATCTCACTTAAATGTAGACCTCTCAAGATCAGATACCCACATCAGAACCTGAAACGCGTTTGCCTGGCCTGCGTATGAGGCTTTCCAAAGAGGGAACAAACCTCACGTGGAGGTGCCTGTCCCCCCTGTTCGGCGGGGGGCAGTTCAGAACAGACCCTTTCACACGTCGGGCAAACAAACATCATCCCCTACAGCAGCTCCAACTGCAACCGAGTTGGCTCACTTTACGACCTGCAAAGCTGAGGTAATTTCAGCCCAGAATGCCGGTTCCGGAGGTTTTGCCTTGCAGCCCAGGGGGCAGGAGCAGGCTGAGGTGCTAGTCCAGCTCCTGGAAGAAGGTCTTCAGACTCCGTTCCAGGCGTAAAGAAGAGACAAACAGGGGTGGAGGACTCAGCCTAGGGAGCGTGAGGTTCGAGATGTTCCCAGATCAGTGTCGTTCTTTCCAAACACGGGTTATTTGGTTGGGATTTCAGGTTTTATCAGTCCTTACTAACACGCTGGGCTCAGCTGCAGGAGGGAAAGGACTGCGATGAATCACAGCCATAGACTCCTTTGGGTTGGAAAAGCCCTCCAAGATCACCAACCATTAACCCTGCACTGCTCATACTCCTAAGTGAGCCCAACTCCTCTTTGCTTTGGCACCAAGACCAGGACAGGGCACACCTGATGGTTCTCCCAAGCACAAGGGCATCAGTGGAACAGGGATTATCACGACCCTTTGCCCCCTCCTCTTTTGTAGGGATGGAGAATGCTGATGCTCACCTGCTGGGTGTGAGATTTACCCTCAAAATACAAAGTTCAGCTCTAGCCCTTATCCCTGCAATATCCTCATTACAGTCCTGACCTCCCTTTCCCTTCAATCCTTCGCCCACAGACGGAGCTCGTCACCTTCCACCTGCGTCCAGCCACAACAAGGTCAGCGTGCTGCAGGTCTGAGCTGCCACACCTGATGGTGTCCAAGGGCTTGAAAAAGATGTCACTGTCCCCAGGTCTCGTTCTGCAGGAGGCTGGGACTCTGCTCAGACCAGGAGAGGGAAAAGCACTCTGGTTTTCTGGGAAATTCCCAGCGCCAGACAGGATTAGTCGTGTCTAATTAACTGTGAGGAGCAAGCAACACAGGGCTGGATGCAGCAGCCAGGCTCTGCGTGTCCACCACCACGCCAGCTGCTCGGACAAGAGAAACCCTGGACACTGCAGGGTGTCCCCTCCTGTGGCCACCATGTCCCCCGAGCACACAGCCCAGGCAGGCAGAGGTTCTCCAACACCTCTGACACCCAGTGAGGGCTGAGCTCTGGATGCACAGTCCTGGATGAGCTCTGAGTGCACACCTCAGCCTGGGGACCCTCTCCCCATACCAGCCCCACACCTCGGGGTGGAGGATTCCTCTGGGCAGCCCAACCGAGCCCCTGCCACACCAGGGTCAGGGCAGTCACACACACACAGCCCGGGATGGATGTACCCAGCCACACTCACCTTCCCCACACGCCAGCCACGTCCGATGCCATTAAAGCCTGGCCTGTCACCACCTGCCACCTCCCCGCCAGGGTCTGGCTCAGGTGAGAGGAAATAAACCTGACTGAGAGCAAATGCAGCCTGCCTTGGAGTGGGGCAGAGGGAGGGAAGCAATTTTCTCTCTCTAGGCACAGGGAAGGGATCTGGGCACCCACCAGGCACGCCGACACCGGGTTTGCCAGGGACACACACGGCACGTGTGGGGACACGCAGGACCTGCACACCCGTGGGGCAGGTGTGGACCCACAGAGCCCACACGGATCCACAGGGGACGTGTGGGCACACGTAGAGCCTGACACGGCACCCACAGACAGACAGACAGAGCTCATGGAGACCCTCCGGGGCAAGCACAGACCCCGGCGACCACGGGCATAGACAGCACGTACGGGCTCGTAGGGCATGCATGGACACACCTGTGGGCAAATACAGACACACAGAGCCTGGACAGACAGACAGGGCACGCACGGACAGAGAGGACACATATAGACACACAGCCCGGACAGACAGACAGACAAGGTATACACAGACATACAGCCCGGACGGACAGACAGGGCACATACAGACACACACAGCCCGGAGAGACCTGCGGGCACGGACAGACAGACAGGTCACACACGGACACACGGACAGGGCACACACGGATACACGGACACGGACAGACCCGGGGGGCACGGACACACGGACAGGGCACACACGGACACACGGTCACGGACAGACCGGCGGGGCACGGACACACGGACAGGGCACACACGGGCACGGACACACGGGCACGGACACACGCGCGGGGCACGGACACACGGACAGGGCACACACGGACAGACGCGCGGGGCGCGGACACACGGACAGGGCACACACGGTCGCGCAGAGCCCGAACAAACCCACAGGGCACACAAAGACCCACCGAGCCCGTGTCAAACCGCGGCGAAGCAATGCCGGTGTGTCCGCTCGCCCTCGCAGGCGGCGAGCCGGCGCTCTCACGGGTTTGAATCCCTCCGTTCCGGGGAAGGGGGTCCGGGGCACGGGAAGGACGAGGCGACACCGGCACCGCTCCCGGGGACGCTCCCGCGGGCGGTCCCGCACGGACCCGCCCCCGCTCCCGTCCCCGCCCCGGCTCCCCCCGCCCGGCCCCGCTCCTCGGCAGCGCCCGCCGGGGCTCGGGGGCAGCGCCGGGGCCGCCGCACTCACCGGGGCCGCCGCGCTCGGCTCCGCCATGGCCCGACCGGCACCGGCACCGCGCCCGCCCCGCCTGACGTCACCCCCGGCCCCCGCCGCCACGGCACCTGCGGGGGGCGGGGCCGGCAGCCGCCAACCCCCCCGGACCCGGGAGGGACCGCCGGGGGTCCGGGCATCCCTCGCCATCCCCGGGAAAAGACGCTGGAGAGGTCGGCTTCCCACTCGCCATCCGCGGGAGGAGCCGCCCGGGGGTCTCCTTCTCCCTCGCCATCTCTGGGAAAAGCCGCCCCCGGCATCGGGGCCCCCCACCCATTCCGGGGAGGAACCGCCCGRGGGTCCGGGCATCCCTCGCCATCGCCGGGAAAAGCTGCCCCAGGGGTCCGGTSCCCTCTCGGCGTTCCCGGGGGGAGCGGCACGGAGAGGTCCGGACCCCTCGCCATCGCGGGGGGAGCCGCCGAAGGCGATCCGGTCCCTCCGCTCCTCCCTGCCCGATGGGTCCGGTCATCCCTGGCCATCCCCGAGAGAATCCGCCCAGGGGATGCGCTSCCCCCTCCCCGCTCCCTGGAGGCGCCGCCCGTGGAAATTGGGGTTCCCCGTTCTGCCACAGCCCCTGTGAGGAGCCGAGGGAGGGGGACYCCGCCTGGCCCCCACCTCGGGGCATCCCTGTGTGCTGAGCACCCCTACCCTGCTGGCTGGGCTTTCTGCCCTTTCCCCTGCCCCTACCCAATTCTCTCATCAGTTTTAACCTGTGGGTTTCGGGGTCTGCACCGAGCCCTCGTCCCTGTGGGACCGTTCTGGGGCCCCCTTTGGAGCTTGGCAGCGCCCTCCTGTCCCTGCGCTCCCGAGCTGCTCCCAGCGGAGGAGGTGTGATGGATCACAGGTGAGGCAGCTGAGCTCTCACTACCCTCGGGTGCCTTCACCCACTGAGCAGCCTCAAAGGGGAAAAAAAAAAAAATCACCGTGCTCTGTATTTACAGTGTGAAAGAGCAATTAAAGGAAGCTGCTTCAACAGCCTAAGTGGAGGAAGCGCGATAGCTCAATAGTTATTGATCCCCTCCAGACAGGCATGCTGCTTTGTTGGAGCTGAAGGAACCCTGCYTGATGCAAGGGAAGTGGTGAGAAAAAAAAAATAAAAAAATGGTCCCGTAAATTAAAACTCCCAGGGAATTACAGGGGAGGAAACGAAGGTGTATAAGCAATTTTTGGTGGCACGGTAATCTGTAACTCTASTGTTTTGCTGTCTAGCATTAAAATGAATGTTCCCATCTGGTTACCCCGTGAGCAGGAAGGCATTTAATAGAAGCTTGTGGCTGTGGATGGAAGGGCGGGAGCAGAGAGCAGAAAGAGGAATAGGAGCATTAGCAGTTATTGTTAAAACCTCGCAGGGAAACTGCCCCCGTGTTCTCCCTGTGCAGAGCGTGGAGAGCCGTATTCCCACGGCTGTTTGTGCCCAGGTGACAAACACACAGCTGGGGAAACTGGAGGGCATTGTCCTGGCAGAGCCCAGTGTTGGAATACGGGGGTGTTTGGGCCAAGGTGTTCTCAGACGGGGCTGCTGTCCAGCATCCTGCTCCACGATGTCCCTGCAGCAAACACACGGTGACACGCCTGGCTGCAGTGCCGTGATCCTGGTCTGGTCCTCAGCACAGGGATTTCCACCTCTGGAGTGGCCCAGCAAAGGGCAGAGTGGAAACAGAAAATAAGAGGCTGTCCCAGCCTCAGGGTGAGGCTGGAGCACACAAACCCCGGGCTGTGGGAGTGCTCCCTGTGCCTGCCCTGGCTGGGAGTGAGGTGGGGATTTGAGGGCTCTCCTTCCACAGCCTGAGCACTTTGGCTTGTGGCACATCCAGGGCCTGTTCTCTCTGGACACCTGGGCCAGTGTGTTGCATCTTCTCCCATGAGGAAAAGCTGAGACAATTGGGATTGTTCAGCCTGGAGGAGAGAAGATCTCCAACCCTCTGRTCACCTTGGAGGCCTCCTCTGGTCCCACACCAGACCACACTGGCCCAGGTGTTCAAAGAGTACACCTGGGGTTCAAAGAGTACATTGGGGTGACCCAATTGTGGCCTTCCAGGACCTGAAGGGGCTGACAAGAAAGATGGAGAGAGACCATTTACAAGGGATGGAGTGACAGGATGASGGGAATGGGTTCAAMTTGAAAGAGTGCAGGGTTGGATGAGGTATTGGGAAGGAATTGCTGTGTGTGAGGGTGGGCAGGCCCTGGCACAGGGTGCCCAGAGCAGCTGTGGCTGCCCCTGGATCCCTGG
>QVAJ01000046.1:4385941-4404594 GCA_003546035.1 Mixornis gularis | reverse complement strand
CATGGAAAGGGTTGTTCAGCCCTGGCAGAGCTGCCCAGGGCAGTGATGAGGCCCCATCCCTGGGGGGATTTAAAAGCCRTGTGGACGTGACATCTGGGGACATGGGTCAGTGGTGGCCTGGGAAGAGCTGGGGAATGTTTGGACTCGATGGTGTGAGGGCTTTTCCAACCTCAAGGATTCTGTAGTCCTTTGATTTCAGCCCAGCTGCCACACAGATCTACAGAGAGAGCTGGGTACAGCGCTTGCCTGAGTCATTGCCCCAGCCTCAAACTGCTCTGAGTGAACAGCTCTCTAAACAGAGGCTGAGAAAAAAGGAYGATATGAAACATTTAAAAAAGCTCTTTTGACTTCCTAACCTTTTGTGCGGAAAAGGACGTACAAGAATTCTGAAGGAGAGGCTGATGGATGGCTGGACCAGAGCAAGCCTCCCATGCCCACGTTTCATAGTCAAGCCTTCATAAAGGTCAGTTTGCATTTCAGCACACAGAACAGAAATGCCATTTAATAATGCATACACCCTCTTTGCCCTACCTGCTTCTAAGAGGGGCACTGCCTAGCAGAGCTCTGGCTCTTGGTGGTGGTTTGCACAAGGGTGTAAAGCTCCCCTTGAGTGGTCCAGTTGCATCAGCCCTGGGTTAGTCACACCTCTGAAACTACCCTGCCTTTGCACTGCTGCCACCAGGAAAAGATGAATCCTCCAGGAGAATGTGTGACAGCAATGTGTGATTAGCTGCCCCAGAGCAGTATTAATACACAAGAATAAAGTGGAAATTAAAAACAGCAGGACAGAAAAATGCTGTGAGTGCCAATCTGGGGAAATAAAACTGCTGCGACTCGCTGTGTGCTCTGTTCAATCCTTCACKCACGCTCTGATTTCTCCCCTGAGCGCTATAAATCAGATTGATACTTAAATATCAGTGTCTGCAGGGCAGCTGTGCAGTGGGGAGCCATGCATGGAGCGAAGCAGCCCCACCCTGCACCCGTCAGGTCATGGTGCTGGCAGTCCCACTGCTGATGTGGTGCCCACTGGGACTGGGGGCATCACCACCAAACACCAGCCTTTGGGGCAGGCATCACCTTCCTGAGGTTTCCTCACCTTCAGGACAGGCCAGGGGGGTGGGTTTGTCTCTCCCAGAAGGGATGAGCTGCTGCTGCAGGCCTGGCTCACTTGGTGCAGAGCTGGCAGTGTGTGAGGGCCCCCCTGCCCTGCCCACAGCAGCAGGAGATGCTGGCCCTGGGCTTGGACCATTGCTGGACACCAGGACACGAGCCAAGGCACTTTGTCCTCTAGGGAAAGGGCTCCTAACAAAGCCTGCCTCTTGGAAACAGGAATGCTTCGAAAGGAGGAAGTGTCAGAGCACAAAATCTGCCAGGAACAAGTGAGGAATTGCCCTCAGCCGTGCCAGCTCCTCCGGCGCTCCGTGAGGGATGGAGAACTGCGTGGAGGAGGAGGAGGAGGGGTGGGAGATGCTTGGGAGCAGCACTGGATATCCAGGGCTGGGTGGTGTGGCAGAGGGTGGCACAGAGCAGCTGCTGTGAAGAACGGTGGAGGGGTGAGCAGATGTGATGTCCAGACGTGGAGCTCCTGGGGCTGGGTCTGTGTGGGGAAAGTGGTATCACTGCACAACCCATCTACTTCTTACTTACTGCAAATCCTTGTTCACGCTTTGTGCCCACTCAGTCTGTTCCTGCTGCCCTCCTTCCCATTCCACAGCTGCACCCCGGCCCTCTGACACCCTGAGATAACAGTTTGTTCACTTCTCCCTCCATTTTCTGACATCACATTTGGTTTAATGCTGGTATCAGAGCACACACCTACCACCAAGAGTGACGAGCATTTCCACTCCCCAGCTGYGAGGAATCCCAGCCTGCTCCTTCCACCTCACTGGCAGCAAAACTAGTCAGGAGAAAAGCTTTTGATTTCCCAAGCTGTCATCAATTTAGCATCAACTTCCTTGAAGGTTTCCTTTTCCTTCTGTTCTATTAAACTGACCTAAAACTGCCAAGGCAAAGAGAAAAAGATGAAGTCTCTCCCATGTCGTAGGCAGCCACCTTTGTAAATCCTTGGGAACGAGCTTGTCACAAYTTCCTGGCACTGGGGGACGCCGCTGGAGCAGCTCTTCTCTGCCCACCACACTCCCCATCACTTTTCACCTCCTGCTGTCATTTTTTACGTGCACTGTAACCAGGCTTTACGCACTCAGAGCGTGCGGGAGCAGAGGCAGGACACCCCTGAGGTGACAGCTCCTAGCTCCACGTGCTGGGGGCTCCAGGGATGGCCCCAGATTGTGCCACAGCCCCTGTCCCAGCCCAGAGACAGTGCTGGGAACATTCTGTGCCGAGCAGGTGGAGCTCCCTCACACCACAGCATCCCCTCCCTCCATCCCAGCATCTTTCCCCGCTTGCCACACCAGCCATTTATCCTGGCACTTCACTTATTAGTAAGATTTCTGATTCAAAGCACAGTCTCTGCCTGCTCATAACCCTCACAGTTCATGGTTTAGCCCAGGGCACCAAAGCCACAATGGACAGGGAGAGCCCAGGCACAGCGGGAAGGCTCCACAAAGGGTGCAGCTCTATAATTCTGGGTACAGGTTCCCGGGTCATCTGCGTGCCTGACTGTACCCACGACAGAAATCCAACCACAAGAGAAAAAAATGGATGGCATTATTTCAAAAGTGGTGGTTTTCTTCCCGAAAGCAGAGGCCTTTCTTTTGCCCCAGTGTGTCAGATGCAGATGATGCCCAGGTCAAACAGCACCACCTCAAAACTGCTGGTTTTTACTCCACCCTTTGGAGTAAATCCCTGGCAATACCTGGATCCCAGCTGAGCCTTAACAAAGGAGCTATCCCAGGAACAACTCACCTGCTCACCTGGGCATTCCCATGCTTTGCCAGCTCCCTATTTGCATTCCTGATTGTTCGCAGGACTCAGCCTGCAGAAAACAAGCAGCCAGGTTATCCATTGCATGGACTTTCACCAGGCATTGCTCCAAATTATCTGGGAGAASCATGGGAAGCAGAAGAGAAATAAAAATGGGAGTTAGTCATGGTCTTCCCATTTACTCACAGATTATTTTACCCGTTAATTAAAACAGAGCATGCTTCAGAAGGGGAACTCCTGTCTCCCTGAGGTCCCAATTAAGCAGGATGGCTTTGCAGCAGGCTCAGTGGGTATCCGAGGGGCTGGGCTGGGGCAGAGGGATTGATGGATGGCAGAGAGGAAGGAGCTGTGTGAACATGAGTGAGCAGAGCTCTCTGGTGACCTCCAGCACCCTGCTCTGGGCAGGCTGTGCTGTGTGTGCCAGGAGATGCTGTCTCAGCCCAGGTGAGGCATCCTCTGGCCCTCTGTGCTCCAGATCCAACACCTTGGGAATATTCCAGTGTCAGAAACCACCAATGCCAAATGCACAGTGAGATAATTTGGGGGTTTTTTTTAACTCCCCCAAGACTGGYCATTTTCCTGCATTTCTGCTCTAATTGTAAATAAGTGGTTTGAAGCTCAAGAATCTGCTCTGGAGGTGATGGAAGCTGCCCATCACTCCCAGCCTCTCTGATCCCAAGACACACTGAAGATGAGCAGTGTCCATCTGCATTAGGGGACAGGGGGGAATTCACAACCCAGCCCCAAACACTCCAGGGCTGGGAATGCCCAGGGGTCAAGGGGCTGGCACTGACAGTCACCTCCCTGCAGAGAACCTTCCCAGCCCAACGCTGCCAGCAGCATCTGAATGTCTCACGGGGAGAACATTTGAGAAAATGCCCAAGGTAGATTGGGAAATTTCAATTAATACTGCTGTGCCTTTTCTAGAGGTTCTTAGCTGCCAGTTCACAGGGGCAAGGCAGGCAGYGATGCAGAGCTGCTCTCTTCCACCCCAAGCTGAGGACCTGGGAATACCCTACATCCAACCCCATCCCTTTGTCCAACCCCCACTGCTGTGTGCTTACTCTGGGAGATCAGGGACTAACACAACCATTTCCATGCCAAGTGTGTGTTTTACTAATAAAACTTTGGGAGTTTTTGTGGACTTTCTGATCTTGCAATTCCTTCCAGCCATGGGCATTTAGGAATCTTAGGTGTTCCCTTCCAGCAGCTCGCCCTTCCAGGAGGTCCAGCAGTCTGAGGATGGGATGTGGGCAGTGATGCTGTGGATTGGGGGCACATGGCAGCTGGCTGCACCCCTGGCAGCACAGGAAAATTTGGCTGCTGCTGCTGATGGCAGAGCCGAGATCCTGCCCTTCCCCACCAGCCACATGGGCCTGGGCAAGGCTGGCAAGCCCTGGCCATCACTGGGGGGCTTGAGCCCCAAAATCAGGCATGCCACATGGGCAGGGCTGGGCTGAGGATCCCCAGCTGTCCCAGTCAYCTCCTCCTCACAGGTCCCTGGAGCTGGATTTTGCTGGGTTAGCTGTCCAAAAGGCACGTGGAGGCACCTGCTCACTCCCCTGCTCACAATTCCCTGCTGTCTTCTCCTGGTGGCTCCAGCTGCTGCTTTTGTGCCTGGAACGAGCCAGCAAGCCTTGTGTGACCCCTCTGGTCCTGGCAGGAATGCTCCTGCTGTGTGGGACAAGTGGGCTGCTCCTCCCAGCCTCTCCTTTCCTGGGTGTCTGCAGGCAAATTGTCACTGTCCTGGGGGGACAGCTGGTGTGGGGCTGTGCCCCTCAGCCTGTGACTGCCATGGCTGTGCTTTTCCTCTCAGTGTCCCCCAGGAACAGGCAAAGGCTGCCCAGTTTTCACCAGGACACCAATTTCACTGTGGTTATCCTCTCAGTGTTCCCCAGGAACAGGCAAAGGCTGCCCAGTTTTCACCAGGACATGGTTTGTCCCTGGGAAAGGGTCTGGATCAGCCGGGGCTGCTTTTATGGGAGCTGAAGGAAGCATCACATGGACACACAAAGCTCTCCGTGTTTTTCTGGTGCTGCTTTCACCTCCCTGGTCTTCCCAAGCTTTCAAGACATTTCCAGCTGAGGAATAAACCAGAATTACCAGCTGGGCCACTGGTGCCAGCTGGAGCCTTTGGTCTGGAGGAGACTCCAGCTGCCAGAGCTGCTGCCAGAGCCAGTCCTTCCACAGCAAGGACAGGATGGAGATGGAGGAGACAGGGCAGCCTGCAGAAGACTCTGTCACAGTGCCAAGGCCTGAGGAGCAGGAAGGCACTGCAGGATTTTTTTTTTTTTTTAATGTTCATGTTATTATTTTTAATCCGTAACTTGATGTTTTCAGCCAGGGAAATTCAATCTCATCTGAGGAACTCTATCTGTATATTCTCTGTGTGTTTGTSGGTTGCTGCTCTCACCAGCTGAGACTGAAGCTTGGCCTCGGCAAAGGAGAATAAGGGATTGGAAATGCTCCCAGGAAAAGCGTGAGCAGGCTGAGGAGCTTTGTGTCTGGGTGCTGCCATTAATCAAGCTAATTCACATAAGTGAGCCGTTCAGGTGATATTAGCCCCAGCAAGAGCAGACAGAGAAAATTAATTAAGGCTTTAGGAGAATAAAGAGGACTCCTGAAAGCACAGATCAGATTTCTGATGGTTTCTGTGGGCACGTGTAGGAAGCCAGAAAACCAGAGGGACCGAGGGCCTGGAAGCCCAGGGCACACTTGAGGGYCAGAGCACAGAGGATTTGGTGGCCACACCAAGCAGGAAGGACCCTTCAGTGGCTGGATCTGAGTGCAGTTTGGGGCATTTTTTACGATGAAGTGGTTCAGGTGGAGATTTCTAGGCACCCTCTTGTGGTTGCTGGGGGTTCACTTCCCTGCCTCTGAGGTCAGAGATAGGAATTAAYTGGAATTCACCGTCTTGGCAAGAACCCTCCCTGCAGCCACTGCTGCCACTACTGCCCAGGTATCATCCCCCAGATGTGGGCACAGAGAGGAGCCAGAGCTTCAGCCCCTTTCCTCACTGCTTTKGGGGTGAGAAAACATTTGAGAGACCTCTTGTGTCACCCCACACCAGGGTTAGGGGATAGGGAATCAAACCAGGGGAAAGCAAAGGATAAGAAGTGCTGCTCAAGCCATCTTATCATTCCTTTGCCACCTCCCTCTGTGTTCTTTGTGCCTTGCAGTGGCATTCCRTAGAGTCAGAAAAAATAGGAATTGTCTTCCCCAGCCACCAAGGCAAGAATTCCCTGCATCCCCATCCTTCATGCGAGGCAGCCTGGCTTCTTCCCATGCTGCAAAAAAAGCTGGGACCTCAGCTTTGGCTGTATGAAAACATCCCTGCTGAAGGCAGATGAATGGAAATACCAAAACCAGGATCAAAACAGCTCGCAGCGATGCTGAGCTGAGCAAAGCCTTCCCAAAACCTGCGCTTTAAGCTTGATCTGCTCCAMAAGTTGGCTCCACAAAGCTCTGCAGGTTTGCGTCCCACCCCCACCTCTGCACTGCGTGCTTCCAGCTCTTGAAAGAACGGCTGCTTTGCTGTTTTCTGATGCTTCTGATAATATTTTGCAGAGCGTCTCTCCTGCGCGCTGTTTCCAGGCGATCTTCGCAAGGCTCGTAAAAATTCTGATTATTGGGCTGAAAAACAACGTCCAAGGGAGAAAATCTGGAGCTCAGGTGGGAGAAGTAGAGAGGCACATGGCTACACACACAGAAGAGCTCCTGCAGCAGCATCTGCATGGGGTTTGGAGGCAAGGAGCCCCAGAGATGGTGAAATTTCCCATTTTTCACCTGCTTCCCAATCCTTCCCCACTTCTGGGCATGGACAGCTCAAAGCCGCAATCACAAAGAACCAGAGGAACTGTACAAACGTGGAGGAAACCCCCAAATCACAGAAGATGCACATCCTGCGTGCTCAGATAAGGACCCAAATTAAAAGTTGCAAACAAGTAGTCGTGGGATGATGCTGGTGGAAAATTCACCCCTTTCAGCCTGGTGTCCGTGACCACGAGTAGGGYTTGCGATGTTTGTCCCTACAAATTRTGGCACCAAATTCCACTRAGGCAAGTGGGAAGGCATGTTTCTCCCAATTCCTGGCTGAGGAGACACCAGRGCAAGGAAGGAGAGCAGGTCTGGCTTAGAGAAGAAGGAGAAATGCAGGGCCAGAGCTTGCACTAAGCAGCCCCCAAGGCCAGGCACAAGGACAAAGGGTTTCTCTCAGCCAGGGCTGGATTTAAGCTGGATATTGAGAGAGGTTTTTTCCTGTCAAGGCAGAAACATCAGGGCTTCCCGAGCTGAAGGAGCAAAGGTGCAGCCGAGAGGTTTTAACGTGGAGCTTGTCAAATCCATGAGCAAAAAGCATCGCTCCTCAGGCAGGGATTTGCAAGGCTGGAGCTCGGGGGAAGGTGTRGAGGTGGCAGCCAGGGACAAAACGCTTTGTGTGCAGCTTTAACCAGCAGCTCGTGGTGTGGGAATGTTAAATGCTGTAACAACTCATCTTCCTTTTGTACAAGAAAGGGATAACTCTTTGTACAAGGGATAACTCTTTTAACCCATGCTTAGGAGCCACCCGGGACACTAAGGCATAATCACAGGARAACCCCTCCTGGTTCCCACTGCGGCACAAAATACAGCGACTTCAAACGATTTGTGAGGGTTTGGGATGGGTGGGATCTGCTGGCTGTCCGGCACAGGAGCTCGACAGAGAGCTCAGCTCACACCCGCACAGGCAGAAACCCCACAGAGCACATCACGGCAGGGGATGGAGCTGCCGAAGCAACTCAAAACACCTCTGGGAGGGAAGGACAAGCAGYCCCGGGGCCAGGTGGGGCCGGGGGAGCCGCGGAGCCGGGCGCCCACCAGCACAGACATCCCCTTCAGCACTTTTATATTTTATTCATAAGCAAGGGGTCCCACCCCGCGGGCTCGCTCCTCGCATCACAGGCTGTTTAAATTTTAATTGGCGTGCGCGTGTAGATCCATACCCAACCAGCTCCTGCCGGCGGTGTTGCCATGGCACTTCCCAGCCTCTGCCCCGGCTCCCGGGTTATCCACACCCGGGCTCGCAGCCGGGATGCGCCAGCGAGGGCTGAAACGAGCTGCGCTTATCTTCGCTGGTGTTAAACAACCTGCGGAACCGCGGCCGTCCTGCCTAATTACCCGCTTCGTCATCAGCGGGAGAAAGTCACGCTGAAACGCCAGCCGTTCCCAAATTTCCCGGCTGCCTGGAGGGGAGAGGTGAGGAGCGCTGGGCTGGGGATGTAACCTGTGACGAGACCCTCCAGGATCTCACCAGCGCTTGCCCAGCGGCTCGTATGTGCACTCCATCCTCCGCCTTGCAGCCTGTGAGCAGCTCCCGGGGCTGTTTCCCAGCGGGAAACAATTCCCGAGCCTTTCCCTCCTCAAGCAGACAACCAGAAGGAAACGCTGCTGCGGAGAATAAACAAAAAACCCGAAGAATTTCCAGCTTGTAACAGTCGGCATATTATTTAATTTAAAAACTCTATTAAGATCAGTGTGATTTCCCAGAGGGAAAACGTATTTAAATTATTTCAGCAGCAGCTGCTGGCTGCTGTTACTGTAAGGCAGGGAGGCAGCCCTGCCCCAGACACCCTCTGCACCAGGGAGTGATGAGAGGAGGGATATTTTTAATGGCATTTCACACATTTCTCTGTGCAGTCAGGTTACAGGGCCACCTTGGCGGTCGTGAGTCTTCCCAAGAGGCAGCACAGGCTGAGAATTCACAACCCATTTGTTCAGACATGCTTAAACAAGTAACCTTCTCAACCCAAGGGGGGGTTTTTTTGGGTTTAAAAGCATTCTGACTCCTAGGATATTGCAGGAGTACATTACTGGGAATTGCTAAAGAGCTAGAAAATGTAATTTTGATTTAAACTTATCCAAAGGCAGATAACTGCAGCATCTAGAAGAGCAGTTTTCCTTACAAGCTTTCCTGATGCTCTGACTGGGCTTCACCATCCCGAATTATTTTAATAAAATAAAACTGGTTTATCCTGCGGGCATCATCTAAAGTTGTGCGTCTTGAGCAAAGTATTATACAGAAATTAGAAACTCTTACGGCAGCAGGAGGGAACCGAAGGGTCCCGTTAATCCTTTAATTTCATTTATTTCCTTCCTCTTTAGCAAGGATGCAGAACGGGCTCACAGACCTTGGATCCAGGCTGCCAAGACAACCGGCACAACCACGCTCTTCCCAGATGGAAGCAGACAAGAGACTAGCAACAAACCTGCTCTTAATTAAACATTTGTCTTGCAATTACATACTTCTGTGTAATTATCGCCATCAAGACAAACACCAACTGGATTACATCAAGAAAAGACAGACAGTAAAGGTTAATGGGCCTTCTTCTCCCTTTGCAATTATTCCCCAGATCTCAAATCTCAGAGAGAAGGGCAGGACGTCCGGAATGCCACTGCCACTGCAAGGGAGGAACAAGCCCATTCCAGGAGCAATTAGCCTGAACTAGCAGACTCTGAAATTACATGTCTGAGAGGAGGGATGATGAATTCTTTGAGGTCTTGCTGCAGGCTTGGTGCAACCTAGAGCATGGCCAGCTCCAGTGCTCCTGCATCATCCCTCTGCACACACACCTTCCCATGTTTTATCACCCTCAAGGTCCCTAAGAGTAAACCTGGACCCACTATTAAGGGTTCTGCATCTCTCTCTACACTAAGTAAGCCCAGTTCYTTACTTTTCTGGCCATCCTCACTTCCATCTTACAGCTTCTCTTTAATTTCCCCCACCAGGCAGCCAGAACCTCACAGAGGGAGTCCAAGCCTAGTCCTCACCTGTAATTAGGAGGCTGACTGACTGCTTTCCTCTGCTAACAGTCTGGCAGACCCAGATCCTATCTGTATTTATGGGCTCGCTTTGCAATAGCCACGAGGATGGATTCCTGCTTTAATCTGTGGTCTGCTGTGACCATCAGGTCTCCTCTGACCTACCACAGCTGGCCAGCTCATTCCCAACCTCTGAAGTGACTCATTCCCAACCTGCAAAGTTTCTCTTTCCCATGGGTATCTCTGCCTGCCATCATCCTGGGATGTGGCACGAGGAGAAGGGGAGGCAGCATTAGATGCATGAGGTAGGGAAGTAGGGATGTCTGGATACTGCATTTTAACAAATTTCACCAACACGGCACCTTGAACATCTGGATAATTCTTACACCTGCTTGTAACCGAGGCAAAAAGAATGCCCAGATAAAATCCCTGAGTACCTAGACAGGGATTTAGCACTCTTAGGCTCCCATAGTGGGTACTGTAGCAACTCTCACCCCTCCTGACATCCCTGCATACCTGTGACACAGCTGAAAACATTGCAGAAAACCAGACTACTGAAACAACTAGGATAAGACGGATTATTAAATCAAACATCGGAGTGGTTTGAATAAATCTCAGACTTGCACAACAACTAAGTCACGCTCAGTGCAAAATGAACCCTCCAGATGGGTGAAGCAGGTCTCTCCCTGCTCAGAGAGAACGATTTTCCTGCTTTAAAAGAACAAAGGTTGCACATAGCAGCAGCCTCGGCGTGTTCCCAAAGGTTAACCCCACGTGCTGAGCCACAGCTGAATTATTTATGATTAGTGGGGCAGTTTCTGTTAAGGAATGAGCATGCAGGTAGCGACCACGATGCCAGCAAATGCTACAGGGCAGCACAGCTCACATCTACAAGGCAGCTCGTCCAGCTCCTGCTTGGGCCACAGGGAAATTTAATTATTTAGGTTTCTYAGCTGCTGCATAAATATCAAACATAAGACATTAGCTCATAACTGAAAGGCTGCTGCTCAGCACAGGGCAAGAGGAGCTGCATCAGCAGGGATGAGCGAGTTGAGGCTGGCCAGCACAAAAAAGGAGGTGGGAACAGGAGCTGAGCTTCTCTCCGGAACGAATTCCTCCTGAAATTTGGGAAAAAGGAAAATAAAAASGGGGGAGAAAAGGGCAAACCTTGGAATTGGTTCAAGCCACAAAAGTTCTTCTAAGCATGAAACAGTCTTAAAATAATGCCAGGAGAGTCCAAGTAGCTTCAGTTCAGGAGGTGATGAAGAGGCCTGGACTCATCATCACTTATTAGTCTCATATCAATTAAATAAGACACATGACCCAACCGAAACAGACAAAAAACTGTGCTGCTATTCAGTACTATGATATTCCACTGATTTTTCTGCATTCRGCAAGTTCATGAAGAATTGAGGAAGTGGGAAAACCGATTTTCCTAGTGCAATTCTCCATCCATGGAAACTGGGACTGCAACGTGAAACGTCGAAATACAAATACACTTAATTGATTTCCACCCCAGCTTTCCAAAATGCTGAGTTTTATTCAGCTTTGAAAGTAACATGTGCAGGAATAAACTTGTTCCATGTTTCTGCCTGTAAATAAAAAGTTAAAGTACCTCTGCCTGTACATAAACCCCAGTGTGTTTAAAGCTGATTTGTTTAAACAAGTTTTCATGCGTTTTAATTGCATCCCAATTCCCAGGAAATTCTGTGTGACACAAAAGTTAGGTAAAAAAAAAAGAAAATAAAAAGCAGCCACTTAACAAGGAAGCACCATTATTTTTGTACCCGACTGTGGAAAATGATTTGCCTAATTATGAGATTTACAACTGCTTAACTGTATATTATCCTGGTTGTGACACACATAGACCCCAAATTTCACAGGCAGAGGAAGGCGAGCAGACCTTTGATGGCAATCACTGTGGTTTGTCTGGATTATTCAGTCCTACGAGGCACAGTATCCACCATCCTGGACAAAAGGTTTTATACTTTTTAATTTATTTTTTTCCTCAATGAAGAGAAAAATTTGATAAAACCTTGTATGGGGGAGAAAGCTTTTCCAGCTCAGAGACTCCTCTGTGATATTTCTCAGTATCAGCTAGCTTCTTTACCCAGTTCCCTCACGCAGTTCTTGCCAGGTCTGTTCAGTATCTTTGCTCCCTACCAGCAAAGATCCATGAATGACATGAAATGCTCCTTTTCTCTTTCCTCCTCATGGGCACAGTGAAAGGGAACATGTGCTCTCACAGATGGAAATCACTGCCTCCTGAAACAACACGCAGCACTAAAYACTCAAGGGGTAGGAGCTGCTCCGAGCATTGATTTCTACAGATAATTATTTCCATTAGTGCCTCTTCAAAAGAGGAGTTAAGCAGAACAAAAAGATTTTTTTTTTTTAAGTCGACAAAACAACAAAGCAGAAGGAACAAAGAGCATTTTAAAAACCAACTTGGTTTTGTCTCAACTTTTTGGAGGCTTGCGTAGGTCTCTGACAGGGAGAAAAGTCAACTCCCCTGGGATGTGTGGCTCTTTTTTTGTCGCAAGCAGCACAGTCCAGCAGCTCCTCAGCCCTGTCCCTGCTGCTTTCTCACTGCCACACAGCTCCTCTCCCCACYTCCAGCCCCCACATCCTTGCACAGGACTCGGTTTGATTTCTGACCATCGAGGCAGGATTCAGCAGACATTTCTTTCATCTCTGCCCCAGACATTTACCCCATCGGGGGTCCCTGTTTGTCTAGAYCGGCCCGAGAGGCACCTCCGCTCACCAAATAAATATTCATCAGCCCCTCATCCTGCTCTTCACAGCTCCCGCTGTCCGGGGGTGGGCCCACAGAGCCACGGGGGTGAAATTACCAACTGAGGAGAAGAGATTAAGGTTGTGGGAAGATTACAGCTCTCTCCTCGTATATCAGGCAATTAAATTGGTGTTGCCTCCGTTCTATTCCCTGGTTTTCAGAAGCTGCTGCCAGCGACTCTGGCGGCTGGCAGGGTGTGAGTGAGCCCCGGGAGGCCGAACACGGGCTGTTGTTGTTTTGGAGGGGTTTTAAATTAAACCATCTGGCAGGGCTGGTACCCAGGGCTGTGGCCGCTTGTGCGCTGGTGAATGATTCAGGGAGCAGAAATGAGTGCACATCCTGCAGAAAATAGACGTTTTCTGTGGCAGCTCCTGGAGGCGAACGTTTTGTCCCCAAAATGCCTTGGACACACCAAAAAGCTCATYCAAGGCAGGAGACAGGTGCTCACCAAGCCCCTGGGACACCAGGGAATTGCTCTTTTCCAGGCCAGYGTGAGCTTTTGGAGGAAGAAAAGTGGAAGGACACAGTGGGTGACCACAATACATGGGCAGAGTTCCTTGGGAGAAGGACAGGGAATTAAAATAATGAGCACATTTGTGAGAATCTGCCCGAGGGAAAATAGTTCAGAAAATTAAAAACTCCATAGTAGCAGACCAAAAGCTGTTAACCMACATCTAATTAGGCAAAAACTGCAATCCCTACAACAAAACACAAAAAGGAGGAAAACCCCATAAATTCATGCAGCAACCAAGCTTACCCAGACCAAAACAAGTACTAAGAAAATAAAAATGAAAAAACCTGTTTAGTGACATCTGAAGAGAAAAAACCTGGCAGAACTTTACAGGGAGTAGCCAAAACCAGGATTATGGTGTATACTATCAGATCTTGCTTTTCAATACCCACCAGAAGCAAAGGACAATCTCTGGGCTCCTCAAATACATTCCAATACATTACAAAGTAGACACTGCAGCTTGGATCCCAACATTCCAGAGCAAAAGACCTAAAAACAAAACCCCAAAATGCAACCACCACACACACACACACACACACAAAAAAAAAAAAAAAAAAAAAAAAAAAAAGGAATCTAGAAACTGAGCAGAATTACTTGGTTGACAAAGTTCAAAGATCATTTGGGGTATTTTGCACATTAAATTTCATGTTAATGCTGACAGGGTACAAGAAGAGGCATTTTAGATGAAATATTAGGATAACAGCAGATATAGGCTCATGAAAGAAAAAGAACACAGCTTTTCTTATCAAAGAGGTTTTCATTACTTGCAGAGTTTATATTTATCACAATAGATCTACTCTGAACCTTACTAAGCTAATAAGTAATTTGAAAGCAACCTTTTATAACAAAAGCTGTAAAAAAGACTTTATTATAAAACCAGGACAAGTTTGACCTGAATTTTCATGACGAACATTTTCACTTCAAACCCCTACTGTTTCAGGCCAGTCTGAGTATCTGAGGTAAAAATCTGGCTGCATGATGAAGTTGAAAAAGCATAGGACCAAAAGAATTACCAATCAGTCTAGAAGTCTTTGGACCACCTCAGATCTTMCTGTTCAAGTGATGTAGAAAACTCCAAAAAGTACAATTAGTATAAGAAGAAAGATTAAGAAAAGGAAATSTGGAAATTGGTTTGAGGAATTGAAAAAAAAAAAATGAATCAGATGCTTCCTTTGAGTAGCCACGGAATCTTAAACACAGCCTCCAACTCATTGTATTGTTTTAAAATACAAATGGTTTATTTTAAAGGRCAGGTGTTGATGCCTTGAGAGGCTACCTAGAACARAGGCTGGACAGTGTTAAAAGAATAAAGTAGGTATTTATTAAAAGGGCCTTCAAAGGATACACCTCGGGCAGTACAAGAGCCCAGCTGTGTCTCCACCCAAGATGGACACTGGGCCACAAGTTTTCACACTTTTTAAAGYTTTTGTCCATTTACATATTGGGATTAATTGTCCAATTACAGTTTCAGGTTATGCAGTCCCATCCTCGCAGATTGCTCTCAATTTGCTGYTGTTTATACTTTTTGGGCCTGAAGCTGCAACAGTGTCCTTGGGCTGGAAAAGTGTTATTTGGTTTAACTAAACTGTGAAGAGAATTTGCTAACACTTTATATGAAGTTCAGAGTTATATACTAATGCAGTACAGAATCTGACAAACATGAAAGCTAAAACTTAAGGCAACAGCATCTGCTGAGGAAGTTGGGAAATACGACCCCCTTCCCTCTGAATTATTAACTTTGAAATTACAGGGCTTTGAGGCAACGAGACGGGAAGAGGAACAGCTGTTTACTAGAACATATCTAACAAGGCAAACAAACAGCAGTGACACCAAACAGAACGCAGTCCTGGCRTTAGAGCCTTTCCCTGTTGGTGCAGTTCCGGGCACAGCCAGCTGGGGCGCTGCTGGCTCCTGKCCGGGCAGGTGGTGCAATGATTCCTCCAGGGCTGCAGGGGGCGCTGTGGCACTGCTCRGCCATGCCTCCCTCAGGTGGTGATGGTGGACGGTGCAATGAGCTGCAGCAGGAACTTCAGATTGAGGCTGYAACAGCAGAGACGGGTGCAGCCAGGGTGGTGAATAAAGTGTAGCAGAGACTCAGGAGCCTTGGGGTCCACCCAGTCACTGGGTGTCAGGTCGGGTTTAAGCGCAGCAAAAAGCTGGAAGCAGTGGCAGAGGACAGCGGGGCTGGGCAGCGGCGGCTGGGCTTCTGCTGCTGACTCTCCCTCTCCCTCCAGAGGGGGTTGGGGTCCTGGGTTTCCCCTGAGGCACCCGGGCAGATGGGGAGGGCTCCTCCCAGTGGAGTTGGGTGTTGGAATGGTCGCAGTTCAATGGCCGCTCTAACAAGCAAAGGCTCAGACACGGTAAAGAAAAGCAGTGCAGGACAGAATTCCGCAGTGAATCCTCACCAGCCCCAAAACCCCACCTGCCTCCTCTCTGATCCCGAGAGCACGTGAGGGCCAAGCCCAGCCCCTGACCCCCAGGCCAGGCTTGTGGTGTCTGCATTTCCCAAGAGAAATCCCTCCAGCTAAGGGACGGTAGAAAAGTGCACCCTTTTTCCTTCCCCCCACCACAATCCCCTCCTCCCCGGACACATCTTCTGTTCAAGTATCCATTGTTCCCATCTCTTAGGCAACAAATAGAAGAAAAATTTGTGGAMAGAAAGAAAAAGAAAAAGGAAAAATCCCAACCTCCAACACTCAGAAACACTAAAGGACCAAAGGAGCATGTTAACATGCTTTACTTTCATGTGCTSATCAGAAAATGTGATGAACCACCTGTACCCAGCTGCCTTTCTGGTTTGGGTTTGTAGTTCCCCTCGACTCCACAAAACAAAACTCAAATACTTGAATGCCACCCCTAATTTAGGGTAGATGCCTGAAAACCACTCCCTGTCCCTCTCTGCTGCTGTCTGGAGACAAGGACGTGGGTGGCAGGTCCCTCTCCTGGTTAGCAGATGACGTAGCGGATGAGCCCCGAGCCGCGAACCTCTCTCACTCTCTGGCAGTGCCTCAGGATGTTGAGGATGCTGTGGAAGCGCTTGTCCAACTTCAGCGGAGTGAACTCCTTGATATCAGCCTCCACAATAAAAAACACTCCTGGAAAACAAACAATGATTTYGTTACAGAAACGGCTCTGTTGGAGGATACACTCAGCATTTCACAAGTGACAGCGCAGCCTCTTCTTCATAATTCCACAATCTACAGTTCATAATTCTACAGTCAGCTGTAGGATGGCTTCACACTATATTGGGAACTTTATTCTACTTTTAAAATCTGTCATCAGAAAGAGAATTGCCAGCCCTCCCATGAAGTTCAGACGCTCTGCATCATCCACAGGCCCCAGTCCATGAGCTCTGACTACCAGCAGGCACTCAGGTTCTGGAATTAGATCTCTGCCGTAAGGACAGAGACCTGCATGCATCAGAGCTATGCAGCCCACCATTCTCTTGACTTATATCAGATTTGGAAAATAATAATTCATCATTACTTAAGAAAATTACAGGAAGAGATTAACCACTTGCAACAGCATTGTCCCTGTGTCTCCAAGAAAGTGGCACAGGGATGTCCTGCATMAAAGCTGAGAGCTCACCCCTTCTTGTAGTTGATTAATTACTTCCATAAGCAAATTGTCATTAAAATTCAGGCTGCCCAGGGCAGTGGTGGAGTTACCATCCTTGGAAGTGTTCAGAAAAAATATGTGAATGTGTCCCTTGATAACATGGTTTAGTGGTGAACACGGTGCTCGGTTGACAGTTGGAGTTTGTGAACTTTGAGGCCTTTTCCAACCTAAATGATTCCTAAATTAGGTGTAGCATCAAGTCTAATGGGAAGGAGGACACAAGGATAGGGTTAGGGTTCCAGCTTGGAAAAAGAAGATAGCATTCCCCCTCCTTATTTTATCCTTAACACAGAGGCAGTGACATCTTAGAAAAGATGGAGCATCTCTTTCTCCTATTAAGTCCTTCCAGTTTCACTGGGAAATGGCTAATCCAAGCTGGAAAGCCGAAGCTGCTGGTAAAGAACTAAGGTCCAAGAATTATGTTTGTAAGTGTAATGTCCCCCAAAATCTTGCTTAGACAGAGCTGAGAAATAACAGATCATGTTTTCTCACAGCCTGGGCCTCTCATGAGACTTGGTGACACGCATGTCTCACAGGGAGTAGAATCTTCCAGAGACAATAACTGTCAAAATCTAGAGATATTTATTCCCCCAGAGAGGAACTCTGCTGGAATCTCAGAGCTTGTAATACCACCAAATCCACACACAGATGAGAAGTAGGAAGTCTGTTTACCAGGAAAAGAAAGAAGAACTGCATTGCTGCTCGAAATAGAACTACTGTAGGATAGAGACCATTTACAACTTCCAGGAACACCAACACACCCCAACAGTGTTGGGAAGCCAGGCATAACCTGCATGCTGCCTTCACAGTCTGTTACATTTGGGGGAGCATCAGGATGTCCTGAATTTCTTCTTATGTTTGCTCACAATCAGAGTGGCAACATTCAGCACAGCAGAATCTTTTTTTTTGTGAAGAAATCAGAGCTGGGTGAAGGGCRCTGGTTTGATCCACACACTAAACAAACAGCTAAACCCACTGAATCACCTGAGTGGCTGGAAGTG
Source organism: Mixornis gularis (assembly GCA_003546035.1). Classification (NCBI taxonomy): domain Eukaryota; kingdom Metazoa; phylum Chordata; class Aves; order Passeriformes; family Timaliidae; genus Mixornis; species Mixornis gularis. The sequence goes on along the minus strand of QVAJ01000046.1, from coordinate 4,386,992 downwards.
GCCCTGATAAACCAGGCAGCATCTTCTCTCATCTTGACATCAGAGAAGAGGTCAGCTGGCAATCAGCCCAGGCTGAGAACCAGTGGGAATCCTAAGCAGAGAGACGCTCACAGGAGAGACTTAAGCAAACAAATCAATGAATGAGGAACGTCATCCTGATAAATGCAATGGATAAAGACATTTAATCATTTTGTGCTGGCCAGATAAGAACCATCTGACAGCCTGCCAGGCCTTTTCTCTAGACTTTCTACGTGATTAGTCAGAAAAAAACCTAAACAAAACCATCTACCACACAAATACACACACTCTATCAGATGCTGAATGTCCTAATTTCCTAACTGAACTTCCCAAGATAAACAAGAAATAAAGACCACCTCTCAGACACTTAAAGAAATTAAGCAGTTCAGTTTTTCAGACTTAACCCCCCAGCTTTCAGACAGAAAATTCTCCAACCAGCTGTTGGAGAAGCTAGAATGGCTTCTTCACTGCAGCCAAGACTACTGTGGATCACAGTGCAGACTGAGCAGCACTCCAGGCCCAGGAGGGACCTTCTCTTCTACAGCTGTGAGCTCAAAGTCCTTACTATTGTCCTCAGGATAGGAACAGTGATATCAAAACCATGTTGTAAATTAAACTGATGAAGCCAGTATTTTAAGAAATCCAGAGTAATATAAGCTGCTGTTCAGCTGAGGCAAAACATGCTTAGAGTGAAACCAAACCATCACAGCCCAAACCAGAAGTCAGTCACACAAATTTATCCAGCTTAGAATGCTTTCAATAAAGCCCTTTATAACAATGACATTTGTATGACAACTGAGACCTTGTCTGGAGTCCTATGTCCAGCATGAGAAAGACCTGGAGCTGCTGCAGCCACTCCAGAGGAGGCCACGGAGATGCTGCCAGGGCTGGAGCCCCTCTGCTCTGGAGCCAGCCTGGGACACCTGGGGCTCTTCACCTGCACAAGAGAAGGCTCCAGGGAGAGCTCCCAGCCCCTGCCAGGGCCTCCAGGGGCTCCAGGAGAGCTGCACAGGGACTGGGGACAAGGCCTGCA
>QVAJ01000046.1:4371181-4383247 GCA_003546035.1 Mixornis gularis | reverse complement strand
TTGTTGTTGTTGGATGTGGCACTCAGGCCATGGTTTAGTTGAGGTGTTAGGGCATGGGTTGGACTCAATGATCTTGAAGGTCTCTTCCAACCCAGTCATTCYGTGATTCAGTGATTATTTGGGGTTTTGTGTTGCATTCTGTATTTGACTGTGCAGCCTACTGAGCTGTGCAGATATGGTTCTGCACCACCAGCATCCGTTTCTGAACTCTCAGAGCATTTCATAATACCAGTACTAGAAGAATAAGGYCTGTTGATAACAGCCTAGAGGTACAGGAAGCACAGAAGATAAGGAACAAAGTGATATGGAAATACTAGGACACTGGAATATTTGCAAGTAAGGCTATTCAGTATTTATAGATGTAAAGCCATGCCTTCAAGGAAAAGGAACTGTGCTGCACACTGAGAAACCATTATATAAAAATGGAATCTGAAACTCAAATGACAAGCAGTAAGCTAAATACAACACAATCCCCACCCCCCAAAATGGCAGTAAGAGCCAGGCCAGCCTTGCAACCTGCATTGTCCTGTGGCCTTCACTCTGCTGCTACAACAAACCAAAGCTGAGTGTTTGTGTTTTGCTCAGTATAGGTTTGCAGACATGAGGAATCACACAAGTGTTACAATTCATTTTAAGAATGAAYGCTTTGGGTCAGTGGAGCAGGTGGCTAAAAGCTGTGGGGACAGCAAGACTGAAAACATCAATGAACAGCAAGTTCCTTCCTTGTTTTAATCTGAACAGGCAGGCTCAATCTTTGGAGAACATACAAAGAATTCAAAGCAGAAGTAGATAATCAATAACAAGTTCAGTATTCCAAACCAGAATTCGGGCAGGCATTCTGCAGTTGCCACCTCAAAGTAAGTGCTGTAGGTTTCAAYAGCAGCCAGTCCCTGCCAGGCAGACAGGCTGGCAGGAGGTGTGTAAAAACTGAATTCAAAACAATTGCTCTGCCCCCAAACCGAGTTTGAAACTTAGTAACCACTAAGATACTTGCAACCAGCTTTCAACTTTATCGATGCTTGGATTAATTCCGCCTTGGACGTGCAGCCATCTCATAGTTATAAAAAGGCTCTGCCTTGCAGAGTAATAAAAGCAGCACTACCACCCCTAAAATGCATCCACAGCACAAACGCAGCCTGTAACCACGGCAAGGCTTTGCCTGTGTGCATTAACTGCTGCTTATTGCTCTCTCTGCYTCCCTACACCACGGGGGAGCCTGCAGAGTGAGGAAGGCTAAGCCCAGAGGTATAAAACACCTTTATTTAAGTTCCTGTGCTCCCACTGTCAACACACAGATGGTGAACACACTGAATAAAGCCAAGGGAGCGCCTCAGCTCRCCCCGAAGCTGAAACAGGGAGGCAGGACTGGGTTGCCTAAACCTGAAAACCAAATGCTCRTTTGAGAGGCCCTCGGGCTTCCAAGATGCTTTAATCTGAAATTAAACTCTGTCAAAACCAAATGGAGTTTTTATTCTGTGCATAACTAAGGATCATAAAAACTCCAGCTGTCCCACAGCCCTCTCGTGTTTCTACCCAGCCATGGCTGGCAGACCCGTTAATGCTGACATTTATTTCAGTCCATACGTACAGTCATATAAAAATACAAAATTCAGACTTCCAAATTCAGGCATTTAATTTAGATTTAAAATCACTTTAAAATCTGCTTCGCTATTCCAAGTTCAACAAAATTCAGAACTTTTGTTTAAAAAAAAAAAAAAAATACGGTCAGTTTCTTTTTTTAATCCACATTCTTTTAAAGCCCTTTTTCAAAGCATTTTTTGCATAGGTATGAGAACCAGAGCACAGTGCTGTGTTCCTCAGAGAAAAGAATAACATCAATATATCACAAATATACCACTCTAAAAGAGGTAAAGCGTGCAATGGCCACCCCCTGCTCTCTCAAAAATGGTTAGGCTAAAATAGCCATGTACTCTCCCAAGCCATCATCTTCTGAGACTTGAGAGTTACAATGAATGCACAGAAACTCAAATACTTTCAGCAGTAAGATTTTTAGAAAGCAGTAAGAATTCCAGACACAGAATAAAGCAAGCATTTTCCTTTGCCTCAAAGTCAGAAGTTAACAAAGACAGGCACTTTGAAATGTCCTTATCTTCCTCCTTCCTGCGACAGATTTGAAGGGTAAGATAATTTGCAAGTTTTTTATTGTGCAAAGTGTTCTGTTTGATCAGGGTGCTCCACATCTGCCCCTAACACAGCGTGTACCTTTGCTAAATACCAGCTGCCCAGTCCTAGGACTATGAAGTCACTGCAGCCTGTGTGTCCTTTTTAGTGATGGTGTTAGGAATATATTTTCCTTCATGTTCAGCACAAAGCAAGTGAAAAAAGCCTCAATTTTTCAGTGACCACCTCCCACCCTTAGTGCTTACCTGAAGAACTTGGCCCTGAACCAAATTCTCACTCTTCCAAGAGAATACATGCAGTGTAAGAGAATTTGTATTGCAAGTATTTGCTGCTTAGATTTGGTCAATCAGTATGTGAAATTGCAAGTACTCTCTCAATCTTGTACTACAACATTGCCAGGCAACAGAAATACTGGTAGATTAATAGATCTATGGAAATTCATGTAAATTTTCCTCCACAGAACAAACATGCTTCTCCCATCTGAATAAAATTAAATTATTTCTAGAGCTCTACCAGCACAGCCTAAGCTGCGACCTTTCCATAATGGGTGTCTTCCAACACAGCTGCAACATTTCCACAACGGGTGCCATCCAACTCAGCTTATTCTGTGGTTTTGTGAATCTGTAATGAATAGGAAGTCTGGCCTCTGTCCCCATCCTCCACGCCCATGAACAGCAGTGGAAAACCTTCCACTTTCAAGGATCATCATAAACTCCTCTAGGTTGGAAAAGCCCTCTGAGRTCATCAAGTCCAGCCTTTCCCCCAGCACAGCCAAGGCCATCACTAAACCATGCCCCAAGTGTCCTCCCACCTGTCTTGTGATGTGGAAGATGACAGGCTTAACTGGAAGTTAAAACAGTATTTGGCTGGAATTTCTCTTACCACATCAGAGATAAAGATCAAAAATTCCCATGCTCCAGCTTTATCCTCTCATAATTTTATCAGGAGAGAACTACCTCAGGGAGTAAATCCACAAAACACCTGAAGTGTTCTGCAGAATGAAAATACCAGGTGCATGCTCTTCTAAGAAGTAACCAGAAGCTCTTTATCATTAGCTCAGCATTCAAGATAAGGAAGAAAGCAGGCATTACTCACCTGAAAATTTTGAAGGCTATAGAAAAAATTATTGGAATGCCCCAAGTAAAGTACAGACTCAAAAACATATTTCTTATTGACACAGGAACAGGTATTGTCAGGGAACACAGTGAATCTAGAGTCTCAATAAAAATTTAGCCTTAGGCATCAAGAAAGATTTCTTACTTTTGCAGAAACATTTACCCATGCCACCCAAATGCCATTTAAGAAGTTATTCCTATATGTCAGACTTCAGACAAGGATATCCATTAATCAAGTCCTGATGTTAGGGAAAAACACCCACAGCTTTCTATTCCAGAAATATGGGAATTTCAGTGCACAGTGTTTTTTTGCTTTTAAGTCTGATTGCTTTTCCTGTCTCAAAACAGATTGCTAAGTTGAGACTTGAAGTTTCCAGAAACCAATAGCTGGGTCAAATAAAACCAGCATTTATCATTATTTTTCCTTCTATATGTACACAAACTCTTCATCTTATGAGACGATGGCTCTTTTTTTTTTAATGTCAGTTCTGAAAACAAGATGAGGATTCACCTGTTAGCTAATAAATCTCTGTTCATACAATTACAGTAACTTTTGAGGTAAGAGGTTTGGGTTTTAACTGATAAGTTTTCAACTTCTCAATACCAGCATAAAAAAGAGCCCAATTAATTTCATTAATTTAATTTTCAGGTTTGCTAGCATCGCATTTAAACTATTTGGAGCTATTATCATATTTCACCCCATGAAATATTTAATGTCTGTCAGTCCCAGTTCTGCAAGAGGTCACTCTCCCAAACCTAAGTGTGCCACCCAAATTGATATGCCAGAGTGTGAGGGAAGCCATGCTTACTTACGTAGGAACACTTTCAAACTCCTCTGTGGTTATTAATGCTGCTTCTTTAATGACTTTTGTCTCTTTTGCAGGTTTCTTTCCACGCTTGTGTTCTACAGTCTTTGTTTGTCCTTCATCTTTCACAGCTGGCACCGTGATGCTGTAAAATGAAGGAATATTCAGTGTATAAAGAGCAGGCAAGTAGGAAGGAGAATTCCACTACACTGTCAAGTCTCCTTAGTCACAGACCTAAGTTCCAGCCTATCTGTTAAGCTGGATGAACACAATTAATGTTGTTTCGCAAAAGAAACATCAGTAAGGCAAGCCTACTCTGTTTCAAATCGTATCCTTCAGCTGACTTCAGCACAGCTCTTGGTTTCTCTGCTACAGAGGCTGTTAGCAGGTGAGCTGGAAGCAATCCAAGTGCAGCACGGCACAGCTCAGAATTCAATGTACCATTACATTTCACACCAGGCAAGGCCTGGCTTTTTATCAGATAAAACACAGCACAGAGCTGCAGCCTTAACGGACAGATTTGAAATACTTCAGAGCTCTTTGAAACAGGTTCAAATCTTGGGAAGCCTGACTCATCCATTAAACATTTGAAGCAAAGAAATTCAACACCACCTAGCAGACTGGGTTTTTTTTTAATACTTTAAAAAATTTTTTTAGGCAAGATCCAAAAGGTCAAAGAATTTCCTGATTTATTCCTGATTATTAGAACACTATTTTCATAAATTCACCCTTCCTCTAAACCCTCAGCTTGGAGCCTCAAACCCCAAGGGATTTGGCAGCCAYGCACCCAGATGCTCCTCAGCAGGACAGCAAAGGTGATGCACATGGCTAAATCCACTGTCATCAGAACTCAYGGACACTGCTGGGATGTGCAGCAGAATTCCCTAACGCAGCACAAGAGCTGAGGTGGACAAGGAAATGACCCTCTGCTTGGATCTGACTGTCCCACAAGAGGTTCTGCTTGGACGTGGGGTCCCACAGCAGTGAACGGCACAGCGCCGCCCCATCTGTCGGCGCTAGGGCCAGGACTGGAGGTGTCACTTGATGTGACAAATGACAGTGCCCCGGTGTCCCACCCCCGAGGAGCACCAGTGCCGTGGGGAGGACAGCGATTGCCACCTGCTGGGCGGGCTCGGGGACACAGTTGTGTCACAGCTCTGCCCTGCGCTGTGACACAACACAGAGCCCTCCTGAAACCCAGCAGGTCTGCGGCCAAACGTACTCAGAYGTCATCGTCTGAAGAACATCTGTTTGCATCTGAACGACAACAACAACAACAAAGAGAATCCTGGCACCGTGCAGCTAGCAGGGAATGTCAGCAAACAGGAGGGAAAGGGAAGGGGGGTGGATTTTGGGAGGTGGGTTTGGCATGAAAGGATAAACACGAGAACCAAGGGAAGCAAGTTCACATCTTGAAACTTCATTGCTCCCACGCTCCAGCCTCCTGCTGTCTATCACACTGCAACAAACCTTTTCTAGACGATTCCTCAGCCCCAGGCACCCCTCCTTTGTGATCCCAGCCCCTCCCTTGCCCCTGCACAGCTGCAGTGAGATGGTACACACACAGTTCACCACTGACCTCAACCATGGAAAGGAAGAACTGATGCTTGTTTACAAAATCTGGGCTCTGATGGAATGAGAAGCTGCTCTCAAAAAATACGTGGAATACAAAGAGCTTGGGAGATATTGAACTTGCTTTTTATTTCAGTGACATTTCTCTGGTAAACAGGAACAGAAAACCCAACAATACAGGAGAGAAACAATAGCTAAAGCCATGAATCGTTCAGTTTCTCTGTGTGGGTGTTTTCATCTTCCCAGGGACTTCAAGGCCTGTCTCAACAGCATTCAAGTGCTCCTCTGCTTTCTGCATTATCTCACAAAAATCACTCAACAGCCCCACAGATCTGGGGACGCAGGGGAACAGAAAGGGAGGAGGCCATGAAAACATATTTACACTGATACACTGGGTTTTGAACAATTATGTCCCTTCTTTCCCTTCTTTGACCCTCCACTGCACAACACAGTGAACACCAAAAGTGACAAAATGGGGACAAATGGAGAAAGTGCGTTTTGACAAATGGCATCATCATATGACGTATTATTACTCAAGAAAAACCAGCAACAAACTGACACTGACAGAACAGCAGCTGTGAGCTGGCTGAGCACAATCTATGGAAAATTATCAGAAAAGCTTGGTTGGTTTTACATATTGTGGCTCTATCTAGAAAGGGAAGAACTGGCTAAAGTCATATCACAGTTAATTTCCTGATCACAAGATTGTAAGGGAAACCAACATCCCCAAGAATCTTTTGGTGTCAGAGGTGGCACAATCACCAAACAACCCTCACTTACATCTAAACAATTTCCAGGTGCTAACACAAAGTTAAGACAAAGGATTTCATACAATAAGGAAGTAAGTTATGACAGGAAGGCAGAACCCAAGTGGTAATTTCTGAAAAACTTCAATTCTTATACACACACACATACACAAAAAGCAATATCTGAATTGAAAAGGAACAAGATACCCTTAGAGATATTTTGAGAGACTGTTTCCTAAACTAAGAGGTTCATGTCTAAAGGAATAAGAAAATAAAGAAATAAGAAAAGAACAAGAATAAGGAAAAAGCTTCTGCATAAGTCATCCCTTCACCAGCTAAGAATGGTTTCAATACAATACCCACACCAATCACCATATTGCTACATACCAACAAAAATTACGGTTCATTTTTCTCTTCTGGAATCCTCTTTCCACACATTTAAGCTTTTAATTTGCTGGAATATGTCTGTCATGTTTTGAGACTGAGGCTTCTGTGGCATTAGGAACCAGACCAAGCAAGGCTGATAGGTTCAGAGCACATACTGGAAGCACTGAATTCAAGCTAATGCATTGCTTTCTGACCAGCTACGAGGTGGGAAAGAAACTCTGGGATTCCCAGGTAAAAGGACTCTGCAAGTGACCCCACCTGACATACATCACTCCAGAAAAAAAAAAGCAGCTCCAACAGGAAAGAGACAGAGATGAGAAACTCAGAGCTAAAATCTCTTAGAAGCCTTCCAAGTAACAGTTGTTATTTCACACATTTGTCATTTTCACACACTTGAGCTACTTGACTCTGAAAAGCTTCTTACCACAGCCCTCTCCAAGGCAAGTGGATGTCATAGCTAGCTGAAATAAATACAAGATTGCTGTAGGGAAGAGAACAAAAGTACCACAAACACAATTCAAAGTCCCACAGAAAGATGACCGAGGTAGAGGATTTTGGTGTTTTAATTGTATTTGGAAGGGAGCTGGTGAACTTCAGTTCTAGTGACCCAGCATTTGGGTCACTAACCCTTTATTCTGTAGGCACTGCAGTTATAAAATCAGCGTGTTTGTGATTCCAAAAGAAGGTATGCTCAGACTCAGAGAAGCACTTGCTTTCTACTACATCACACCTATCCCTGGAAGCTCCACTTGGAACAACTTGGTGTTTTTATAGACCTGACCTGACAGATTCATTGGAGTGCTAGCACAAGCCTGGACAAGAGCCAGCTCCAGAGTCAATACACACAATGACTTTGGCTCCCAAAATTTCACAGTTAACATGGAGTGAAAGTAGCAGAGCTGTACAGCCCTGCAACTGAACACTGCCAGGAGCAGCCCAGATCCTCTGGGCTCATGTACCACATACCAGCTCTGGGTTGGTTTAGGCAGGTAGAGTGGAACATGGTCGAGGAGGTGCTGTGCTTCCTTTTGCTCTCTCTCAGCAGCCTTCTGGATGCCCTGAAATTAATATGAGACTCTGTCAGAGATCCGATCATACTAACATCAAGCAAGTAAAATTGGGGCGACACTAAAGTAATTTTCAGCTTTATTAAGAGGTGTCCTTTATTCTCTCCCCATCATCTCACCTTCTTACCCCATAATTTCCCCAGGGAACCTAGTAAAGATACACAGGAAGGAGTGTCTGTCCTTGCCCTCAGAATGTCAGAGAAACTTGAGCAGGCAAAAGGAACTTTAGCAATACACCCTCAGCAAGGTCTGGTCAGGGGAATGGTGGTAATGAAGATGAGATACTATGGTAAACTCACCTCCATTCCCCAAACTACATTTCCAAAAAAGACTTAACAAAGGCAGTGCAAACACACAGTAGAATACCAGGCAAATACTCTAATTGAACACTTTTGTGCAGCTATTGCAAAGATGTGTAAGTAGAGCTCACTAGATGCTCTTTAGATCACTGTATCTATTATGATAAAGACATGTGTACAAGGCCAGTGACAAAGACATGCTTTTAATGGCCTTAAGATAAAGGATGGTAGACTTAGATTAGATACTAAGAATAGATTCTTCCCTGTGAGGGTGGGCAGGCCCTGGCACAGGGTGCCCAGAGCAGCTGTGGCTGCCCCTGGATCCCTGGCAGTGTCCAAGGCCAGGCTGGATAGGGCTTGGAGCAACCTGGGACAGTGGGAGGTGTCCCTGCCTATGGCAGGGGGTGGAACTGGATGGGCTTTCAGGTCCCTTCCAACTCAAACCATTCTACAATGGTTCTCTTGCAACCATTCTATGATTATAAGCCTTGAAAAATACAACTTTAAATGTTCATTGTGCTAGAGAACTGCTTAACAAGCCATCAGCAAGCTTGTTCCAAGCCCAAGTTTCTCTTATAAGCACATGCATCCAAACATCACTAAGGATCTAGGAAAAAAACCCGTGACATATGTTTCAATGATTTCATTGACTCTTTCAGTATTTTATGAACAGGAAAAGAAAAAAGATTACTTTTAGCAAATCTCTCAGGTTTTCTTGCTGTTTAACTTCGGTTTCCATTCCATTCAGGAGATCATGTACAAGGATCACCTCATTCTGTATTTTATGGAGCAAAGGCTTGCGGCACTCATCTTCACCTGTAAAAGACAGAACATTAAGCCATAAAATCTCCAAGAATAAACTGAAATCTGACATTCCTCCCCTTCACAATCAGTGATTATCCAACTCCCTCCTCCCCAGCCACCATATCCATCCAGGAGAAGCAGCAAGCCAAACTGTCAGCCTTGTACTCAGCACAGCCAACAGAGTTCATGGAATCATTTCGTTTGGAAAAGCCCCCCGAGGCCAGGTCCAACTATTCCCCCAGAGCACTGTCAGGGCCACCACTAACCTGTGTCCCATGTGTCACAACCATATGGCTTTTAAATCCCTCCAGGGATCGGGATCCCACCACCTCCCTGGGCAGCCCCTTCCAATTCCTGACCACCCTTTCCATGGGGAAATTCCTCTTGATATTCACCCTGAGCCTGCCCTGGCCCAGCCTGAGGCCATTCCCTCTCCTCCTGTCCCTGTGCCCTGGGAGCACATCCCGACCCCCCCGGCTGTCCCCTCCTGTCAGGGAGTTGTGCAGAGCCACAAGGTCCCCTCTGAGCCTCCTTTTCTCCAGGCTGGGCCCCTTTCCCAGCTCCCTCAGCCTCTCCTGGGCCTCCAGCCCCTTCCCCAGCTCTGTTCCCTGCCCTGGACAAACTCCAGCCCCTCGATGTCTTTCTTGGAGTGAAGTGCAAACCAAACCCTGCTGTTGGTCTTGTTTACCTATGTTTCTCAATAGGATACACTTTTTAATATATGAAATCTTCTCATTGATGTGGAAGCATAAATCTTCCAGGCTTGAGGATGCCGTATCCTTCATCATCACACTGAAGGGGAACAAAAACCAAGGCAGGAATTTAACAAAGACCCAAGTTGCAGACAAAAGCAGAATTTTTAGAAGGACCCTGATCTGTCAAAGAAGCAAAGGGAACATTAATGAAACAGTAAATGGAGTAATTCTCTTTTACCCTATTAAACTGAAGGCAGGAAAAGAAACAAAAAGTCACGGGCGCTAGGCAAGCCAATAAGTTTCCCAGAACTCTGGAGATAAATGCAGTGTGATATCAGTGCAGCAATTCCTCATGAGACAGGGAGCATCATTATTATATTGAAGTGTCCACTAAAAAAGGAGTTGGAATTTACTGCAAAAACCAAGAAATACCTGGCTTATATAAGGCAGCTCTAGAAGGCTAAAACCAGATGATAGATGTTCAAAGAGGTGTGTTTTTTAAAGAACGTAATTTTGCAAAAAAAACCCCCCAAACTGCTAGCAGCGTTTTTAGTGAAGTCTGGAGGCATAAAAAAGAGCATTATACATACCGATTACTAGTTTGTCTATAATAGCAGAGTTATTATAGACAGGAATTGATTAGAAGAAAAAAGTTACGCAATGTGACAAACCCCCGCATTTAACACTGTGGCCCGGCACTGAGCGCTCACACAGCTCCCTCCGGCGGCTCACACTCGGAAAATTTAAAAAAGTCTTTATTCCGCTTTTGGCTTAAAGTACTATCAACTACCGCGCTTATTAAACCCGTTCTTAGACACCAGCCGCCTTCCCCACCCTCCATACCTGCGTGGAACCGGGACACTCCGAGGCGGATCGGGACACCCTGAGGGGATCGAGGTCACCCGCCGCGCCCGGCGGCAGCGCCCGTTTTTCCTCAGGCTTCACCAGGCGCAGCGCCAGCGCTTTCCCGGTCTTCGTCCCTGTGGCACTCCCTCAGCCGCGGGAGGAGGAAGATGGGCCGGAGGAAGAAGAAGCTGTGCCGGGAGAGGAGGGAGAACTCCGGTTTGGTTCCAGCCGCGGTTTGAATCCGCCGCGCTTGGGCGGGCGTTGGGGAGGGCGGGGAGGGCGCATGCGCGCTGAGGGGAGCGAGAGGGACAGGCGGAAAGGGCGGAGCGGGGGCAGCGCTGAGGGGAAACAGGGCGGGAGCGGCGCTGAGGGCGCTGAAGGCGGTTGTAGTCCAGGGGAGCGTCGCGTTGTGTTCCCCGACAGCCAGTGACAGGACAAGGGGATATGGTCTCAAACTGCCCCAGGGGAGGCTCAGGGTGGACTTCAGGAGGAATTTCCTCATGGAAAGGGCGGTCTGGCGTTGGAATGGGATGCCCAGGGAGGTTTGGGGTCCTCATCCCTGGAAGTGTCCAAGGAACACCTGGACATGGCACTCAGTGCTGTGGGCTGGGTGGCAAAAGGGGATCAATCATAGGTTGGGCACGATCTCAGAGGTCTTTTCCGACTTGTAATGCTGTCATTCTGGAGGGACTGGAAGGAAGGGCGTAAGGCGGGAGCTCTGAGGGGAGCGGGAGCGCGGAAAGTGCTGTCGATTTTAGGAGCTCTGTGAACACAGACACAGAGTTCGCCTTAGAAAGGAGACATTGGTTATTCAGCGCAGTGTGCAAGAAGGGAGTTCTCACTAAACAGCTTGCCAAGGGGTAAAAAGTCACATCTATTATACGGTAAAATTCACATGAACACGCCCGCTTAGTGCATATTCTCCGCCCAGCTAATGCATATTTATTTGGGTGATGTAATCTTAACGCGCGGCTTGAAACAGGTTTTTTCCTTCACTAGGCACACTCCTCTTGTACGAGTAATTTCACCTAAGTTACGTTTACAAAAGGCGAGGAAACAACCTGAAAGACATAAAGGACAGCGGGAAGGGGACGGGAGAGGGGCAGGCGGGAACGCTGACCAGAGCGGGAAGGGAAGGGCGGGCGGTGAGGAACTACGAAGGGAACTGGGCAGAAAGGGCAGGAGCGGGGAAGAGAGGGAGGCGGGATCACTGAGGAGAACGGAAAGGAACGGCGGAAGGCGGGATCGCTGAGGGAAGCCGGGCGAGAAAGAAGGCGGGATTGCTGAGGGGAACGGAAAGGAACGGCGGAAGGCGGGATCCCTGAAGGAAGGCGGGAGCGCTAAGGGAAGCGGTCAGGGAACTGGGCGGGAAGGGAAAGCGGGATCCCTGAGGGAGGCGGTAAGGGAGGCCGGGTCGCTGAGGAGAGCCGGGCTGGATTGCTGAGGGGAGCGGAAAAGAAGGGCGGAAGGCGGAATTGCTGAGGAAAGCCGGGTGAGAAGGGAGGCGGGATCGCTGAACTCAGCGGGAAGGGAAGGCAGGATCGCTGAGGGGAGCCGGGATCGCTGAACTCAGCGGGAAGGGAAGGC
>QVAJ01000046.1:4316736-4328035 GCA_003546035.1 Mixornis gularis | reverse complement strand
ATTCTATTCTATTCTATTCTATTCTATTCTATTCTATTCTATTCTATTCTATTCTATTCTATTCTATTCTATTCTATTCTATTCTATTCTATTCTTTAGTTCAGGTGATACTGGAGTAGCCTGATCAGCTGTGGAAAATCTGTAAAATGGGTGTGTTGCAGGCAGCTGAGCTGCTGTGGGGAAAGGGATCCCTCTGTATCTGTCCTGTTGTCTGGCCAGGTAGAGGATTCTGAGCAGTTCTTTCCCGTGGCAGGTTTTGGAATGGAGCTCTGGCCTCCCAGCTCCCACGGTGGCTGTGAACCACCACTTCTCTTCAGGCTTTGAAAAGCTTTTTTGAACTAATTTACTGAGATCTGCAAATGTCTGTGTGTTTGCAGCAAGCACTGTTGCAGGAGCAACTCACTTACCTGGACCATCTGGCTGAACAGCTGAGGAGGGAGAAGGAGCAAGAAAGAGAAGACGAGAAGGTCTTCCAGGAGGAGAGGGATCGGGCTTGGGCCGAGAGGGTTGAGAAAATGAAACAGGAGAAGGAGGCTCGATTTCAGCTGCTGAGGGATGTCATGCACACAAGGCAGTCACAGATGGAGGAGAAGTGTAAGTGGTCAAATGCATACCTGGGCAGAGGCAGTGCAACAGCCTGCTGCTGGCCCTGCACACACTGTGTCATAGAGTGGACAATAATGTCACCCTCCCTGAACCTGTTCCCAAAACGCACACTAATTCCCCATTGCCATCACCAGAGCAAAGCCTGCTAAAGTAACAATTGCATGGGCACACAGTCATTATTATTAATTATATTAATATGAGGTCCTGAATATGAAAACTTTCCAGTTCTGAGTGGGTGAGAAACAAATAAGCTGAGAATATACACTTGCTGTTGTTTGTGTGGCTCTTCAGAAGCAACAAAACTCAAGCTGGCTATTTAGGCTGCTTAGCCCAGATGCAGCCTCACTGTCCCTTCAAGCTCGGCAGAGCTGTTACCTTCTAAAAGGATTTTTGGTTTTGTTTCCTAGTGAAGAAAAAGGCAGAGAGGAAAATAGAGATTGATAAAGAGAAGAAGGCAATGGCTGAAGCAATCAGAGAATTTGAACGTGAAGAAGAAGAAGAACGAATAAGGTATTTTTTTCTTCTAGGTCATCAGCTCATTTCTTTGCAGATCAATCTTTTAAACTTGTGAGCGAGCTGTTTCTTTTTTTCTGATAACTCTGGAACACTGGGTGGACTTCCTTCTACTTAGAGAGGCTTTCCCACCACGCACCTTATCAGTTCCAAGCTGCCCAATAGCAGACTTGTAAAACTGCAGCTGGTGTTAAGTCATTAATTCTGACCTCAGAAAATAGTGATACATATGTTTGCGTTGGTCTTTTTGGGTCATCATGTGACTTACATCAATCATATTTCCTAAACACATCCCCTCGTGCTCTGAGCTGTTGTTAAGAGTGGCAGAAATCTAGGGAGGAGGGTTAATGAAAGGTTTGTTCCTTCCTGCCCCAGGAGAATAAGTGTGTCCGGGCTTATTGCTAAACTCCACCCACAGACATCCCTTGAACAATCCTGTGTCAGCCACCAAAACACCGGGCTGCACCAAAAAACTCGGCTGCACGGGGCTCTCCGTGCCTCACAGTGCCTCTGGATGAGCAGATCCTTACACGCAGTAGCTGGAATGTTCCTCTGGGTGTCATGCAAAGCCTTGGGCAAAGGGCCTTACCTCACTCATTCCTCTTTTGTACTCCTGCCCTTTCTCCACTCTCGTCCGTGGGATACAAGCAGCTCCTTCCCGAGCCGGTATCTGTTGTGTTCTCTGAGGGCTTTATTGGGAACAGTCTCCTGGCTGTGGCAGAAATGTCACCCTGGTGAAGGAAGTACACTGGGCTCCAGCTGGGATGTGCTCCACTTAGCAGAGATGGCACTCAGCAGTGTCAGGAAGGGTTTGTGGCTCAGCTCTCTTGAGTTAGTGCACAAGTCCTGACTACTCTGCTGGCATGTGAGTGTCTGTGTGACTCCTGCTCCAGAAGGGCCTGAACACGAAAGACTTCCTCTGCTTCTCCAGAGGGTAGTGAAAGCAGTACACGAGTCCTGAGGTGGAATGGAAGCTTGATTTCTTCTGACAGCCACTTCCAGGAATATCAGTGCAGCAGAGACTTGTTCCTCTCGGAAGGAGGGTGAGGATGGGTGTCAGCAGCAGCCCTGAGCCTGAGCCAGGGACAGGCTGAGACCCAGCCCCCTCACTCTGTATCCTCTCACCACGGCTGTGAGGAGCAGGGAAGGCATGCTGATTACAGGGAGTTGTTCTTTCCCTCTTTCTGTTGGAGCACCAGTCTTACAGTCTGCTCTATAGGATACAACAGAATGCAGTTAATTCTCTGAAGAACATAAGGTTAGCATGTAGCATTTGGTTAATAGTGGCAGTCATTCTTAACTGCTAAAAGGAGCTTTGCATGGTTCCTTAGTCTGAACTCGAATGCTAACAGATTACATAATAATAATAAAGTTTATTCTTTTTACCCACGCTGCTTAAATAACCTATTTGTTGGCATTTCCAGAAAAGCACAGAAGGCCAAAGAATACAGAGACCAGCTCACATCTCAAATTGCCCATCAACAGAGGCTCCAAAAAGCTGAGGAAGAGGAGAGGAAGAAAGAACATGAATCAAATATGGAAGCAGAGAGAAAGTACCAAGAAAGGGTACAGTCTGTTCTGTCAATGCCCATCGAGTCTATAATAAAGCCCCCCACTACAAAAAAAGCACTAATGCCTGACTCCTAAGGGCATCACTCACTATGGAATTTCAGAACACTCAGTTGCCTTTAAAACATTTTCCTAGGATGTTTACACCTGACTTGAGTTGGAAGAACCCTCCCCACTGTGATACTCAAAACATTTAACTGGAAATTATAAGAAACATAGTATTTTAAAGTTTATTTTTCCCCCATGGATTTTTTTTTTTTGACAAATCTGATCCAATGCAAAGTGCTTGACATTTTAATTTAAGAATACAGTCTGCCCTCTACAATATAATAGTGTATTATTATGACATGGACAATGCGCAGGCATTCTTTTAAATTTGCACCAAGAAAATTTGTAGAAAACTTTCAGCAAACCTTTATTAAAATGCCTTTCAAACTGAAAATGTTTGCAAAATTATTTACTTTCTATTTAGATACCAAGTATAAAACTGAATATATTTTACTGTGGGGTGGACATTAAAAAGCTGACACTCTTTTGCATAGATTCTGGTAGCTGTTGAATGATCTGTGGAATGCTGGAGTCCTGAGTCTGTGAGTCCTCTGCTTGGGCAGAATTAAGTATGCAGGGCTGAAGTTAGAAGTGTTTTGTAAAAGGGTTTAGTCTCTATAATTTTCATGGCATCTGTGCTTCTCTGGGCTTCCTTGGATCACCTCACTCTGAACACATGGAATGGGGGGTCAGAGCACCACCACCATTTTAAGACAGCAGCACAGAAGGTGGCTGCATGTCCCCAGGAAGGATTTGGTGGGTTTTGGCAGTGGGGAGCAGGGACACCTCACTGGCCTCTCTGCTCCCATCCCAGTGCCCAGCCTGCCCCTAATGCAGGAGGGGCAGTGGGTGACGTGAGGAGCGTGGGCTGGACTGACCCAGCTGCTCCCCACAGTGCTGCCCTTCACCAGCTCCTTGCTGTGTGTATTTCGTTAGTTTTTCTTCTGTCTATTCCGAGGAGGGAAGTGAAGAATCCATGTAAAACCTCTCATCCTTTCTTGCTCACTGACTTTGTGGAATTTAGAAATGTTTTCCGTTTTTTTTTTTTCTTTTTTTCATTTTTCCATAAGAGTCTTTGCTGCTGCTGCTTATCTGCAGCTGTTTCTCTCTCCTTCAGCTTTTCAGCTTCTGCCATCTTTCCWCCAACTCCTGCTTTTTCAGCCTTTTCTTCCAAAACTTCCATCTTTCACTAACCACTTGCTCTGCCGTTTTTGTCCTCCCACCCTCCTTTTCATCATGTGTCTCCCTGTTGGCAAACCAGGTCGTGTTTTTGTTATGTGAGAACATGAATGGATGCACAGAGGAGCTGATAAATAGCTGGGATCAGAGCTCAGGAGCCCCAGGTCCCAGAACTCTTGGAACAAATCAGGAATAAACGCCCTGCAAAGTTGTGTCCTCTTGGTTTAAAGCAGACACCAAGTGGACAAACTGTTTTTTGTGCCCTGTAGAGGGAAAGGCAGGTGGAGATGTGTTAATCTGAAACAGTATCAGTGGTCTTTCAGCAGCTAATTCTGGGTGTAAACGTAACCCAGCTAATTCTGGGTGTAAATGGTGGAAGAACCTGGCCCTGCTGAGGGGAAAAGGAGTGTGGTGGGATTTCATTGTTGCTTACAGACAAAACTTCCTGAGCCACCAGACAGGAGAGAGGCAAGTCCACTGGAACTGTTTCCATCCCGACAGGGAACCAGACCGACCAGARCAGTGCCTCTCATGGCTTGCTCCTTGGATTCCTTGGATCCAAACAGGTTTTCCTACAGATACTGAGGAAGGAAGCTTCCGAGAAGGTGAAGCATCAGGCTGGGAGAGGTAGGTTGGTAGCCAGGATGTTGAGCCCTTACAGGGTGCTTTTCAGCAGCCATCTCCAAAGCTACGCAGGACACATCAGAGCTGCTCCTGTTTTGCAGGTGGGAAAGGCCATCCCAGATAAAGGAATTAGTTTCATCAGTGCAGAGAGCTGAGGTAGTCATAGGTCTGTGCTCTCACCCCTGAATCAAATTGGCAGAATGATTAAGAGATTAATTTCCTGGTCTGCCGCAGACTCCTGGAGTAGCCCGTGCAAGCAATGTAGATTTCCTTTACTATTGTGRCCTCTCTTTGAAAAATGAAGATAATAGCACATTCAGGATTCCAGGATTAATTAAAGCACRTTATTAAAGGCTGTGACATTTGTTGGGTACACCCGATATGAGAGATTAAAAAAAAAAATACCACATTGGTGAGCTTTGTGAATTCAAGTCATCCCGAACCATAATAAATCTCCTTTTTAAATAAAATAATAACTCAGAAGAGGTGGTCAGAGCTATCAAACATTTATAGACTGTCTGAGCTCCTGCTCCTGGAGGCAAATTTCCTCTGCAATGAACATGAGGTCTGCACAAGATTAAAAGATCAGACTGGAAGAAGTTTGTCTTCAGCRGGAGTGAGTTCCCATGGGATAACGGGCAACTAAACCCTTCTGAGAGAAACCTGTTGGTGGAGGAACGTGTTGCTGGGGCTGAACCCTTTGCTGCCAAGTCCTTTATAGGATTCAGGTTGTTCCAGAAGGACTGGTGAGGCTGGGTGGGTCAGAGCCTCCCTGAGAGGCACCTTCCTGCTGCCCCCAACAGATGAACGGTGCAGCAAGAACGATTTTCTCTGTAAAGACCTAAAGGTTTCCTTAATCCTGCTGATTCCCATCTTCTTCCAGCTCCTCGGATCTCCCCGCAGTAAGCTGGGCAAATAGGGCACCAAGCACCGTGCTTCAAAGCGTGGTCGTGCCTTTGCCTGCCTGGGGCCAGCGCTCGTGTTACACTTCTGACTTACAGGTCACTTGGCAGTAACGAGCCAAACGCATCTGGAATTGTGGCTTGCAGGTGCTGCCGGGAGCCTCCGGAGCGATAGCTGCTGCTCCTGAAATCCTGTGGCATTTCCTGCCCCAGTGAGCAACCCTGCAGGCAAACCAGTGATTAAACCCCGAGCGCAGGGACACCACTGGTGAGGGAAGCAGCCTGGATCAGGATTGAGCTTGCCCTGCACCAGGGCTCTGAGCCACKCAGAGACAGAACCACTGGCACCTAGAAACCTGGCAGTTACAGCCTTTTCACTTAGACACGCACCAGAGCTTTGCAAAATATTCTTCCTTGTATTTTTTAATTAAATTTGTCGTGGTGACAGAGGAAGAGCAGAGGTGTGGAGCGTGCGGGTGACTTGCCTGTGGCAGGGCTGGGAATGCCAGTCCCTGATCACATCATCCCAGACTCACTCCAGGGTTTGAAGCCTCAGCATCTCCCAAGGCTTTAAGAGTTTTCTATGTGCACCCATCGGCTTTTATACTGACCCCAGGGCTTTCCATGGTGATGTTTTTGGCCACACATAAGATGATGATCTCTGGAGCGGTTYCCTGTGCCCTGTGGCATGATGCTGGCTTGGTCCCTGCTCCCTGGGGCTGGGCTGCAGGGCTTTGGACACAATCAGTTCTATTTGCAGGAATGTTAATTATTCATTGCTTTATCACCTGGTATAATGTATTATTACTGTAACCCAAGTAGGAACTCTTGCTGCAGAAACAGCCAGTGCAACCACGCCCAGGGTACAGTGACTCTGCCAGACCCCAGGACTGTGCCCAGATGTGGCATGTGGTGACTTCTGTGTGGCACAGGAGGAGTGAAATCCAGATTTGAGGTCTTTCGGACATCTTTGCCTGCAAAAATTCAGGGCCTGGGGTTGTACTTAGTGACACCCAGCTCTGTCCTGATGACATTTAGAGCTGTCGGAATTGATGCTCCTCAATGGCCTGTGCCATCACCCATCCATCCATCCATCCATCCATCCATCCATCCATCCATCCATCCATCCATCTTTTCCTGGGGTCTCCACGTGTCATTACAATACAGGGACAAGGCCTTAAAATGGGACTTTAAAATGAACTCCAACGCATCCTGCACTTGTAAAGAATCCACTGGCTGTGCTTGGAGGGGGAAAACCCCCTGGTATTTAGTTAATTTTTACCTCAAGGTGCCTTCCATGTCAATGCAAGAGGGGGTACCATAAACTGCTATTTAACAGCCCGTGCTTGTTAAATTCGATCAACACAGGTTTTGATTCCCAAATGGAAAGAAGCTTCTGTCTCCTGGAGGAGACCATTTCCAGCAACTCAGCAGTTAGGATTCTTCAGGGATTCTGTATGTATTTTGGGGTTTTTAGTTTCTGAGTTTAATTAAAGTTTTAGATTAATGGAGAATCACATGTGACACCAGCTGGTATTTCCTGGGAATGGCTGTGCTTTGCCTCGGGGCTATCACTGCTACCCCAGTTTTACTGAAAGCTTCCCTTATAATTGCACCAGTGCTCCACGTTTTGTTTCTGCAGTTGATTTAATGAAATGAGAGGAGCAAGTTTTGTTTGCCTGACAAAGCTCTCTTGGAGGCTTTGCAGAGATTACACTGTCAAATTTTCCCAGAGTAATTTCTAGACATGGTGCAGATTTTTTTCTCCCTCTTCTTTCCTCCTTTCCAGACTTCCCCCAGAGCCACCTGCAGCTTCTTTTCTTTTTTTTTTTTTTTTTTTTTTTTTTTTTTTTTTTTTTTTTTTTTCATTCATGAAGGATATCAGAGCAGGAAAAGAGAGGTATCTGCAATGCTGGCTGTCCTTCCACCCAATCAGCACGGCTCCCTGCCAGGCTCTGGGGTGGAAGAGGGAAAAATATGACAAAGGGGAGAGTTTTATCCCGCGGGGGACAAGAAACAGAGTGTGAGATGCCACCAGTGATCACTTTGAGGAAAGGCTGTGGGTGCCCTGTGAGTGTCACAGCCTGAAACCACGGGAGGAGGGATCCCAGTGACGGAGTAAACAACTGTGACAGAGAACAGGATCCGCTGAGTGTGGTTTCTGCCTTTCTGCCTGCTCAGTTAATATGCAAAATACCTTGAATGATAAAGAATAGCAGTAGTGGGTAATTAGGAATACTTTGCATTTCTTTCTCCTTCTCAGGCTCTAAAAGTGCCGTATAAGCATGAATTGCAGAACAGGGTGCTCCCGTGGGAAGGAGGGAAGCAGCACGGCCAGATTTGACAGCCTGGGATCAATTTTTGGCTGTTGCTGTGGAAGTTGCAATTCCTGCCATCGGTGTAGGAGTGACACACAAGCCGCGCCCAGGAGTACTGGTGCTGGTGGGACCCCAAACCCACCTGCAGGCAGAAAACGGAGAAAAAGCATCCCTGGCACATTTCTTGAGTGGATTTCCAGTGGGTCCACGAGGGCAATACTCTGTCCCGGGGCACAGGCTTGTCCTGGCAAAGGATACCCCAGTAATGCCGTCCCTCACTCCCCAAAGTGGGGGTGATCCCCAAGGCCGGTGGGGAATGGAAGACCCAAAAACCACCATGGGGCACCTGCATGGGGCTTAATTACTCCTCTTCTGTGGGAAAGGAAGATGGATAAAAGGCAAAAAAACTCCCAAACGCAGCATCAACCTATGCTGCCGGGGTACCCCTGCCCGGGGGGCGCCGGAGCTGGCCGGGATGCTGAGAACCACGGGGAAAGCGGCCGGGATGAAAAAAATATTTATTTAAAAGAGCTTTTTTTTTTTTAAAAATTTTTTTTTTATTTTTAAGAAAAAGAAATAATAATAAAAGCCGAGCCGAAGGGAACCGAAGGGAGACGAGCCTCCCCATACCTGAGCGGGGCGCGGCGGAGGCGGAGCGGCGCTGCCTCCTCCTCCTCCTTCTCCTCCTCCTCCTTCTCCTGTCGCTGCCGCTCCCTTCGCTTCCCGTGCCCGCGCCCGGCCGGCCGCGGCGGGTGTAAAGGTCGGAGTGCCGGTGTGTCGGAGTGTCCGTGTGTCCGTGCGGCGGTCGGTCCGGCCGCCCGCCGCCCCCATGCCCCGCGCCTAGCGCCGCCCGCCCCGGCCATGTCCGCCACGCAGCTCTACACCAAGGTGAGCGGGGAGGGGGCGTGGGGGGCTCTGCGGGTGCCCCTCCGAGTCCCACCTGTCCTGTGGGGGGGCTGCTTCCCTGTCCTGGAGGGGCCCCGCAACTTTCCCGCACCCGCCGGGACGGCGGCCGCAGGTGCGCGGGATGCGGAGGGGGCACCCCCRGCGTCCCCCCGCGGGGTCTCGGTCCCCTCCTGGTCCCTTCCCGGTCTCCCGGCGTTTCACCCACACGGGTTCTCTGCGCTGGAGGGTGAACTTCGCCCGTGGSTCGCGGTGGTGGCGGCGGTGGCCTCGCCCTCCGTGCGCTCCGTCACCTGCGCGGCCGAAACACTCCCAGCCTCCCTAGATCCCCCTGGAATAATTCTTCCCTCCGGTGTTCCTAAACCGCRGGGGTGGAGAGGGAGGAAGGTGCAGTCCTTAGAATCACAGAATCGCAGAGTGAGTGCCGTAACTCACCGAAAGGCTTCCGARGTGTCCGGTTTCCCGAGTCCTTTTTGTTCCACAACTCCTGGACGTGATCCCTTGGCAGGGGTGCGATGGGACGCACCCGCTTCCTCATGGCAGCCAGGGAAGGTGACACGGCTGGTGGCCTGGCTGGGCACCGCGCCCCGACCGGCCGGACGCTTCCCACAGGGAAGGATTGCTCTTAAAAAGTGATCGTGATGGTATTTGGAGGCTCAGGTGCTCTTTTTTAAGCTGAGCCTGAAGTCTGGACTAGAAAAATCATTGTTTCCACTCCGGTTTAAAATTTTTTTTGTTATTTTGTGGCTGTGGGATACTTGGGTATTCCCAGCCCTTGGCTAGCTCCGGGCTGTGGATGCCTCCCACACAGTTCAGGGCTTTCCGCTCCTCTTCCCAGGGAGAGGCTTGTGTCCAGAGAGATCTTTGCCGATTGACTTGTCCCGATGAAAGGGCTCCTCGCAGGCGGTGCGAGATCCGCCTGGTTCGGAGCTCTCTGCGGTGTGGAGGGAGCCCTCTCGCTGTGCTCTGCATCTTCCCGGGGCTGCTCGGGAGTGCCGCGGGCAGCCGCGATCCGGGGAATGTGCTCTCTCAGAGCCATCGATAACGCYGGGCAGGGGATCACCGGGAGGAGTGCTTGGCTTCGGGAAAGGTTTTGCCGCGTAAGAGTGTCAGCATCATCTGTTGTCATAATGAGAATTTTAGTGGTTTGGGGTCTTCCCGTGACCCTGGTCGGCTCGTGGAGGTGCTGCCAGATTGGCACCAGGAATCACTTCCTGTCCCCTTGGGCTTAACTTTGCTGCAGATTTCTGTTTCTGTAACTCATTTTGCCAATAGGTTTTTTATGTAATGTCGGCGGTTGCCGCGTCTCTTTTTCTCTGGCTGTCGCTGTCAGAGGGATGCGGGATGGATGGGGGATCTGGCGGCTCCTCCTCGGAACCTGTGGGGATTGCAGAAACCCTGCTGGACTGAGCTGGGCTGTCTGTGGGCGGGATGACCTCCATCCTTCTCGGGAACACTTTAAAAGGAAAGTTTGGAAAACCTTTTCCCCTTGGAAAATCCAGAGAGGAGCAGAGGTAAATCTGTGGCTAAGTGGTTCTGCCGTGCCAACCACAGCATCTCTCAGGATGAGTGCGTGGATGTGACGGGAAGCATCCCTGGGGAGGAGGGAGGCTGGCTCCCAGTGCTGTGTTATCCCAGCTGATGGGCTGATTAAATCAACCTGGTTAATTGATTTTTAACTTGATGAGCAGGTAGTTAACCTGTGTGGTCTATTTTGGGCTGCCTTGGTTTATGTTCCTGTTGATCTGTTGAACAGGTGTAGGCTGCCTCCTGGGGCGTTGCTTGGGATCCTGTTGCTGTGTAGGGACTTCCTGATGAGGAAGTGGTGGGGATTTGGTGGCAGCCTGTGTGTGTTGTTAACTTTAGATTTATTTTTAATAACAACAAAGTTTCTTGGTGAGAGCAGGTGTTTCAGCACTGGCCCTTCTGCTGTTGCTTGTCAGTTTTGCAGGAACATTCTAGGGATGCAGCTTCTTTTTTAGGTGGTGGGGCCAGGGGCTGGAACCCACATGGGTTGTCCGTGCAGCTGAGTCACRGTGAAATTTAGGACTGTCCTGCTGGGCTGTCTGCTGCATGGGGCCTCTGTGCCAGCTCTGGCCTTTGAAGCAGCAGGAAAAAAATGCTTCCTGTGACTTTGAGAGTACAAGAAAAAGATCAAAGGAGGCTCAAAACCCACAACAAACCCAACAGCCTGGGGGTGCTGGTGGCTGTGGTGGTCCCTGAGGCAGAGGGGATGTGTTGGTCTCTGGGGAAGGTCCTGGGGCTCCCCTGCACATCAGCTCTGTGCAAGAGCTGACTGCTCAGGTGCAGGGTGAGGCCTCCTGGGTCTCTGCTGGCTGTTTGGGGGGAGCAGAGGAGAGGAGAGGAGGTGGATGATCCGCAGTCAATACAGCTGTCTTGCTGAGAGCCTATTGATCCCACGTGTGCTGTTGTGTTAGCACAGCCACAATGCACCGTCCTCTGAGTCATTCCTCCTCCTGCTGGAACCAGAATGAGAGAAACTGCTGAGGAGCCACTTTTGAGCGTGCAGGTGGGAATTCTCAGGTCTCCTTCCTGCTGAACTGCAATGGGAGCTGGTATGTGCTCTGGGGAGGGCCCTTAACTTCCATGTGGTGCTCACAGAGGGTTTTCTGGGAC
>QVAJ01000046.1:4299509-4316251 GCA_003546035.1 Mixornis gularis | reverse complement strand
GGCACTCGGGGATTATCTGGCTGTGGCTTTTATTTTGTGGCAGAATCAAACAGGAGTTTAGTGCACGTCCCAGCAGAAAAGGAGTTCTGTGGTAGAGGATGCAGACCTGGTCCTGGAGCTGGTGGCACCAGCCTGTGCAAGAGGAATAGGGCAGGTAGTGRTTTCAAGGATTCCAGCCTGCAAAAACCCATTCCAGATGGAGAACTGGAAGAACTTTGGCTAATCTGTGCATTGCCCAATAAACATCTTTCTAAGGCTGCTTGTGCTGGCCCTGCTCCTGTTGTGTCTCTGATGTGCCCGGCTGCAGCACTGCCCAGGCAAACTGGATGCTGCTGGGCAGGGGAATTTGTCAAATCCTCTCTGCCTGCAGCAGGAGGCAAAGGCAGCTCATGAGCCCATGAGCCTGCACAGGTGTGAGTGACCCTGCCATGGGATAAYTGAACCTGTGCAGGTGCCAGYGTGACCCTGCCATGGGATAACTGAGCCTGTGTGGGTGCCAGYGTGACCCTGCCATGGGATAACGGGATGCCCTGTGCCCTGGGCTGGGTGCTGGGCAGGAGGGATGGACAAGGACACCCCATGGAAGGTGCCATCACCAGCAGCGGGGTTGATTTGCAGCACTAAACCAGAAATTAGAGTTGTTTGTATGGCTGACCTTTGTTGTAAGGCGAAGCTCTTGGTGTGACAAAAACAACTGTAATTGCTTTGGCTTCTGATGTTCTGCTCTCTTAAAGGCGCTTCTTAAAATATGTTAATTGTCCTTGTAAGTATAGCCTCTGAACCTCATGCAAAATAGTGCTTCTGCCAGGCAATAATCTGTGTCTTTCTGCTCCTGGGCTGTTGTGCAGCTCAAGATATGCTCTTCAGAAGGCAAGCTTGCAAGCTCTGGGTAAATGAGAAACCAGGGTATTTCTTTTCCATATTATTTTTTTYCCTCTCGTTGTGCAAAGTGGCTGCTGTTTGCCAAGTATTTTCTTACCGACTATGGAACTCGATGCATTAAAAAAAATCCTCTCCTAATGGCTGGTGYTGGGTATAGAAAACTCTCTGGTTTTCGCTTAAAGTTGTATTAAATGAAATAACTGGAATGAATTGGTGGTTTCTGACCCTGGGGAGAAACTTTTCAAAAGTGCATAAATGTTGCCAATGTGATCACATACTGATTGAGTCAATGAATTGGCATAAACCTTCTGGCATAAAACCTTCTGAAAATAATTTATCCTGCAAGCCTCAGGGAGGATTCATCCTTAGTGTGTGCCTGAGAGCTTGTTTGAGGCTGAGGGGCAGCTGGGAAGGAGAGAGATGATTTTCTGTGGATTGTGTAGAACTAATTTCTGGGAATAATTTTTAGGGACAGGGAGTGTTTGGGGTCCAGTCCCAGGACATCCACAGGATGCTGCAGAACTCCTGCTGCTGCCATTGCAGCTCCTGTTAGGAAAAGCAGGTTATAGCTGAAGGTTTTTGTCCTTTTTCCTTCTTTATTTTAGATTATGAGAACACGTCTGGGTCACGCCACAAAGGGCAGGGACAGCTCGGAGGCCAGGCTGGGGTTTTTATTTAAGGATGGGGCTGTCTCTCTGAAGGAGCCGGGCCCGTCGGAATCCCCGGGCTCCTCCTGATCCTGCCTCATTACGAGCTGCAGTGGCAGGGAGAAAATCATTGAAATGTAAACTCTTGATTGCTCCAGCCAGCTCTCTGCAGCTGGGGACTGTGCCAAGGGCACGGCCAGCGCCGCAGCCGCTCGGGGCCCCCTCGGCTTCCCCGCCGTGGCACCGGGGAGAGGAAGGCAGAGCCGAGCCTGGGGCTCAAATATCCTCCAGTCCACTGGGTCTGGGCCTTGAGTGGGTCCAAGGGAGGTGAGAGATTGTGGCGTGGGGGGCATTTCCCTCTCTCCATGGGCAGGGGATGGCCGGAGTTCACCCCATGCTCTCCTGGCACCGTGTGGGTGCACGTCCCACCGCAGGGCACGCTGCCCTAGGGGCTTTGTGCTGAAAAAATAACCCCATTTTCTCCTCTGTTTGTGCAATTTTTCATCTCAGTTGTGCATTTAATAGCCCCTGTGCTTGGGTCAGATGAGAGCCACTGGGGCAAGGAGCTCGGTGCAGGTGCTGGGGCACAGCCCCAGAAATGGTTCCAGCAGGGTTAATTAGYTAGATCCCAGCTGTGTGCCCTCTTGCTGGTTGGGATTAATCAGCTTGATCTTTCAAAAAAACTGTTTTTGGGAATTCCTGCCCTGATTCTGCTCCAAGGGTGTGAAACTGTGGTGTGGAAATCCCAGTGCAGGCAAGCCCAAGGTGCAGTGATTTTTTGGGTTAACTCCAGGGTGAAGGATGGGAGCAGCAGTGGGTCTGAGACGGTGCTGTGCTGGTTTTTACGGGATTGGGTGGGATGAGTCCTTCCTGCCCTTTCCTGCCCTGAGGAAGGAGTTTATCCGAGGTTATTTGTTACAGGCAGCCTGGCTGCTGTTGAGGAATGTATTTACAGGGGAGGATTTTTGCTTTGTTGTTCTTTCTGGCTGCCAATTACCAGGCATAGAAAATAATGACCCTGAATGTGAACTCATGCATCTCTTCTAGTGACCAAGAAGGAAGGCTGTGTATGTTTGTGCCTGTCTTTTTATACATATGTGTTTAAACTTCTCAGTTAGCTGCAAAGCAGTGCAGTTCTAGATGTGTTGGACTTCCAATTTAGGCACCAATTAATTTGAAGCCCCATCCAAAACAGGAGTAATGTACTCTTACTGGGATAGCTGTTCAGGGAATCCACAGGAGTAGACCCACTTGAGCATGAAGGTGGACTTTGGACCTTCTGAGTTAGCCACGGGTGTAATAAATGTCAGGTAATGCAGGTGAAACTCTGAGTTGGGTGTTTTTGTGTGGTGCTGTTGCCTGATCTTTGACCCTTCCTGTGCACAGAGGYGTTTGGTGGTGGTTAGAGGAACGTCAGAGTGAACTGCAATCCAGGTCAGGAAAATGACTGCTGTTATTGCAGCGGAACCTCAAGCTGTGGCAGACACCTGAAATGTTTGCAGAACACTTTAGGGAAGAATTTGCTACTTAGCAGAACTGAAAAAAGTTCCCTGCAAGCTTTCTGTGTCTCGAGCTGGTTGTAAAGCAGTTGCCCTTGTACACCTCTGGSCTGCTCTAAGACACATCTTGTGGGSTTGGGTTGGGTTTTGGCTTAGCCTGAACCTTCAGGCATGAGCAGGGACCTGTCCAGAGATGGTGGCAGGGCTGGGAAGGACCAGGCTTGGTGGGTGATGGGTTTCACATGGCTTTCCTCATGTGAACACTCTCTAATGTGTGGTCTGGGTCATGATAAACTCACCAGTTGTACTAATGAAGCTTTTGAGGGTTTGGTATGTCTGCTGTTCACCTTTCCTGTGGTATCCAGAGGGTTTGGAGAAGACCATCCCTACAGGAAAGAGCCTGCAGCCTGGAAATGTGACTCTTTCTCCAGCTGTGCTCTCCTTTTGTCCTTGATTTGTCCGTGTCTGAAGTCTTCTCTGGCTGACTGAAACCTGGGAATCAYGAGTTAAACATGCCCAAGGATGGACTATGGGACTACAAGAACTGTAAGGAGATCCATGAACCCTCACTGTGAGCAGTGCAAGCCCTTAATTGCAGGTGATGACTCCCAGCCCGTGGTGTGGTGCAGGGTGTGGGATGGTGGTGCAGCTCCCCCAGCAGTGTGTGCTCTTGACCTGCTGTGCCACCATCTTTTGCCATTTTCAACCAAACCCCATCTGATTTTGCTTTTTTAGATTTCATTRTTAGTTTCTCCTCCCTGAGCAGTTTTCTGTGGCACTGGCTTTCAGTCCCCTGMATTTGTCCCCAGGAAGCCAGTGGTGCTTCAGGCCCTGCTGTGGCAGCTCCAGCAGATCAGCAGCAGCAGTGTGACCCCTCTGGCTGCCCTCCCCAGACCTGGATGTGCAGGGCAGGTTGTGGGATACCCTGTTCATGTCCTCCTTCATGTGCAGCCCTCACCTCCCTCTCTTCATGCTGTCACACACGGTGTGGTGGCACCACTGAGGTGGCTTTGCCTTCTCCAGGTGTTTGGTGCTTCTGTGGATCCTCAGTGGGAGATGTGTGCTGTGTCATGGAATCCCAGAAAGGTTTGGGTTGGAAGGGACTTCAAGGGTCATCCCATTCCAGCCCCTGACGTGGGCAGGGACACCTTCCACTATCCCAGGGTGCTCCAAACCCTGTCCAGCCCAGCTTTGGATACTGCCAGGGATCCAGGGGCAGCCACAGCTGCTCTGAGGAACCTACACCTCTGTGAAACCCATGTCCATCCTGACTTTTGGATGTTCCTCTTGACTCTCATCCACGAATCTCCATTCACCACATGCTTCCAGCTCAGCTGTTGCTGGAGAACCTCCTTTCTACATTTGGGGTTGCCCAGCCCTTTCAGACCACGACCAGTTCCCACCCTGAAGGACCACGGGCAGCCTGTGGAAGGATGGGTTTCCCTTGGTGGCCCCACGCCTTGGTGGAGCTCTTACACCCAGCTAATGCCAACCTTCTCCCTTCCCGTGAGTCACTGCCCTGGCTCCCTGCTGGAAGTGTCACGGCATGTGAGGTGCTGTAGGATGTACTAACCACCACTTAGAGGGCTGCTGGCAGCAGGATGTCTGGGGGGTGAATCACGGCCACTACTTATCACAATAGCATGTTACACCTCAGGGATGTGGCCCAGCAAGTCTCTGCTCTTCAAAGGGAAGAAAGACCCTGGATGTATTTAGGGGTGGGGTTTCAAAAATCATGGGAATGTCCGGTTTCTTCTGGAAGCCCCACAGGGATGGTTTCAGGTGGCACAGGCAGACCTCCAGCTGCCAGAGCAGGCTGGGTGTGAGCAAGCGCCTGGGGCTGCTGACAGGTGTATTAGCAAATGAGCATTGAAAAGAGCTTTAAACCCAAATAGGAATAACAAAATCYGATCCCTGTGCTTGCTGAGGAGCTGGTCCTTGGTGCTACACCCCGGGCAGGCACGGTTGGTACAAGCATATCTCAAGGCAGCCAGTGGATGCCAAGATGCTGAGATGATAGAAGTTGTAATTTTCAATCTAATTAAGCTGAGTAACTCCTTGTGGGTTTATGCTGCTTAATTACTGTGAGCTCTGGGAAGCTGGGTGCTGTGGGTATTGCTGCTCTTTGCCCAGAGAGTGCCCTGGGCATGGCATGGGGCTCCTTCAGGGACACTCAGTCTCCTAGTGGGGTGGGCATGGAGAGCTGGAGGTGGCTTTTATGTGTGGTCTTGGGTTGGTCCCACATCTCTTGGTAGGAACATGTGCCCTGTTTTGGAGACAGGTTGGAGGAGAAGGTTCTGCTCCAGACCCACACAGTCCTGGGTGGGAGGTGGATGTGGGAGTGCTGGTGTGGCTCTTTCCAGCCCTTCCCACAGCTGTGGGGTGCCTGTTTGTTGCTTAGCTGRTGCTTCTTTCACTGCCATGTTCAGTGGTAAGAAATAAAATAATGAAAGAAATTGAAGATAAAGACCTGCTTATCCAGATCTTGGTTGATGTCTCATGTCCTTGTGCTGTCCCTTTGCTTTCCTGTCTCACCTGGCCTTGGAAGAAATCAATTCTCTGCTGGGTTAGACTGTGAACACCTGCACTATCATCTTGCAAATAATGGTACCAACAAGGCACGTTTTAGCTGAAGCAGGACCTGTAACACCACGGGAAAGCTCTCAGGGAGAGCAGGTCTGTGTGAGGTGTGAACATCTCACCCGTGGACTGGTGCAGAGCTGCCCCCAGGGGTGTCTGCAGGTGTCTGTTCCTCTAAGCTGGTGTTTTCTCCCCAAGTCTTTTGGGGAGCAGGGGTCCCGGG
This sequence comes from Mixornis gularis, assembly GCA_003546035.1. NCBI lineage: Eukaryota > Metazoa > Chordata > Aves > Passeriformes > Timaliidae > Mixornis > Mixornis gularis. The sequence continues at coordinate 4,310,420 of QVAJ01000046.1, read as the reverse complement.
GTGACAGACCTGCCCTTGGCTCTGGTGCAGCTCATGCTTCACAGCTCTGGCCAGAGATAAGCAGCTCATATGTTGCTCCTGTAAACCTTAAATGCACCAGGTTTGAAATCTGTTGCTCTCCCTTCCTTCTGCTTGTTTTCCCGTTCTCATCTCCTTTCTAAAGCCTTAGTTTTAGTTTGGATCCTGCCCCAGCAAGGAGTAGAGCTGTTCCTCCCCGTGCAGAGTGGTGAGAGGAGCGCTGATGCTTTGTCTGCCCCGTCGCAGGGGATGGAGGCAGAACTGTTAAATAAACCTCATCATTTGAAAACAAGCAGGAGGGAAGGAGAAAAATCGAGGTGTCTTAAGCCTTGCAGGTCTCAGTTGTGTAAAACCCTGGTGCTGAGGGTTGAAGGGCTGAATGCTTTGGGTGCAACCGGTGGCAGGGACGGCTGCGGAATTCAGCTCGGGGCAGTCGCTGCTGCCCGGCCCCTGCTCGTCAGAGCTGCTTTGAAGCCTCGTGTGCTCTTGCCATGCCAAAATAAACTCGGAGTCGAGGCTGTCAGAGCTAATCTTCATCTCTCTGCACTTTGCCCTCCCCGCTGTTGTTCCGGTGAGGGATGGCTGTGCTCACACCCCTGGGTTTCGGGGAGCCCTCCCAAGCTGGGGGACTGTCCCCGTGGTGCCAGGTGGGCACAAGAAGTGCTTTGAGATACCAACTTTGAGATACCTGAACCTGCTTGACCATCAGGGTGGGCCTGAACCATCCTTAGTAACAAAACATGCCCGAATTTCCCTTTCTCTGTGCTGGAGACGGTGGGGATGGCTGAGGCTGCTCCAGGCTGAGCGACTGGCAGTCCCCAAAAACGAGCTGCAAGCAGGCTTTTCCTCCCCAAGCACTGCTCTACCCAAAACAGAGGTTTGCATCCCAAAGCCCACCACCAGGCATTTGAAACAGTGTTCTCACCCAAATGGAACCTGCCTGGGGCCCCTCTTTTTTCTTTTTTTAATATGGATTTCTGCACCACACGCTTTTTATCTTTTCACTAAAAAGCCAGTTCTCGGAAACAGAATATTCTGTTTGTCAATGCCAAAAGGTCTCTCTCCCTCTCTCTCTCTTTTTAAAATATTATTTTAATTTGTTACTTTATTTTTTTGACTGCTAAAGGTCCTGTCTCCTGCCAGCCTTTGCTCTGGTGCAAAGTTTCAGCCCTGGGAGGTCACGTGAGGTAAATCAGCAGAATGCAAACCCTGCTGTTACTGACTAAACTTTGCCCGGATCTCACCTAATCACCAACCTGACACGTATTTAAGAGCTCCAGCTCTTTTTCCTGTGAGGAGAGAGCTCAGCCCCCCCCCGATCAACACTGGAGCAGCTCTTGTTCCAGGATCCTTCCAGGCTCCTGGCATCCTTCTGCTTCAGAGGGTGGTATTTTTGAAGCCTTTGGATATAACTCATGCCTGGGTTATTGCTTGCTGTTTACATCTGTTACTAAACGGTATTTTCTTTTTCTGGAGTAGCAGGTTTTCTGCTTTTTGTATTTTTTTTTCCCCCCTGTCTGATAGGATTTTTCTGTAATTTTCAGTCGTTTGAGAGGTATTACCCAAATTTAGGCCGTCATTAACTCCCARCAGGATGTTTTTTGTTGTCCCTGTGTGAGGAGCAGTCTGGATGTTGTGGCTGACAKAAAATCTTCCGTGTTTACAAGTGTTTTAACTCACAACTAGCAAACCTGAAGGCAGTTTCTTCTCTCTCCACTTTCAATACTAGTGGCTGAATGTTTCCAAAGGAGAAACCTTCCAACAAAACGGTTTAATTTTCCTCGGTAATATTTTGGGCACAATCTGTTGGCGACTCTTTTATCTGGCGTGCCATCTCTAGGCCTATAACCCTCTTTGATGTGGCTCATTCAGGGGAAAAATGGCATTACACACTACCTCAATCATTCAGATGTCAGAGAGGATATTGCATTTGACTAATCGGGGGAAATTTGGGAAGATTTAGTAATGCCAGGAGACATGACCCACTTCCAGTTAAACGCTTTTCAGACAATAGAGGTTGTGCTAAGTGGTGGGGGAGGGAGAAACACTCAGAGTAGAAAAAATTAGTAGTTATTTATAATTTTAAATTTTATCTTGCTGACCCTTTCCTGGGTTCAGGATGGGCTTGCTTTCTTTTTCCATTTCCTTTTTTTTTTTCCCTGAGAAGAAGATAATACGGATATTAACCGGTTTTCAACGGATGTGCTTTATCTGGAGATGACCATCCCTGTCACCTTTGGGATGTGGCTGATGGATGTTGGGGTGTGGCTGAGGGTGTTGGGAGCTGTGGTCCAGCGTGGTGYGGCTCTGGTCCAGCTGTGGGTGACCAGCGGTGGCTGGGGATGTGGAATATGGTGTGGGAATTGATTTTGACTGTCCCAGCTCGGGATGGGATGCCCTGATGATGTGCATCTTGAGTACATAAAGAATATTAGTCCACAAAGCCAGATTTAAGGGKTTTTCTTGTGCTCCAAACCTTCAGTGTTGCTCCTTCCTGATCTTACGGGTGTCTGGCCAAAACCAAACAGAAACTGCAGAGGTGCAGCTCTGTGATGTTGTAAAACTGTGAGATAGCCAAACCTCAGTTTGTAGTACATAAACTTTTTCTTCAAAGGCAACAAAGGAGAACATTCTTTGAAGAGGTAACTCCATAATTTTTAGCGCTGCAAGTTCTGTCAAGCAGCTTGTGGCTGTTGCTTTGTTCAGGGTTTTATCTTTGCAGCCATGTGAGCTGAGCAAGAGCAACTTACTCTGCTTAAAGCTTATTAAACCCCTTATTAAAAATAGTTCTGTAATCCTTCTGGAGTATGGCAACAACGCTTCTGCCTCAATTTCATATTGCAGCTCAACTCAAGCTGTAGCAATTTGCAAAGTGCTGCTGAGGAGCAGGCACACAGTGTTGGAAGATCCTGGTGTGAGTGTCCAAGGGGATGGAGCCATGCCAGAGCCCACCTGAGAATGGGAAGATGAGCTGTGCTGCATGGGCAGCGTTTTGGGGCAAAAASTCCACTCTAGAGACGAGCTGGAACTGCTGCTGGTTTCTGGAGCTGGCGGTCCAAGTCTTCAACCTTTGTTGTTGTTTTTGCAAACAGGCTTTTGTGTGATTGTTCGGGTGTAGGYATTCTTTAATGCTCTGCTTTTGCCTGCAGCCAGGATTCCACCGCTCTCCTTCCACAGTATAAAACCCACTCTTGTTTTCTGAGCTGTTCCCCAAACACTGTTCTTTGAAGAGCTGCATTATAATATAACTTGAAGCTTAGAAATAAACTTCAAGTATCTTCACCGAGCAAGTTAGCACCTTCCTCGGGTTAAAATCTTGTTTCTTCTGCCTCCAAGCTTCAGAGCCAGCAGACTGACATTTTTTGGATGCGTCCCTGTTGATAAATGCTGCTTTTACGTGYAGAGATCGCTGGAAGAGATGTAGCCCTGACGCTTGTCTAGATAAATTAATTTCCTCTGCACGCACCTCTGGGTGTCTGAGTTGGTCAYTGGGGGCTCTGAGCTCYGTGTGTCCCACRGGTGACTCAAGATGAATTTCTGCAGCATCAGCAGTGGGTGTTGGATGCCCAGAGCTCGTGTGGCGTTCAGGTGGCTCTGGAGTGATGGGTAGGCTCAGGCTGGGCAGGAGGGTTGCCTCCCTGGTGCTTCCCTTCTCACTCTCACCTGCCTGGGAAGCAGCTGGAAAGCTGGGAACAGCTAAAATGTACCTGGGATCTGGACAAACCTGTCCTGGCGTGAGGCTGAACTTCAATATAGTTAATTTTTCTGGAAAGGGAAAAGGCCGATTTGGAAGGGYTTGGCTTCACTCCTCCTGCTCACACAAAACAAATGTGATTTTTCAAGTCAGGGCAGAGCAGATGAGTGCAGATCTGAACCAGGGCTCGTATTTTGAAAGCTGAAGARCTTTTGAAACACCCCAGCAGATGGAAGAGGCCCTGGCTGCATCTGCCTTACCTGCTTTAACCTCATAAACAGCACTGACCCTTGTTTCTCGCAGGCTTKGTACATAATTGATGTCTGATTTGAAAGTTGGCTGCTCTGTTAACACACTTGTCCGTGGCTGATGCTTGGAGGAGTCTCCTGGGAGTTGCAGTGCCCATGCACAGGGCTTGTGTTCGATGGTTGAGACGCATTAAGGATGTTTAAGTTGTTGGATGGAAGCAGGCCAGTTAAAAATGGAGACACGGCTTTTCCCACCCTTTATTTGCAGGCAGAGCTCAGGGAGGGCTGAAGCTGCCAGCACAGCCTGTGTGGGTTCTGTGCTCTGGCCATAACCCAGCAGTGAGGGGGTGGGTGATGTGTCCTCCACGCCACAAACCCCGGGCTGCACTGKGTGTGGGTGTGAAAATACAGCCGTGCCCTTTGGCTGCTAAACCAGCCGTGAATTTTTGTGGGGTTGGAGTGACACCTGAGATCCTGATGGGTCTCTTCAGGGGTGATGTGTCCTTTCCACAGCCTGCTGGTGCTGGGGTGATGTCCTGCAGCTGTGTCCCTGGTTCTCCCTCCCACCAGGCACGGACCTTTCAGGTCCATGAGGATGCTGTGAGCCCCCCAAGCTGCCCTGGGTGAGGTTRGCAGCTGCTGAACTCTCTGCCTGTGTTAAACACCCCTTCCACATCCATCCCAGTGCTCACAAACCCCCCACTCGGGGGGTTTAAGCAGTTTCTGGGAATGCCTCTTGCATTTTATTCCTGCTGAACTGAATGTAAGACAGTGGGGATAAATTTACTGTGGCAATAAAACACAGGTTAGGAGTGATAATGATATTAACTGTGGCAGTCTGTCTCACTGCTGGAGCAGCCTCTATCCTTTTCTGTCTTGTGACGAGGAGAGATTTGTGGCTAATTTTTCCCTGTGTCAGTGCAAAATGAGATGTGGGCTTTCTCCTGCAYGTGCAAACCCTGAAAGGAGCTCAGAAGTGTTGGAGGAGCAGGGCAGTCCCAGCTCATGAGCTTTTCCTGGCTGGAAACAGCCTGTGGGGATGCTGAGGTTTGCTGGCCTCCTTTGAAACAATGCCCAGGCCTTTGTCAGTGCTTTGCTGGTAGATGGACAGAGGGGAAGCCTCCTGTCTGAACAGGCTAAAATGCCTTTTGAGCAGGTTAAACTGCTTTCCTGTGAAAAGAGCTTTTGTGAAAACCAGTCCCTTGGGGTTCCTCCCTGGGACATCAGTGCTGGCAGTCAGGAGCTGGCTTTGTGGATGTGCTGTGCCCGTGGGTGGCAGCCAGGCTGTCCCCAGGTCCTKCACTGCTGGGGCCACCAGTGCTGTCCTTGCAGACCTGGCAAAGACCTGGGACGTGACGTGTCCTGGACAATGTGACTCCTCTTAAATGCATCAGTCTGGAGCTCAGATCCAGAGTCCTACAGCTGGAAATGCCAGCAACGGAAGGAGCACGGAAATACTTCTGTAGGCTTCTGCACACCCTCTGTGGGGAAATCCCAGAATCACAGAAGGGTTTGGGTGGGAAGGACCTTAAAGTACATCCAGTGCCACCCCCTGCCATGGGCAGGGACACCTTCCACTGTCCCAGGTGGCTCCAAGCCCCGTCCAACCTGGCCTGGGACACTGCCAGGGATCCAGGGGCAGCCACAGCTGCTCTGGGCACCCTGTGCCAGGGCCTSCCCACCCTCACACACAGCAATTCCTTCCTCATATCCCGTCCAGCCCTGCCCTCTGGCCCTGGGAAGCCATTCCCTGTGTCCTGTCCCTSCAGGCCTTGTCCCCAGCCCCTCCACAGTGATTGAGATCAATGGTTGAACTCCTCAAGGAGAATCCGGTSGGAGGTGAGCTCTGGGCAGAGCTGGAGCTCTGCAGGGTTGCTTGGCATGTGGCTTTCCTCCTGGTGCAGGGGACATCCCGTTGTTGGAATTGACCCCGATTTGCAAATACAACACAGGGAGGATGGAGGGAGGAGGGGAAAGCAAATATTTGCCTTTCTGCAGCTGAATCCATCTCAGTGATGCTCTGATAGATCCCGCTTCTCCCACGTTCGAGCCTCTGCTCTTACCAGAGTATTTTTGTTTATACAAAGTGGGTCTTATCTCCACCGTAGCTGGGAATTGGGAGGCTGGGCTCTGACAGTGCCTTTAATAATGCCCTGATAAGGGCTGGCTGCCCCTGGCAGGGAGAAGGAGAGCCAGCCTTGCTGCCTTATCAGGGAGCAGCAAGGTGAGAGGTGCCACRGGGAGGAGGGAAACAAACACTGGCAAAGGCTGGCTTGGTGTCTCAGGTGAAGAGGGTGGTGTTAAGTTTGGATGGCACCTCTGCATGATGATGCCACCATGCCATGGTCCAAACAGGGATTTTGTTTATTTTTTTTTTTTCCTTAATAAAGCACCTAAGACTACTCATTGGAAAATTTGCAGCAGCCTTCAGTTTCACCCCTGTGTGGGATAGAAAGTAGAGCAGGTGTGAGGGGACCTGAGTTGCTTCACATCTCTCTGTTTTTTGTGGATCACATCCCCTTTGGACACAGTCCCAAATCCCTGGTGCATCCATGACTGTGCATGCCCACTAACACCTTTTCTGATGCATTTGGATATTGGGAGAATTCCTTTGTGCAAGGGGCTGTCCMGCCCTGGCAGAGCTGCCCAGGGCAGTGGTGCAGTCCCCAACCCTGCAGGGATTTAAAAGCTGTGTGGATGTGGCACTTGGGGACACGGGTCAGTGGTGGCCTGGGCAGTGCTGGGGAATGGTTGGACTTGATGGTCTTGGRGGGCTTTTACAACCCAGATGATTGTGGGGTTCTGTGGTTTGGGGGTSCTGTGGGAGAAGCCAGCTGTGGGTGATGCTGTGGGTGGTGGTGTGGGTTACCAGGAGTGCAGGTTGGCCCCTGGCAGTGACTGAAGCCACGTGAGTTCAGCTGTCCCTATCCAACCACTGACCCTTGCACTTTGAAGGAACTCAGCTATTGGGACTGAGTATTTTGTCAGAAAGGGCAGAAACCTTTGGTCTTGTACATKCTGAACTGGGAGCTCTTAGCATGGCTGGCAAAAGTTTTGCTTTTACAGCAAAATAAACTTGAATAATTTGATATTTATTCAATTTAGTTCTTTTCTTCTTCATTTTATTCATCTACCTAGCAAAGCATGAAGTCATCCCTTAGAGGAGAGGGGAAAGTGGCAGATCAGTGTTTGGTGGAGGTGGATTTGTGTTACTTTTTGGCTCTAATTTGAGTGAGCTCATGAGTTGTCTTCATGCACTCTGAAACTGCCGTAACTCCAAGATCTGTTTTTATTTGTTTTGCTGCTTTTCTAGTTAATAACAACAATACTTTTCCCCACCTTGGGTGGTAAGAATGGGTGTAACTCAGCTTTGAAACTGGTTAAGTCCTTAAGCTGAGCTGGTGGGATTCAACAGCTTCAAGGCAAGTGGCATCAGTTGCTGTGTGACTGTAACTCCGTGTCCTTCCACAAGGGAGAGGCATCCCTTGGGTGGGAACTGCATTTCCTGGTGTTGGGAAAAGCTCTTTGGGCCTGAGCCAGGGAATTTGTACTGGGAACAGAAATCTTACAGTGGCGGTGTCCCTGTGATGGTGGGAAGAGCCAGAGCTGAGACTTCCTTGGTGGCAGCTCTGCAGCCCTGCCAGTGCCCAGAGGGAGCCTGTGACTGTGGGGGGAATACAGAAATGCTCCTGTAGCACAGGGAGGGATGTTCATGTGAGTAAAAACATCTCCTCTTGGGATTAGGGTGTCCTGCGTGCCCACCCAGGAGTGGCTTTTTTGTGCTGTGGGAGTGGGGAAGGCAGGAGCAGCACCCCATGGCTGAGATAGATTTAATTAATTAATTTATTTAATCTCTTTTTATTTTCTCCTTCTGTTTGGGTGCTTTGTTCTGTGGACATTTCAGTGTTTCATGAGAGCTGTGTTTAATCTTCTTGGAGGTGTGTGTTTGTGCTTACCTGAGGCAGCCACCTTTCCAAAGGGAAGAGAGAGCCTTGGATTTGCCTAACTCTTCTGGGGACCGTGCCAGATCGGGGGGGAAAAAATCAGAATTCAAACCAGAGGCTAGAAAAGATGCATTTCGTGGTGGTGATTTTTGTTTTTTTTGGTTGCCCTTTGTTTTTGATTGTTGTTGGCTTTTTGTTGTTTCATTTTAGGTTTTTTTGAGTAGGTTCAGGTACTTTTCTTGCAACCATTTTCCCACTTGGGCAGTCTTCTGCATGTTGCTCCCCTTCCCTGAGCCCTTCTAGGAGAACACAAGTGCTGCTTTGCTAAAGGCACCACCTCCCAAATCACCTTCTGAGATTCAAAATCCAGGGGTTGATGGAGGTGTTCTTTCCTGCATCCTTCCTTGCTTAAGCTTCTGTCTCCCCTACCTTTGTTGGAGGAGATTGGGTATGGGATTTAGGGGATGCTTTTCCATGGAGTTGCTGTGTGGTGTAAAGAAGAGGCTGCAGGATATTAGTGTGGGAAGATCTGGAGAGCCAAAATCTCAGTATTTCAGCTGGGCAGCTAAAACTGTGAGGGAATGAGAAGGAAAACACAGCTGACTGTCAGGCCATGTTGTGCCTTGCATTTTATTTATTAAAAAAAGACCTCTTTTTGTTTCAGTTTCCTCGGACGAGTGTTTTGAACCAGTGTTAGCTCAGCAATTGCAAAATCCTGTTGATTTATTTCATTGGAGAGAGGAGACAGAATCTGTACATTAACATGGAGTAACTCATGATACAAGTGCTCGTCCGAGATCTGGTGTAAAGACATCTTGGGAGCAGCAGGGCCAGTACAAATCACATTCCCAAATACCTGGAAATTGCTGCAAGGAGAGATGAAGGAAATTTAGGAAGAAGTTCTTCCCTGTGAGGGTGGGCAGGCCCTGGCACAGGGTGCCCAGAGCAGCTGTGGCTGCTCCTGGATCCCTTGGAGTGTCCAAGGCCAGGCTGGACAGGGCTTGGAGCAGCCTGGGACAGTGGAGATGTTCCTGCCCATGGCAGGGGTGGCACTGGGTCCCTTCCCACCCAAACCATTCTGTCACTGTATGAAAATGCAGGAGCAGTGGTTCCCTCCAGGAGAGCTTTTCTCTGCCCTCCCATTTCTCAGCAGCTGGGATTGTCTGAGTGTGTGTTCACTGCTTCAGTTACTTTAATTGAACATGTTTATTCCATCTTTTTGTCTTGATCACTGGTGCTGTTCTCCAGGTGTCTAATGTCTCCCTGCTAACAGACCTTATTGCTGGAATTTTTTAATTACCTCTGGTAAAGCGTTRCTCATTTAAATCCCTGGTGATCAATTTGTTTTCCTTCAGTGGCTCAGCAGTGAAAAGGATGCAGAGGTGGCCCCGGGGGTCTTTCCAGCATAACCCTCCTGCTGGAAAACGCTGAAAAATGTCCTGTAACTTTAAGTCAAACCCTTTTGAATTAACTATGCCTGAGTGATGTTCCAAGAGGGGTTTTAATACACGAGTTCTGGAGATGTGAGGGGTTACTGTGCAGGTTGATTAATCCAATTACTTCTTCTGAATAAAGTTAACAGTGCAGCCTGGTGGAAGGGTTGCACTGCAATTAAAGGTGGATTTTGGTGCTGTTTGGGTACAGTGGTGCCCAGTGAGGAGGATCCTGAGCTCTGGRGKGGGGGGGGGGGTGTGGTGTGGTACCCTGGATTTTGGGAGATGCTGGTGACACCCTGAATGCCACCTGTGTGTCACTGCAGTTACAGCCAAGTAGCAGCCACTGCTTTAAACATTTTCAGCTGTGCCCTGGCTGCATCCCTGCACCACAGAGCTGGCCAGGCTCCTCCCAGGACCATTCATCTAAAATCATGTAACATGGGATGGTCACTGCCCTGGGAAATGAACGTGCTCGTGAATTTCCCTAAAGCGTCTGTGTTATAGATAGAGGACTCTGAAAACCCAGCGTGAAAGGACATTTTTGACTATTTAATTAGACCCAAAGGCTGTTTTTTTAACTATTCATCACCAATCAGCTGTAAATGGTGTATATTGAGCGTGTTTTGGATCCAGCTTATGCTCACCAAGGAGTGGTGAACTCACATGGATTTCAGGTGGAAAAGAGGACAGTGAAGGCAAGGTTACATCACAGCACTGCTAAAGGTTTTGATTAATTGAGAATTACAGGAGAGAAGGGTAATTAATGCCAATCAAGAGGGATTTGCAGAAAGTGGCCTGGAAGGATTTCACTCTTGCAGTATGACAGGCTGTTTGGTGAAAGTTATGCCGTGGGGACACTTGGCCCCTGCATGGAGTTTTTAGTTAAAAAAAGGCAAAACCCGAGTCTGTAAAACCCCAATAACCCTTACTTCAGTTAAAAAAAAGTCTGCATGGCTGGGTGTGAAGGGTTTATCCTGGGTCAAGRATTTTTTCGTGATCCTGTGCAAAGTGGGAATTTTTAAATCAAYCACTTGCAAGGAGAGGTGAGGAGTCCTGGAGGAGCTGATTTGGCTGGGTGGTGCTAGGGTGGTGCTGGAACCAGGCAAGGTGGTTGGGAAAGGGGTCCTAAGCTCCCTGCTCCAGGATGCTGATGCCCACAGCTCTTCCAGGGAGATCTGCAAGTGGAGTCGAGTTACCTGTGTTGGCTTTGTCACCAGATTTTTGTTCTTCCCAGGGACTCTGCAGAGATTTTGGGGGCTTGCAGAGTGTCCCTCTTCCTGGCAGGGRGTGGACAGTGGTGGTGAGCATCTTGCAGAGCAGGTGGGGGGCAGGTGCAGGGCTGAGCCAGGCCTAACGGGAGAGGAACTCAGTGCTTTCTGTGGGGCAGTGATGAGGAGCTGGGGAAGGGGCTGGCAACAGCACACTGGGTGCTGGCATTTCAYAGAATCACAGAATGTGTAGGTTGGAAGAGACCTTCAAGATCATCGAGTTCAACCCAGCCCTAAGACCTCAACTAGATCATGGTGTCAAGTGCCACATCCAGTCTCTTTTTAAACACATCCAGGGATGGT
>QVAJ01000046.1:4260316-4298779 GCA_003546035.1 Mixornis gularis | reverse complement strand
GGGCCCAGAACTGGACACAATACTCAAGTATTCTTCTTGGTGTGGCTCTGGTCCTGGTGAGCACAACGTTTTGAAGGGCTTGGCAGGGKTTGGTTAATTCTGCTGTGGGGCACGTGCTTTGACTCCAGGCTTAGCCCTGCAGAGGGAAGAGCCCTGCCCTRGACGATGTGTTTCATCAGGCTGCACCCAGCTCCCAGCCTTGGCAGAGCTGCTTCAGAGCCTTCAGGGTCGAGGGCTCCTGTGCTCAGTCCGGGCTGGAGAGGGCTGCAGAGAGACCCCGAGTGCTGCCAGCTCCAATCCACCCAGCCCAGCTCTCCCCTGGAACACCTCAGGCTGCTCGGGGTGATGCAGGTGACAACTCACATCCCCTGTGGGTGGAGGCTTGCTGACCCTGTTTTTGGTTTTGTTGCTTTTTAAAGGGTAGAGGAGCAAAACGAATATAGAAGTTGCTGCTCTGCCCAGAGGAAATCATGGTGTCGCAGCCCATGAGGCAATTGCTCCCCAGCCCAGCATGGACTGTGTATTTTGCCCCCAATTAAGACCAGTGTTTATTTGCACTGTCCCAAAGTACCTGGGGCTTTACCTACTTTTTCAGCATCTGATGACTTACTGGAAGAGGAATTTTGCAGTGAGAGCAGGGCTGTGTGTGCACTCAAGACCTTGACGCTGAACTTGTCACTCCTAATTAAACCTGCCGTAACGAGCGACGCTGAGATGCCACGGAAGAAGTGGCGGGGGAGATGTTGGGAATACACGAGTTGGCTGTTAGTTACATGTAAGAAGACTATTGATTAGCCTTGGAAATCGTCCTGAAAATCACAGTTAATTAAAGTAAAGCCTTCAAGGGTACCCCCAGTATTTTTGTCCTGGTGTCAGGGCTCGCCTGCAGACCCCCTGTGCTCGGTGCCAGTTTCTCATCTGCCTTTGGTGGCACGAGGTTGGTGCAATGATGACCTGGAGCCTTTTAAATGCCTCTTCATTAGAAATGCTTCTAATGAGCCAGTGGATAAATACTGCAGATGCTGCTTGTCCAAGCACTGCTCAGCTGCTGTGACACTTTAKGCAAATCATCATCGGAGTTAATTTGGGCAGGGGAATAAAATTCCACAAGGAGAAATTGAGCAGATTTAGTGCTGGTGGGAGACTTGCAGCCATCCATCAGTGTGACAGCTCTTCAGGGGGAGAGGMGAATATCCCCGTGCCTCAAAGGCATCGGTGCAGCGCATGGTTTGCTCAAATTCAGGGGCCCCTGCAGTGTTTGGGGATGGAGAGGTGCTCCCCAAAATTTAGGAGCCCTGCCTTAAAGGAGGCATTGTCTGGGTGTGCATTTGTGTGTTTGTCCAGGGTCCATGTCCACTGGCATGAGGATGACGGGGAACATGAGGGGTGGTATAGATAATGCTCATTTTCCTTGGCTCTGCTGTTTGTTTTAGTAAGTTTTAATCAGCCCTGGGAAACACTCAATTCACTCGCTCTCGTGTTGAGGAATTAGAGATGCTCCTGCAGAGTGCCACTGTCTTTCCCTTTACATTTAACACCCTCATCAGGTTAGCACTTGCATTCTGTAGCTCAAAATGATGTTTTTTGTGCTTTTTAAGAAGTAAAATGCTGTTATTTTCCCCCCCCGTTCCTAGCACATGACGCTGTTGTAGTGTGTGCTCCCCACTCAGAGTTGAAATGATGATTTGCCGGTCCTTCTGGTGTTTGTGGGGATTTAGGGTGAGGAAGAACTTGGTCTTTTGCTGCTAGGGGTCCCCGTTTTGAGAGAATACCCTCAGGGCTTGTGTAGGAGATGCTGGATTTGTGTTTTCCCCCCCAGCATGGGGTAGTGGCACTGGGCAGGGGAGAGGTGAGAGATGTGCAGCTCTGGGACATCCCTGCCTGCCCTGTAGCAAGCAGGGACACCCTCTGCCAGCCCCTCCTGTCCCCTCTGAGGGTTTGCYAGCTGGTGGTACCCAGCAGCAGGCAGAGAAGCCAGACCAGGGTGAGACAGGGGGGTCAGCAGGTCCTGGAGTCACGGCACAGCTCAGGGAGCCCTGACCTGAATATCAGCTTTGCTTGTCTGTTGGGCAGGGGAGAAATTGCTCCTGGGATGAAAATCTCATTCAGAGGATGGGAAAGGGAGGATTAGGGTTTGCCATCTGCCTCGATGTTCAGCACTGTAAATAATAATAAAAAAGGTAATGATCCACAAGTCCCTTAATGGAGATATTTTGCCCGGCTGCCAGAGCACCTCACCAGTGCCTTGCTGCGTCACKGGCGAAGCAGATTTTTCTCCTGACTCACTGCCAAGTGGGGCAGAAAGGAGCTTTAAGGCTGCAGGACACCCAGGATAGCCACGGGGCTGGTCCCTTTCTGTGTCCCCCTCCTGCCAGCACACTTCCAGTGGCTCTTCCCAGCGCCCACAAACACAAACACATTTACCACGGCAGAGTGACTCCTTCCACAATCACCTGTAACTCCTGGGAATGTGGGAGCSTGCTGCTTTGAGCACAATGGCAATGCATGGGCCAAACTACCTGTGCTGGTGACCCCAGCTCAGCCCAGTTCTGTATTAATAAAAATTAATGAAGAGAATCATTAATGTTTGATTTAGCACAAGGGCTGAGAGAGAAGCTGTGGACATCCAGACAGGGGTTGCAAGTAAAGTACTCTGGGTTTTTGTTTTTTTTTTTTTTAATTTCTGCAAGAGCTTCTTTAAATTATCTCTGGGAAATGATCTTTGATTCTAGTTTAAAAAGGAAAATCAGGAGCAGAAAAATGACACTGATGGCCACTTCTAATTCCAAGTACAGGTACTTTCCTCTTACTTGAAAAGAGCACAAGTTTAGGAAAACTTCAGTTTTAGTAATAGATAGCTTGTGAGTGAGAGCTGGATGGTGGTTATTGGTCTGAGTGTAAGCTGCTTCACCATTCACATGCTGTGTGTGTAAATATAAATATTCTTGGGAAGCCAGGCCTGACATTTGTTCTGTTTTTTCTTTTGTGTGGTTTTTTTTTGTTCTCTTCAAAAGCATCCAGCAATACAGGACACTGAACAATACACAATGAGGTTAGCAATAAGCCCACTGCAAAGGGAGGAAAGTAGAAGTGTGCTTGCTTTACTGAGAAAAATATACAGAGATTTGTCCCAATTTCATTTCCACCTTATTCTAGTTAACGTTTGTGCGTTCATCTTCGATTTTTAAAAGAAATCACTGTTTCTGCTTTTTTTTTTTCTGTTTCTGTTTTTTATTTTTTTCTGTTTTAGTTCTTTCATCAGATTTTCTTCACCTCTGTGGAAGAACCTTTGTTTTGACATACTATGTCTTCACCTCTGTTGCTGAATTCCTCATGGTGAGGTATTTTATTGCCAGTATTGTGGGTTTTCTGCCGTGCCCTCCCTCTATCTGCAGTTTGTTGGAAGGATGCCCCTGGAAAAATGCACTTGACCCAGGAGCAATGAAAACTTCCCAGGGGTCAGCTGTGAGTATTGACATTCCTGAAATAACTCAGGGGATTAAAACCCAGTAATAATAAAGATGGATTTGCTGATGTCCAACTTGCCATGAAGACTTGCAACCGCCAAGTGCCCAGACGAAGCTGAGATCGCTAGTTTTTAATATTTTTTACTTAAYGGAAGATTATACAATTTTCTTAATGTAATGAAAATGATGCTCTGTCCATGGAGTTGTAAGTCCTTGCCTGCAGAGCTGCATCTCTTCTCGCTGAGATGGAGCACATTGCCCAGAGCTTGCTGGGAGTGCCTTTGGCCAGCACTGAGGGCTTTGRAACACTGAAACAAGACCTGCCTCTTCTAATTTAATGTTGGTTTTAATCTGCATCCGCAGTGGCAGCCTGCTAAAATCTAAATCAAATCAGGAGGTGGGGATTGAATTTATTAAGCTTCTGCTTAAGCTGGGTGGAATAATGCAAGAGGCTGTGAGAGCACTGAATGGCTTCAGTTTTACTGGGGATCTGGTTAAAAAAAAATCACAAAGTAAACCAGATTTTTTTTWAAAAAATTTTTTTTAGAGGCTGAGCATGCAGACCTATTTCTAGTTAATTTTAGCATATTGTTTAAAGGCATCCTCCAGGACTGAAGGAATCTTTTTCTTGAAAAAAAAAAAAGAAAAAATGTATGGAAACCCTGGAGTGTCTGGAGGTTGAGTGGTTTGCCCAGGGCTGTGTCTCCTGAGCCCAGAGTCAAGTTAATCCTTCATTCCCAGGGCTTTGAATGGGCCCGTGTGCCCTCTCCCTCATAACAAGCTCCTCCAGAAGATGGAGAGGCTGTTAAAGCTCTCAGGAAGCCCAGACAAGACTCGTGGAGTGGTAAAACGATGCTGGAAGTGTGATTATGGAAGCAGCAGCTCACAGGGATGCTGTCCCCACTCCTGGGTGGGAACCTGCCAGTGCCCTCGTTTTGGGGGCATGGTGACTCTCACCCGTGTGGGTTCATTTGTCAAAAAGAGGAGGTGTGAGGCTGCTTTGGGGGGGAGCAGGTTGCAGAGGTYGGAGAGGGAAATGCAGAGGAGGTGAGGGTGGTGAGCCCAGTGTGACCCCACCAAGGGCTGCCCCCAGGCCTCCTCAGGTTCTAATTAAAGCTGGCCTTGTAAAGATGTACCAGTGACAAAGTGCTTCTATTCCAGCGCTGTGTGGTTGACATGTCTGGGATTTATGGGTGAGAGGGAGGGCTTGGATGGGGGGTTTGTGTGTAGCAGCCTGCCCTGCCCGGAGCACAGCAGGGAGGGGAGGGTAGTGGAAAAGCACAGCAGGATGAATGGTGTTCCCCCTTCTGGGATGTGTGCACGCACGAGAGGAYGGCATTAGAGATGCTTGGGGAGGTGCATTCACAGCAGCCTGTGCTCACAGCCCCGGGCCCTGCAGCAGGATGGGGAGTGCTCTGTGTGGGGAGTGCTGGATCGCTCCTGGGATCAAAACAAACACGTCTGTCCTGCTTGGTGGTCCCCTGCACATGTGTGTGTGCGCGCACAAAGTCTGGGAAAATCAGTTCTATTATTATTTTTATTAAAATTTTGTAGTGCTGTGGTCAGGGTGGCTGATATGGAGCCTCCCACCACAGGCTGTGGGCAGTGGGTGCTGGGAGCTGTCACCCCCTCCTGGGGCCTTGCAAACACGTCTGTCCTGCATGGTGCAATCTGTCCTGTGTGGCCCCTTGCACGCGTCTGTGTGTGCACAAAGTCTGGGAAAATCAGTTCTATTATTATTATTATTATTATTATTATTAGTCTTAGTGCTGTGGTCAGGGTGGCTGATATGGAGCCTCCCRCCACAGGCTGTGGGCAGTGGGTGCTGGGAGCTGTCACCCCCTCCTGGGGCCTTGCAAACATGTCTGTCCTGCATGGTGCAATCTGTCCTGTGTGGCCCCTTGCACGCGTCTGTGTGTGCACAAAGTCTGGGAAAATCAGTTCTATTATTATTATTATTATTATTATTATTAGTCTTAGTGCTGTGGTCAGGGTGGTTGATATGGAGCCTCCCGCCACAGGCTGTGGGCAGTGGGTGCTGGGAGCTGTCACCCCCTCCTGGGGCCTTGCAAACATGTCTGTCCTGTTTGGTGCACTCTGTTCTGCTTGGTGGACCCTTGCATGTGCCTGTGTGTCCACAAAGTTTGGGAAAATCAGTTCTATTGTTATTATTAAAACTCTGTAATGTTGTAGTCAGGGTGGCTGGTGGGTTACAGTCTCCTACCACCAGGCTGTGGGCAGCAGGTGCTGGGAGCTGTCACCCGCTCCTGGGGCCTTGTCAACATGTCTGTCCTGCATTGTGCAGTCTGTCCTGTGTGGCCCCTTGCACGTGTCTGTGTGTGCATGAAGTCTGGGAAAATCAGTTCTATTATTATGAGAAGTCTTAGTGCTGTGGTCAGGGTGGCTGATATGGAGCCTCCCACCGCAGGCCGTGGGCAGTGGGTGCTGGGAGCTGTCACCCCCTCCTGGGGCCTTGTCAACATGTCTGTCTTCTTGGTGCATTCTGTCCTGTGTGGGCCCTTGCACATGTGCGTGTGTGTGCGTGCACAAAATCAGTTCTATTTTTATTATTATTGTTATTAAAAGTCTATAGTGCTGTGGTCAGGGTTATATGGTGTCTCCCACCACAGGCTGTGAGCAGCGGGTGCTGGGTCACCCCTGGAATCTCCTGTCACCCCGGAGTGGCTCCTGGCTGTGGCTGGTGAGGAATTGCAGAGGGTGGCCCAAGGGACCTCTTGCTGCTGCTGGAGCTGTACCCTGATTTCAGCTACAAAGCTGGAATCACAGGCACCCCGTTCCAGGTGGCTCTGGGGTCAATGTGTCCCTGTCTGTCCAGGCAGGCCCAGGGCTCAGCCCAGCCCTGCGTGAAGGTGGAAAATTTGCAAGGTTGCCAAGACCAACAACACCTTGTGTTTGAAGCCTTCCTGAGCCGGGTACATCCTGATCCTTGGCTATTTTGGGCGCTTCCAGAGCGTGTCTGAGTATCACTTTCTGCCAGCAGAGAGCTGGCACTGGATGGATGCACAGTGGTGGGGCTGGTAGGGGTCCCAGCCAGCCCCTTCCCCACTGCAGCCACCCTTCTTCATGGCAGGGAGACCACTGAAGGCTCATGAGGTGCTGGAGCTGCTGTGCTGAGAAAATTCAAGTTTTCACGTCTTTTCCCCTATTCCCTGGTAAAACTGTTGTTCTGGGAATATGGTTGTGTGACTCCATTAACATCTAAAGGCTCCTGCTGCTGTAGCTATTGAGCAGCTCTAAAAATAATTACCTGTGATAAAGTATAAAAATCTATTGCTTTTCAGCTGCAAAGTGGCCTGTCAGGTGGTGGCTGCTGCTGTGTTAACTCATTGTTTGCTACAGAATGTTACTTGGATGTTGTGTGCTGTGGTTTGGTTTCAAAGGAAGGCCAAAACCACCTTTGGGGCTCTGGTGCTGCTGCCACTTGGATTTGCTGGGATTCCCCCCAGCCCCTGGTGTTTTGAGTAGGAATAAGATTATGCAGTTCTCATTTCAAGCAACAGGAAGAATAGAGGGGAGAGATGCCCCAAAAACGCCAGTAAATCAGTGGTTGTTGGAGGGTTCCTCTTGGCTGTGTAGGTGGGATGAATCTGGCACCAGCCTGGCTCTGTGAGTCCAGCAGCCAAAATCCCTCATGGACACTTGGGCTGGGCTGCACAGGTCTGCCTTGGAGCTCCCTCCTAACTTTGTAGGTGCAAAAAAAGGTTAAATTTACCCTAATTCATTAATTCATTTAAATCTAAGCGTGTTCCTGGRGCCTGCTTGTGTGTTCACCTCCAGCTGAAGGAGTTTGGTGTTGTCATTTGCCTGCCTCTGTCCTGGCTGTGGGGTTGGGTCAGGACTTGCTCTGTGGGGACCAAACTGCCTTGTTTTGAGCAAAATAAACACGCTTTGGTGTAGGGTCTGCTGGGGGTGAATTTTGTTATTTCATAAAAGTCTTCTGGAAGGCTGGTTTTTTTTTCTCAGGGAAATTAAATTCCACGTTTACCTTGAGACTTTACCCTGCTTTATTAGATTGGTAACAAGCCACTGTACATCTTGTCCAGGAGAAAATTAGACTGAAAAATTAGACTTCTGGTCTGTAATTTACTCCAAGAACTAAAACCGGATTTATTTTTTCTTCTGCTAAAATAAATGGTCTGGCTGCATTAACTTTACAATGAGTGTGAGACTGTATTAATGGAGAGTTAATTTATTTCTCATTTAATTTCCTGAGGTTTTGTCACGTTTAAACTTTTTCTTTTTTTTCTTTTTCACCTCTCCAGCACACTAGGGTTTGGATTCCTGACCCCGATGAAGTTTGGAGATCGGCAGAAATTATCAAGGATTACAAAGAGGGAGATAAAAGCCTCCAGCTGAAACTTGAAGATGAAACCGTAAGCTTTTGAGTGTCGTTATTCTTTTTAGTAATTTAAAGCTTCGAATTAATGTGTGAAGAAGCCTGAGCCATCTCATAGTTCCTGTGAAGTGGTTTAAAATGTGTTTTATTGCCTTAACACTTCCAGCTTTCCCCTGCCTGCTCCCTCCCTAGACACTTGCGTTACAGTAGGTTCCGAGAAAAGCCCTTGACCTCCATCATCTCTTTTCATCTCCTGGAAAACTTGTAATAGTCTGTTGATAYCAGGGTGTATTTTTTTCCTTAATAGCAGCAGCACGTCAGAAATRCCGGTTTGTGCTTTTTGCTGCTGAACAAATTGTGGAGAGCACGGCTGGTGGCATCTACTCAAGCTCGGGTACTGATGGAAAGCCCACACACGGCTCAGAGGTGGCTGCTGTGCAACAGCTTTCTCCACGCCTTCGTTTTTCTCTCTTGAGTATAATCTTACGTAAACCCCCTTTTAGCTCTGCTTTATTTTTAAGTAAGAAAAGCTTTTAAAAGAGAAAAACACAAAACTCATTTAAATGTAGATGTTTACCAGCAAGCGCTGGTTCCAAATGCACAAACAGCCCARGCTGTAGAGTGTCTACATCCAGCAATTAATCATCCCCAGAGCAGGAGAGAGGCTGGGGAGAAGCAGCTGCTCTCTGTTCCACACAAAAACCTCATGGAGTGGCACCTTGGGTGACAGCAGGGAATTGCAGATGAAGTTAACCACGGCATTTGCATCAGCTGTAAATTCGGTTTATGGGAAAGGAGCAGCAGTGCTCTGTACCCACCATGAGCTGCCTGGTGTAGCAGGAAGAATAAATACATTTTTCTTGTAGAATTTCACCTAAGTCATCTTCCTTCATTGGGCAGGTGGGGCTTCCTAAGCTGTCTGGGGTGTGATCTGCTCCGTTGCCTGCAAGAGTTAGTAGAGACCACTCACTACAAATTCACATGTTCCAAGCAGGACGAGTAATTCCCATCCCCTCCAAGCCAGACATTTCCACACTGTGGGGAGCATTTTCACCATATTGCTAATGGGAAGGTGGAGAACAGGAATGAGCTGTGGTTGATTAGGCAGTTCATCAAAACAGTTTTTCTTTCAGAGCAGCTCAGGCATGGGCTGTTGGCAGTGTGTGAGTGTGCCAGATTTGCAGAGAACGTTGTTGGTGTTGGGATCTGCACCCAGTGCTTGGTGCTGGTGCTTCTTCCTGGCTTGGCCTCAGCTGCTTCTGTTGTCCTGCCCAGTTTGCTCTTCCAGCATAGGGCAGCTTTCTGGAGAGGGTAAAGGATGCTTGATGCCCTTTTACCTTCCACAGTGATAAATCTTGATGAGGAGATGCACAGATGCCACCCTGCAGTCCCTTGGAAGCACCAGGCATAGAATCATCATTTTGTCATGGAATGGTTTGGGTTGGAAGGACCTTAAAGTTTATCCCATCCCACCCTCTGCCATGGGCAGGGACACCTTCCACTATCCCAGGCTGTTCCAAGCCCTGTCCAGCCTGGCCTTGGATGCTTCCAGGGATGGAGCAGCCACAGCTTCTCTGGGCACCCTGTGCCAGGGCCTCACTACCATTACAGCAAAGAATTTACTCCTAAATATCTTACCTAAACCTACTGTCCTTCAGCTTAAGGTAACTCCCCCTTGTCCTATCCCTGCTGGCCTTGTCCCCAGTCCCTGTGCAGCTCTCCTGGAGCCCCTGGAGGCCCTGGCAGGGGCTGGGAGCTCTCCCTGGAGCCTTCTCTTGTGCAGGTGAAGAGCCCCAGGTGTCCCAGGCTGGCTCCAGAGCAGAGGGGCTCCAGCCCTGGCAGCATCTCCGTGGCCTCCTCTGGAGTGGCTGCAGCAGCTCCAGGTCCTTGTGCTGTTGAAACCAGGGCTGGAGGCTCCTTTCTTCCATTTGTACTCAGGCTGCCAAAATACACCTGCTCCTGTTGCTGAGCACTACAACCACCATCCTTCCTTCCTGGCTTAGATCTCCTGCAGTTTTAGTACTTGGGCAGGAGTTACTTTTTTCCTCTTTAATCTGGATATTTCCCTGCAAACTAGAGGGGCTGAGGAATCCTGCAAGGTCTAATCTTTTTGTGCAGCTGAGTTCAGGATCAGCAACATTAAAGTACGAGGAGATGAAAGGATTACTAGGTGTTGTAGGTAGTAGCTTAATGAGCATGTCATAGTCATAGTGAAACATGCAACATCTCATTTTGGGGTTGTGCAAGAGAGCCAAGGTCTCTGGGAGTGCCCTGTTTGATGCTTTCCTATATTAAGTCCTGCCTTGATCTGTGTCATGTTGGAAAGCTCCAGCAAATGGCAACAGCATTTGTGTGCATCAGGCTGGAGATACCCAGCACACGTATCTTCAGGGGATTCAAAGCTGCAGAAAGCCTTTTGTTCCTAACAGCCAGCACGCATTACCCAGCTGTTCAGTGCTTYCTTTTGTCCTTGTGCCTTAAGTGAATCTTCATGGGTTTTGTGGTTTCTGGCTCTGCTCTGTATGCAGGAGAACTCCTTCTGAATGAAGAGCTGACTTTTAAATATCACAAGGCATCCCTGGTGTGTTTGCCATTACGATGTGAGACTGAGTGCAAACTCTTGAAAATTGGCATTGACAATGTGGAATTGGAGGATAAAACCAGCCTGAGGTTGTCAGACATGCTGAGGGAGCCTGTCCTCGTGCACTTGGGTCAGCTTTCCTTGTGCTGTTTGCATGGGCAGTGATCCAGTGCAGTGGTTTTACTTGGAAACTGGGATTCCTCCCTTCTGATGGGAGCTGAGCATCAGGCCTCCTTTCTGAGGCACCCTGTGGGAAGCAGCATCACTGACAATTTTTTTTTCCCTCCTCTGTAAAGAAAAAAAATACAGTTTTTCTTTAGTTGATAGCTCTGTTGGTCATTTGGGGACGTGTCAAAATTAGCATAAGGCTGCCCAGTTTCAGCAGCATAACCTGGCTTCTCAGGCACTTCAGCAGCAGGGGCTTCCTGCTTCTCCAAGTCCTCTCTGCCTCAGGGGGTGTCAGGTTTCAGGTAGAAAAGTAACTTCAATTAAAAATGAGCTGAGAAATCGCTCTGATGGTGAGAACATGGTCTAGTTTGGAATGAGGCTGCTTTCCCAAGAGCAGGAAGATGCTTAGATTAGATGAAGCTATGGGTTTCTGTATGGTGCCTATCGCTGCTCAGAGGCGGCCACAGGCTGTTTGTCCCAAAGCTGGCCTGAGGATGACTCAGGTATGGCCAGGTTGGTGCTTGTGGACCATCAGTGTCCCCCAGGACCATGTGGTAGCCAGCTCAAAGCCATTACCAGAGGGGTGACCTGGCAGTCTGTCATCCAAGTCCCTATAGCATTTATCATCAAGGAGCTTTTAATTTAACGTAGAGCAATGCATGAAAGTATTTTTACAGTAGCAGGAGTTACGCCTGGAAAAGTGACAAGCCATTAAAGGAGCTACTGTTGGTTTTTTTTTTGTGTTGCTACCTTCCTGGTGTGTCTCTTCAGCTCTACGAATATCCTGTTGACCTCCAAGGGAATGAGCTGCCCTTCCTGCGCAATCCAGACATCCTGGTGGGGCAGAACGACCTGACAGCCCTCAGCTACCTGCACGAGCCTGCYGTCCTGCACAACCTCAAAGTCAGRTTCCTCGAGTCCAACCACATCTACACCTACTGTGGTGAGTGTCCAGACCACATGTTGAGCTCCTGAAAGGTTGTGGGGCCACAGGGGAACCCGTCGAGACCATAAACCACAGGCTGCAGTGTGAGGAAAGCCTGGGGGTGGTGGGTTTAGGGTAGGTGGGAGGCATGAGTGTGTGTCAATGGGATGTAAAACCAGAGGTGGTTTTTGAGGGCTGGTGCACTGTGAACTTGCTGAGCTCATGGTCCAATTGCTTTTGGTGGGAACATCTTGTCAGGTGAGTTTGAGGCCAGTCTTGCATGTGCTTGGCAGCCCGCACAGGGAAAAAGTAGGACTTAAAAAAACCAGTGAACAGCAGCATGCCAGACAGAGTGATCCTACTGAGGAATGTCCAGGGCAGGTTTTCCTCCAGAAAAAAATGCAAAAAACCCCCTTCCAGTGCTGCCATTTCCTTCCTTTTCTTCATGGCTTTGAGAATCATCTAACTCCCAAATTCAGAGCAGGAGGAGGGCAGGTGTGAACTTGGGTCTGTGATTTTTGGGGAGGGTGCCTTGCCAAAGCTATTTGGGACAGCAGTTACCTGTGGATGGACAGCAACAAGTTTCAACTTGAAAAATTAAGAAGAAAGGAAGGAAGGCAATTCGTAGAATCYCAGACTTGTTTGGATTGGAAGGGTTTTTAAGGATCATCTCTTTCCACTCCCTGCCATGGGCAGGGAYRCCTTCCACTGTCCCAGGATACTCCAAGCCCTGTCCAGCCTGGCCTTGGACACTTCCAGGGATCCAGGGGCAGCCACAGCTGCTCTGGGCACSCTGTGYCAAGGCCTTGCCATCCTCACAGCYAGCAATTCCTTCCCAATATCCCATCCATCTCTGCCCTCTGTCATTGGAAAGCCATTCCCTGTGTCCTGTTAAAGCTGGTGTGCAACAGCTGTGACTGTGTTGCAGTTTGGGGTTGTGAAGAAAGTGCTTAGCAGGAGATGGCTTTTTAAAACAGGGCCCTGGAAATACGTAGCCTCTGTGGCTCTTAGTAATGTTAACTTTCAGTATTTAATGTTGTGCAGTGTTGGATTACTGACATAGCTTGCAGCCTTCTGCAGCTGCAAAAGGCCATGTGCCTTCAGTCACCTGCTGTCACCCAAAACCAGTGAGGTTTCTTGAGGGCAGCTTCTGATGAAGGTTCATGACCATCCTGAGTGCAGCATTAGTGGAGACACAGGGGTTTGGGCTGTGTGGGTTTAGTTGCAAAGCTCTGCCTGGCTGCAGCATACCTYGTGCTTTGGTTATGAAGTGGTTGAGAAGGGCAGGAAGGTGCTTGTCTGAAGGGAGGAGAGCCCTTCACCGTGGTTTGCATCGTGGTTTTGGCGAGTAAGGGAAAAYTGGCAGGTGACCTGAGCAGAACCGGGAAGCAAACAGGCAGGAGCAGGGCTCTGGGAGGTCAATGTCCTGCAGGGGCAGGTGGTGTGACAGTCACTGACCTTTGCCTTTCGTGATGGGCTAAGTCACACTCCTGGTGTGTGCTACAAGCTGAGAGTTCCTGTGCTCCTGTAATTGGAGCATGCCTGAGCCCTGAAGCGGCCGGGCTGGGAGCACAGCACAGGCCCCACAGCCAGGTGCTCCTGGAGCTCCTTGCGGGGACAGCTGAGACCTGCCCRACCTGAAACTCCTCAGAGGTGGAGCTTTGTCAGCAGCTGGGTGCAAACCAGCTCCCTGGAGCCCACRGGGAGCACCACGTGTGGCTTGGCGTCTCATTAACTCCCAGCTCACTGCCTCCTCCAGCGTGCCCAGAGCTGGAGAGGAGGCAGACATTAAAGCCTCAGAGGAGGCTTTGGCATTCCTTTCCTGTGATTTATGTATTTCAGTTTGATTTGGGTGCATTCTTTGTTAGGCGTTTTTGCTTGCAACTGAAGCCAGGGGAAAACCCGGGATGTGTGTGTGCGTCTAGCAGAGCTTTGGTTGCACAGGAATTGCTTTTCTGTAGTGCTGGCTCAGGGTGTGTTGATCTCTCCTCACCCCTCCTGTGAAGTCTGTCTTCACACAATGAGATTATTGTATTTTTTTGCTCYTCTCACCACTTTTGTGCATCTCCTTTGTAGCTGTGCAGGGGATTACTGCTATTGAAGGAGATGCTGAGATAAGAATTCCCAGCCCTTCCCCATTCACTGCTCACCTTTCTTTGTTAACCCTCAATCATTGTATTTTAAAAACCTTATTGAAGCAAGGAACACAAGCCCTGAAAACCCTGAAATACCAACTCCCTGCTTGGTTTGTGATGTTCCTGCCTGTCTGTCTGCCCTCAGGTATCGTGCTGGTGGCCATCAACCCCTATGAGCAGCTGCCAATCTACGAGCAGGATGTCATCTAYGCCTACAGCGGCCAGAACATGGGGGACATGGACCCCCACATCTTTGCTGTGGCCGAGGAAGCCTACAAGCAGATGGCCAGGTCAGTGGGGGCCCAGCCACGGGCCAGGTTTGGGGTGGAAAGTGGGCAAAGATGCCATTAAATGCTCCAGATACTCAATGAAACCAAAGTCGTGAAAGAGAGCGTGCTGGATGGAGGTCAGGTGTTTCCAATTAATTCTGCCTAATGACTTCAGCCCATTATTGCACTCGGGTTGATGGGGATCTCTGTGGTCCTCAGGAACTCAGGGGTTTGGCAGGGGATCCCTCTCTTTTGCTGCTTCTTGGATGAGTCTCCTGGAAGAAATTCAAACCKCTCTGCAAATGTCATGTTGAATAGCTTAGAAGAAACCACGTTTCAGATAATTTGGTGAGCTAATCAAACTAAATCCAGRAGCTGATGTTAGTTGTTGTTTTATGGAGACATTGGGGTTTTGGGACTGGCGGATACTTGGAGATATTTACAGATCCCTCAAAGCAGTGTCTTTACCAGATGGATATGGTGAGAGTTTTACTTTATTTATTTCCGTGCTTGTTGTGTTGCTGGGGGACAAATGCAGGATTTTGTTCTTAACAAGTAAGTCGTGGTCCAAAAGAGAATTGGAGGGGAAGCTGAAAATTGTTGTACCAGGGATCAGGATTTTATTATAGTTGTCAGGATTCACAYAATGTGTTTATGTTTGCTTCTGGATTAGCTGATATTTTTGTACAGCCTTGCTTTTAATAGCAAGAGTAAGCAGTGAACAACCTTCTTTCTGCTGTGTMTGGGTTTTGGTGGTGAGTTAGGATGCATTTCTAATAAAAATGAGCCAGAGTTCAATCCAGAAATGCATCTGGAGGAGCACTGCCACGGCCAGAGATCAGATGGATTGTACCCAAACTGAGCCCGGCCTGCAGTTCACTCCTGCAAGTGCTTGTGCTTTGGTCAAAACCACTTTGAGAAGAGTTCAGGAATTTGGGGAGCTGCCTGAAGAAAGGGGAAGGCTTTCCTTGTTGATTCCAGAGTGAGAAGCAAGCTGCATGGTTCTTTTTAGAAGATACCAGGGCTTTGCTACCAGTGTGGACAGGACCTGTGGGTTTTCCAGGGAAAATGTCTAAAATATAAGGCAGCAACTCGCTTTTCTGCTGAAGTTTGTGCTAGGGAAGACACACTGTTCTCCCACATCCCTGGGTAATTTTGCAGGCAGTGGGCTAACAGCTCTAGCCAACAATGCTTGTCTCTGCTTTCCTCCTTATCAGAATAAAGCTACTTTTGACAGCAACTCATAATGGGTGACTGCTGTCTCTGGGTGGTTCAGACTGCTCTGTTTTCAAGGGAACAGGAAAATAACCACCTTCAGAGCTCTTAAGCAAGGTGCTCAGTGCTCCTCTGGTGCTCTCTGTTTTGGGCTGTTATTATGGTAATTGCAGGCTTGGGTACAAAAGAAGGTTTCAGRCAGGGCTGAGAGGAGGTTGGGACTTGGATTATAGGAATCTACCTAGTTATTTGAAATGTGCCTTAAAATGTAGCACRCCGAGTTTTAAGTCTGAGCACTCCTGGGTGGGTATTGTGTTCTCTGCAGTTTGATCCGAGCTTTTCCCTCCACAGTGCTCTAAGTGCTCTGGAGCAGGGTGTGTGGATGGCATAGCTCCTGGGTGATGGAAAAAGGGCATTGAAAAGGACTTCTTTTTGCCCTTTTTTCAGCTGAAATGCTGACTCTGTGGGATGCCTTGTGTCTGCAGCTCAGCTTTAGTCTTTTGGGGYGAGGTGGGATATGGCTTGTTAAACCTAAACTGGTGCAAAAATATCACTTGTTTTGCAGTTCAGCTTTTATACAATTGGATTATGTCTGGTGCATCCTTATAGATCAGGAATAAAACTCAAGCCTGCCATCTCAGAAGGTCAAACTTGCAAGGTGATTGGGAGCAGGAAAACAGTCTGGCCAGTCTTCTGGGTTTTTGAATATTTTATTTCCATTAGTGGCCCACAGCACACAGGGAAAGCACAGTGGAGGGGATTGAATGGGACTGAGTGGATGGCAAAGAGAAAAGGGCACAAAACCTAAGACTCTCTGTTAAATGAGAAAAATTTGAGGTAATTAGATTTTTATTTCTCTGAGCTTCTGGTGTGCAGAGACAGGGTGCCAGGGCAGAGTGTAAGGCAGTTGGTGAGTACAARTGTTGGTGACCTGCTCCTGTGCTTTCTCACTGCCTGAAGCTCAAGTGCCCAAGAGATGGGACTGGAGGCACTTTCACAGGTGACTGTGTTGCATCCTGTGTTTGCTTTTGTGCTGTCGTCAGAAAATGCCAATTTAAAAGAAAAAAAAAAAGAAAAAGAAAATAAAAAGAGCCACGCATGGGCTGTACAAAGGGGGCTGCAGAGGATGTGTAACAACACCTGATCCTTTTTTGAGTGAAAATTGTTCATAAAGCACCTGAACATCTACAGTGGGTTCAGTGTGTGTTAAAACTCCCCTTTAAGTATGACCTTTTCACAAAGAGGATGGTTTTGCAGCACTTGCATGCCAAACAGCTTAAAAGAACAAAAGAAAAAAAAAAGGCAAGTGATTAAAATTCATATGTGACATYCTCCAGTTTTTACAGTGACCAGCTCTTTAGAAACTCCCCAGATACCCGGTGTGGGACTAAGCACACTCAGTTCACTGAAACARTCTTGTTTTAAACAAAATGAGCAGCATGGAGTTAATCTGCTCCAAGTGCTGCTGCTGGAGGCAGTGGAGTCAAGTGTTGGGCTGGTGGAAGGATGGATCATTTAGCGATTGGTAGTGGCTCTGGTTTGGAAGCAATGAGTGCCCGGGGACGTGGATTGCCTGCAGGGCAGTGCAGGCACCTCCTCTGGCCAGGGTCCTGTCCTGGAGAGGTGCAGTGGGGTTGGGGGGCTACAGAAGGTGCTTGCCCTCCTGGGAGCAGTCTGAAAGCTGTGYCATGGTCACACGGAGAGCCAGTGCAGCTGCTGATGCCCTGGATGATGCTTGCTGTTCTCAAAGAGGAACAAAAGAGCCCTTGTGTGCCCACATCCTGGCTCTGATTTCCGTGTGTGTCATCGCTCTGGGCGGGAGCCTGGAGTCTGGCAAAAATTCCCTCTTGAAAACCTGCATTTCTGCTGCAGTCAGCCTGGCCTGAGCAGCACATGTGGCCAGTACTGCCCAGGCCACACGTCCAGTGCTGGGCCCCTCAGGACAAGAGAGACACCGAGGGGCTGGAGCGTGTCCAGGGCAGGGAACGGAGCTGGGGAAGGGGCTGGAGCCCCAGGAGAGGCTGAGGGAGCTGGGAAAGGGGCTCAGCCTGGAGAAAAGGAGGCTCAGGGGGGACCTTGTGGCTCTGCACAACTCCCTGACAGGAGGGGACAGCCAGGGGGGTCGGGCTCTACTCCCAGGGAACAGGGACAGGAGGAGAGGGAACGGCCTCAGGCTGGGCCAGGGGAGGCTCAGGGTGGATATCAGGAGGAATTTCTCCATGGAAAGGATGGTCAAGCTTTGGCAGGGGCTGCCCAGGGAGGTTTGGAGTGCCCATCCCTGCAGGTGTCCAAGGAAGGCCTGGATGTGGCACTGAGTACTCTGGGCTGGGGATAGTGGACATTGGGCACAGCTGAGACTCAATGGTCTTGGGAGGGCTTTTCCAGCCTTAGAGAGTTATGATTCCTGCTCTGACCTCTGTCCYTCTCTATGAATGTGGCCCACTAGTTGTTGCCAGCTCCATGGAGGAAGTTTGGATGGTGACAGTGCAACACCAGCTTCCCCCTGCCAACCTTTGGGAGCTTTAGGTGTATTTTTAATTAGATATTCCCCATCTTTTCATCCCAGCTCGTCTTGTCAGTGTGGTCACTATGTTTTCACATGATGCTGGGCTGAGTCTGTTAGGAAGATCACTACAGAGGGTATATTTGTGTGACTTTTCTGTCTTTGGCCCTTGTCTCTTCCTTTTGTACCAGTTGGGCTCGTTCTGGGCACAAGCCAGGAGTTGCTAGTCCAAGTAAGGTTTATTCATGCTTTTGGGTTTGGTGAGTTTTTTTTCCTTGGTGGTCATTGTTTTGGTTTTGTTGCTGTTGTTTTGTGGTGGTGTTTTTTGGTGGCGTTTTATTTATTTATTTATGTGTGTATGAATTTATTCATTTATTTAAATAAACCCCAGGCATTATACTTAATGACATACAGAATTGGACAGCACTAGGTGAGAGAGGCATGTGCTGAAGCAGGGAGCAGGTGGCAGAGGTGATCTTGCTCAGATCATAAATCAAATACTGAAGGTCTTGTCAACCCCTTCTGTGTATTTTCCGTGTGGCACCTCCGGGTCTCGCTGTGGTAAGAATATAGGAACATGTGGTAGGAATATAGGAATATTATCTCCTTGTGKGGGCCTCTGACCTGGTGTGCCACGGCAGCAGCCCACATCAGGTATTGAACACAAAGGAGGTCCACTGTTCAGCTCTTACTGTGGCAGAGATCTCRGGTAATAAAGGCATGTGAAAGCCTCCTGAGAAGTGCCTGGACTGGGTCAAGTGCCCTAGGCTTTATTCCCTGGTGCATCCATCTGGCTGATGCTTTCACAGGTGCGTCCCTGCAAAGCTGTTCCATGTGGCCAGGCAAAAATATCTTGGGCCTGTTTCACATGAAACTGCTGAATCTGAATTTCAGAACATTGTGATTTTCTGCCAGGAGCGTGGAAGGGCTCTGCAGACCTTAACTGACCCTTGCAATGTCAGTGGGAAGGCAACTCTCCTGGTGACCTGTTGGTTAGACTGGAGGTTCCTCCTTCCCAGCATGAGGATCTGCTCACAGTGTTGCTGATAGTTCCTGCAGAAGAAATAAAATAAGAAATGCAGGAGTGATTTGATGGATGAGTTCAACTTCTGCATATCTTGTCTGAACTGCAGCTCAGTGGGTAGCAGATAACCCCTGGTGTCTGCAGTTCCAACTGGGCTCAGCAWCTGTTGTGTAATTCCTGAATTGTAAATTGTATGGAAATAGGGTGTCTCCTCCATTCAGCCCCACTGCCCACACGCTGCTTCTGTCACCAAGTGCTCAAACACTTGGGCTGCAGACAGGTAACTCTATTTAGCAGTGGATTTCCATTTTTATTGGAAGTTAGTGCACCCAGGCTTTTCACTGCMCTGTCAAAATCCCTGCAGCCACAGGGGGAATGTCTGTGTCCTGCAGAGAGGCAGGTGCCACTGGGGCTGCCTGAGGTGACCACTGCTCTCTTTTCTGCTGTGGGGGGCAATGCTGGAGCTGGAAAAGAGCAGAAATTGCAGCAATAACCCTGCACACAAGAGAATAGACTCAGGGAGGGGTATGGGCACTGTGGGGAATGTCCTTTCATCGCACTTCAGATTTCAAGCTTTTACAGGAGGATTTAAAGCCGTACAAAGAAAGAGTGGATAGGAGTTAAAAGAGAGATTAACCCCCGACAGAGATGCAAGAGGAATCAGGCTGGCACAGTAAATAAGGCTGAATCCTGTGTTATATTAAAGGCAGGGAAGGGTTTAGTCGCCAGGGGARTAAGAGGCTGGGTGGGGGCTTGCAGGGAGCTGTGGGGCTGAGCTGTGCTGCAGCTCACTAGGACTGTGCAGCAGGGATCATCCCAAAAATAAAGCTCTGGTCTAAAAAGAGGGTCAGAAGAAAAATAACTCAAGAGCCTTGAATTTAGCAAAACTGAGGGGGTTCTCTTAGAGTTAAAAGTGGGATAGGGATGAGGGGAGGAGGTTTTGCAGGAGCTATCCCATGAACATGCTGGTGCTGGTGTAAGACCTCAGGGATTGCTTTTCTACTCCTGAAGTGATACACGTAAAAAAATAAATTGGGAGACACTCCAGGAAGTGTTTCCCAATAACTGGAGGAGAGACCCTCTGGTCTTACTTGTGGGAGGGAAGAGAGATACTCTGGGGATAAGTGGCCAACTAATGAACTTCTTTTAAATTTATTTTTTTTCTTTTTTGGCAATTTAGATTAAGGACTGTGCTATTTGCTAGCAGTTTTAATAATAAATGAGACATCCCTTATAGAAAAATCATAAATACTCATAAATGGGACAGAACTGGCATGGGAAAGCTTAAGATAGAGAAAGGCCAGTGCCTTGCCGAGGGTAATGAGTGTGTGTGTGTGAAATATCACTGACCAGGAAGGAGGGATAATAGCCTACATTGAACATGGAACTACTGCTGTGATGCAGGAGAACTGTTGGAGCTCTGAGAAGAGACACCTGTAACACCAAGTATCATKAAACATTCAAAACAGCATTTATGAGCAGCATGGTTACATCAGAGCCCAAAGACTTGTGATGGGCCTTGCCCACCTCCCAGTCCCTTCTTGCCACCCCACATCCTCAGCAAACTTCTGGTGGTCTCGGGATGGGGAACCCAGAGTGTGGTTCCTGAAAATCCCTTTCTGGGGTTTTCCTGATGTTCATCACCTGTAGTTASTCAGATGGTGGTGTGGGAGTTTTCCAAGCAGCAGTAGCTTAGGATGGTGGTCAGTCAGAAAATCCTTCTTTCTGGGACTGGCATGGGGTGGAAGAACAACTGACTTGTCCTCCTGGTGCTCCAGAACTGATCTGTTGGCACAGCATCCCACGGTTCCTTCCTGCATGTGATGCTTTTTGGGAGGACGCAGCCCCAAGCCTCCTCCCCCTGCAGTGCTCCAGCAGCTTGCAGGTGGCCTGGGCTGGAGCCAGGGGTGCTCTGTGGTGTGATCTGGGCACAGAAAAGAACATCAGGGTGCCAGAGAGCTGAGGAAACYGGCCGGGTGCGTGTTTTGCTCTCGTTGGGAACAACACACAAAAGAACYGCTGACCTCGTTTCTGTGAGGCCGAGGAGCTTGTGTTCCTCCCCGACGGGGTGTGCAAAGCATCAGTGCTGCGAGAAGGTCATACAGGCTGCAGACAGCCCAGCAGAAATGTGGAGCTCTGAGGGTTTTCTGTGCTGTTGGAGGGGCATTTCCAGCCAGCTGTGTGAAGCCTTTTGGGGGAGAAGGGGCGTTAATGGGCCAGGGCCTGTGGGAGGCCCAATGCTCCCATGGGGGAAGGTCTGGAGGGCTGGAGCACCTCATGGAAGTGTTCTGACCTCTGCAGAGACTCTGTGATCTGCTCTGTGGGGTTTGGTCTCTGTCTTGGGAACACTGGGTGGAGGAGTGTTAAATAGTGTAGGATTAAGGGAGCAGCCCTGTCTGCTGAGCTGGCGGTGACTGCTGTGTGGGAGAAGGTTAATGCTGCACCTTGCCTGGTCTCCAGGCATCCTGCTGCCTGCTCATCTGTGGAATCCCTCCAGACTCTCAGGGGAATCCACAGGGTCCTGCCCTGGAAAGATCTGCAGTTGGGATTTTAGTATATAGTAATGTGTGTGGGTCAAGGTGGAGGATTTTGGGTGTTGTCTATGTTTCTTCTTCTTCACCACCTTCTTCCTTCTTCTTCATGGGTTTGGGTGGTTTTCTGTAATCGGTTGATGGAGTCCACATCGCAGACTTCAACTAGTTAGTTATTTGGTTTAAAGTGAAAATATTTTAGGTGGCATTTCATAAGTGAACAGGTTGTCCTTGAAAAGACTCTATAGAGATAGAGAGGTAAGCCATTTTACCTCATCTCTCTAGTTTGCTAGATCGTGCTCACAGCTCATGACTCTGTAAATAGATAAGATATAATAAACAACCAAGTCAGAACTCAAAATCTATGTTCTCCTATGTTATTCGTCCTGACCTTGGCAGAGAAAAAGAAACCAGAACTGTAACAATCTACCATAGAGTTTTCCACCCAAGCTGAAAGAAAAGACTTCCCTCGTGGTGCCTTGCAATACTGTGTAATCTACCCCGGTCTCTTTCTCTCCCCATGCCCCTGGTTCTTGGGGTTCCTCCTTTCCCTGTTTCCCCATTGGTTGTGGTATCCCTGGTGGCCTGCCCCGTGTCCCCTATAGGTCACTGTCCTTTTCCTTGCACTTTGTACTGCCCCTGTGCCCTCAGACCATTGGTTCCTGACCTCTATTTAGGCTTGTGCACAGCACGTGTCCAGGTCTTTTGTCCCTGATTCCACTTTGGCATGCTGGAATAAACCTCACTGGAACTGATCATACAAAGGCTCTTCTTGCCTCTCTTTGCTGAGCTTTGGTGTGTGTGATGTGTGGACCTGCTTTGCCTGGATCCTCCCCAAGCATCTTTTCCACAGGAGATGCTGATTGGGAAATAAGTAACAGCTCCACCATCTAAAATCACACTGCTATACTCATCCTTGTCCATTCTGGGCCAAACTGCTGCTTTTAGGCTTTTTCCCAGCAACTGAGACATTGAAGGCCACGTTTTCTCTCTGGCTCCTTGCTGAGACCCAGAGGTGTGTGAGCAAATGGGCTCCAGAGCTGTGCAGGGTGGATCCTGGGGGAAGCATTGCCCCCAGTTCATCTCAGTCATAGAATATGCTGAGCTGGAAGGGACTCATCAGGATAATCAAGTTCAGCTCAAGTCCCCCTCTTCAGAATCCAACTCCTTCTTTGTGACCAGAATGTGTTTTGAAGCTCTGATGTGGGTATAGATTGTTGGTGGAAACAGTATTATTTTCCCACGCTGGTACGTGCCACCGTATCAAAAGTTGTCCCTGTAAAAAAGAAATTATCTATGTTAAATATAGTTTTCTGTGTAAAAAAAAAAAAAAAGACCAAGGAAAGGTTGTATAGGGTAATCCAAGCCATTTATGAAAGAAGCAGTGTAAAAAATGACCCAAATGAATGTGTAGCTCGTGAAAATCTGTCCTTATTGTGCTGCTGGCTTCAGCAGCTGCAGCATAAAATGTGCATTTGCAGCTGATATTTGAAAGTGCAAACAGAAACCAAGTCCTTAAAACGTTCTTGTTAGACTGGATGAAAAATATCTTCTTGGGTTTCTCTGAGGAAAAAGTGTAACTGCCCCTAAGTTCTGGTTTTCTGTTTGCCTTGAGTGACAATGCCGGGGATTCTAAAAGCCCAAATTAGAGCCAACAAATAAAAGAAGCTGCTGCCACTCTCAGCAGTGATGCTGCTCCAAATTCCAGTTATCCCACAGAAATGGGAACAGCTCCTGGCTACAGAGGCTGTTTCAGAGATGGCTTTTTTCTGTATTACAGCACTACAACACCCTGATTTTCACCTCCAGAGTGCAACTTCTGTTTGTTCATTTGAAAGTAGAGTTGTACTGTTTCAATTTTTCATCACTGTCACTAGCACTTGAGGGATGCAATCTGGTGGTAATTAAATTATGGCATCTTTTTATATTTCTAACAACACAGTGCAGTAGCAGTGCTCATTCTTAGCCTTTGCAGCACTGTCAATGGAGAAATGCATTGGGACTTTTGTGGGTGTTCTCAATGTGGTCAGGCTCAATTCAAGCTGCAGTACTTAAAGGATTTTTAATCTTCAGATTGCTTTATGAACACTAATCCTCCAAGCAACCTGAAAGAAGTAGGTTAAATATGATTTCCATGGTGGAGAGACTTACTGACTTGTTCCACGACACAGAGAATTAGTGTCAGATCTGGGATTAAAGCTGGAGTGACCCCTGACAATTATTCACAGGGTCTGGCTCTGCCTTCATTTATTCTAGGTCTTTTTTCCTCTTGTAGAAGCTGTGTTTTTAGTGCAACTGGTTTTGCTCCAGCTGCAGAGACTGGGATGAAGTTGTGCTGTTAAGCTGCTTGTGCCAGTGGTGATTTTCTGAAGGGATGACTATGAAAACAAATCCTAGATGTTCCAGGTCCCTTCTCATGGGTTTGGATTATTGCTTTAGAGAAAGCTGACTTTGGAAAAATTCTGACAGGTGGTATATGTCTGAGGAACATTTGGGGTATATTTGTCCTCAAATACTGTTTYTGAGCAGTGTTGCTGAAGGTGTAAATATCTGCACTGACGTGTCCCCTGTCTCTTCTGTCTCGAGGAGAGGGGTGGAGAGAACCATCCCTGGATTTAAACCCTTTTTTATTGCAGTGGCTCAACCATCCCCTTTTCTGAAGTGAGGATTTTCCAGGGATGTTCTGTCCTGCCTTAGTTAGATAAACTGATGGGAGCTGCACATGGAAACACTGAGCATTGTCACACCTGTGATTGCTCTGATGCAGTGGAGAGCTGTGTCCAGCTGGGCAGCTGGGGCTGTGGATGCTTCTCTACACCTTTCCCAAGCTGTTTGGAGGCTCCTCTGAGGACAGCAGTGTTCTCTGCCTTGCTGGAGGTGAAGCACTGGTTGCCTTAACAGGCAGTGAAATATGTTCCCTTGATGTAATTAGCAGCCAGTGCTAATCAGCAAGTGCCCTTTCTCTTCACAGCCAACTGACTTTTGTTTGCCTTGGGCAGCACCTTTAGATGTTGCCTTTAAAAAATGGTATCCATTAGACTTTTAGAGTAGATATAAAGAAGGAATTTTTACAGGTTGCCCGGAGCAGCTGGGGCTGCCTCAACCTTGGAAATGGCAGGGCTGAGTTGGATGGGGCTTGGAGCAACCTGGGGTAGTGGAAGGTGTCCCTGCTCATGGCCTTTACTAGATGGCCTTTAAAGGTCCTTCCCTAGCATTTCTGTGATTCCATGATATTTTTCATGTGTTGTAGAACTTCCAGTGACTCCCCTCTTAGTTTTGCTGGGCTGGAGAGCTCACCCATCTCTTACTGTATATAGTCTTGGGGGGTATTACTTTTAACATGGCAAATACCTGCAAAAAGGTGTGTTACCCACCTCCAAAGCACCTCTGGAGCTGCCCTTGCCTCTTGCATTGAAGAAACTGTTCTGGATTCTGTTCTGGTTGGACCTCTGCTCCTTGGTGGTTTTGTCTGCCTCTCTGATGGGTGGTGGCTGTAGCCCAGATCGTGGTGTTGGTTTTCCAGCCTGAGCATCATGTGAGCTGCCACAGGGAGAGGAGCACTGATGCACTTTGTGGCAACATAAAAAGCTGTGGTGGCAGCCCTGAGGTGCACAGGAGCCCCCCTAGCCCCAGGAGGAGCAGGGGCAGCAGTGCCGTGCTGCAGCAGAGGCAGCATTCATCCATAAGCACTTCATTTTATCCAGGTTCTTCTCAATAATGATTTTCTCCTGTGCTGGCACTGCCAGAATTGAATGTATTTTAAGCAGCTGTGTTGCACACTGTGCCTGCATGGTGGCCAAACATTTCAGTGTCTTTTATTCTACACTGAACACAAACACCTCCTGCCTGGCTTTAACCATTTCTAGTGCCTGAGCATCCTGTTTGCTGCCAGCTGCTCCGTGGGGTTCATTGATCCTCCCCTGCTGGCACCAGCAGTTGGTTAACTTGTACACTGGAGAAGGGAAGGGCTCTGCAGCTTTTATTCCTGAAGGCTTTTATTCCTGAAGTTGGAAAACAAATGTCTGAACGTGCGTTATCCACCAAAAAACCCCAGAAGAGACACATTACTGCAAATGCAGGAGGCTGAGTGGCCTGCTAAGAGCAGCTTTCTTTTCATTTTATGTTACTGATATAATCCATAAGTTTCTTGTGCCACAGAGAGCTCACCTGGCCCATTTCATATTGCAGCACGTCAGCCATTGGGGCAAATTCTTGAGAAACTCTGGGAAAATGGGATCTGGCAGAGTGGCTGCAGTAGCAGTAAATTGTGTTGGCCATAGTTTTGTCACTAGGCTCGGTGTCTTTTGGCAAATGTCTGTTTAAAAAAAGACGAGCCAGGGGGAGGCATAAAGCACTCAGAATGCCACTTACAGGCATTTTTGTGGTGGGATCTGAACCCAGGGGCTCTGTGGGTCTGGGTTGGTCCTTGGCTGGGCTCTCAGGTGGGTTGGTCTCTGCCTTCCCCAGCCTGGCCCACTCCAATAGCTGGTAAGAGAAGTTATGAAAGAGGCCAAAATTGGTAACAAGAACTCGTAATTGGGAATCTTAAATCGAAAAAAAATGGGTTACCAGATACTGCCTTGCAGTAGTGCTGTCTGGATGCCAAGTAATGCATCTTTTGAGATTTTGGCCTCATTTAGTTGAAGACTCACTCCCACACTGGTGGAGCTTTTATCTTAAGGCTTTAAGAGAAAAGTGGCAGGGAAATGTTATCTGAAATGTGCCACTTGGGGCACACCTGTCATGCTGGGCAGGGTGGGAAACAATAATTCTGAAGTAACTTATAGTCAAGTGTAGCTCTAAGCCCTGCCAGCTTTGCATTTGCAGAGCTCCTTTTGCAGGGATTTTGGTTGTCACCTCTCCCTTCTGCTTCTCCCTCATCTCTTACCAAGAACAGCTTGTTCATCCACCTTTGCAGCCCATGCCAAAGCCTCTGTCTGTCCCTTTCTTGGCAGCTAAAAGGAATTCTGTATGTTGGATCCTGCTGATGGCCAGTGTGGGATTTCTCCGATGGAGCTCAGCAGGAGGTTATCCACAAGTCACTGAACCATGGATCCATTAAGGCTGGAAAAGGCCTCTAAGATCGAGTCCAGCTGTCAGCCAGCACCACCAGCATGTTCCCCATAACCATGTCCTCAAGTGCCACATCCACACTTTGTTGGAACACTTTCAGGCATGGGGATCCCATCACTTCCAAGCAGGCTGTGCTGGGGCTTGACAACTCCATCCATGAAGAAATTTTCCCAGATACCCAATCTAAACCTTTCCTGGAACAGCTTGAGGCTGTTTCCTCTCCTCCTTTCACTTGTTCCCTGGACGAGGGGACTGAGAACTGACCTGACTGAAGATGGTCAAAGTGTGGGGGAAACTTCAATCAGAGTTCAGTCAGAGGCAAACCATGACAGCCATCAGCTGTTCCAGCTGCTGTGGGTTCATCCAGCTCCCTTCTGGGGCTGGTGCTGAGTTTCCCTTCCCCTCTGTGGAGCTGGCACTGTTCTTCCTCTGCTGGCTGCCCATTCCTGGTGGCTCGTGCTGCCAGGAGAGGTTTGTTGCACACCTGTGGAAGTCCAAAGGTGTGAGGCTGGCACATTGGCAGCCCCGTGCTTGGATCCTGCCAGCTGGCTGTGGGAGAGCCCTGGTGGCTTTGCCAAGGCCTGCTGAGGGCACGGTGCTGTGACTTAGCAATACCAGGCTGTCCCCACCCTGGATGAGTCACCAGGAACGCAGGCTCTGCGATGTTGGCTGCCTGGCTGAGGGCATGCTCCACTCACAGCCCGTGTTTCTGCATTGCTGCCTGATTGCTGGGGTGGCTGGAGGCTCCTCTTGCCTTCCTGTTGGTTGGTACCCAGGAGGACTAGCTGGCTAGGGGATTAAGATACACTTTGTGAATTGGTAGAGAGGGCTGGAAATTCTCTTGTCAGTCCGCTCCTGCTGAAAGCGTCTCTAAGTCATGGTTTACCCTAGGATGTTACACATGATTTGGCTGAGGTTTTTTTCTCAAACCAATTACCTTGAGCCTAGAAGGAATTAAGATGCTCGTGCCTGACGGTGGAGGGAAGTAATGGTGTGGTTTGTCTGTGCTGGATGTGCAAAAGTGGTGTATGGGAATAATTTAGCCTCTGTCTTCATCTGGTATGAGCCTGAACTGAGTATCTTAAATTGAAATGTGTTTTGATGGTGTTTCCTGATGTCAAGAGAACWGCAAGGTATAAATTTATTGTTGTACTTGTATATGGGATTTTCTGTGCCTGCTTTCAGCTCTGATTCATGAAAGCCAGGGCAGAGTCTGGGGAAGCTTAAGTTGATCTTACTTAAAAACACACTCAAATACGTCTCTACAGCTTACCCAAGAGCCTGGGTATTTTGGCAGCTTATAGCAAATCCTGCAGTGAAAAYTCTGCCCTTCCCAAAGTCTGCAGCCAAATTGCAGAGGTGCTGGGTTTGCTGTGTGCTGATGATGCCCTGGGGAGTGAATCCCACCACAGCAGAGGTGCTTGGCCCGGGAGCCAGCAAATCTTTTCCTGAAGGAATGTAGTTCTGAAAATGAGCKCCTCTTACTGCCTTGGCCCTTTCTTTGCCTTGCAGCTCAAGCATRTTAAACAGATTAATTACTGGGATGTGTCTGGTGGGTACCGTGCTGGGAAGGACTGGCTATTTCATGGTGACTTGCGCAGTGGGTTTTGTGTGAATGATTAATTTTGCAAGTGGGAAAAGGCATGTGGAAGAGTTTGTGCTCTGTGCAAGRCTCGAGAGCTGCATGAGGTGGTGCACCCTCAGCTTCTCCATGCAAAGTCCTGTGCCCTGGAGGTACTTGATGAAGCACTTCAGATCAGTGACTTCACAATGTCACAGGATTTAGGGATGAGTCGCTGCTGTGAGTCTGATGKCAGACATGCTTTGTGTTGTTGTTGTCAAAGTTTTAACCAGAGGTTGGGAGTTGTGTGAAAATACTGATACTCATATAATTGCATAGAGAATCAAGTGATTTCTTCTGTATCCCAATTTTAGGATGCTTGATTTTACAACTTCAGTATTTTTAATGTGTTCTGAGTGTAGAGGGATTTTCATGGGTAACTGTGTTTTAAAAGGAAGTTTCACGAATTGATTGTGTTATAATGAGCAAAATCTCAAAYGCTTGAGCGAAGGAGCTGGTGGGGAAAATTAAATATCCAGTATTAGGAGCTGATACTCAGCCAGTGCCTGTCAATAGTTCTTCAAACAAATGTCCAGAAGCAGAGGTTGGGTATTGTGGTGTATAAGAAATGGGCTTCCCAGAGTGTCAGGATGAAGGAGGCAGCAGTGCTTCATGCAAGGGCTCTGTTCCTGCTGTCTCTGCAGGCCTCTGGAGATGTTCTGGAGATGTTCAGTGTCCTCTATGTTTTCTCTGGGAAGTGTCACAGCTGTGTATTACTCACTGTCATTTTTGTAGTCCAGAAGAAATCCGGTGTCCGTAATGTAGGTGGTGACGGGGCGAGGGACCAGCGAAGAGGGTGCAAACAGCTGACAAGATCATGGGCTAGCTTAGAGAATTTTAGCTTTTTGTTAACTTTGCTGCTGTGGCTCCCCAGGGATGAGAAGAACCAGTCCATCATCGTGAGTGGGGAGTCGGGGGCGGGCAAGACTGTCTCTGCCAAGTACGCCATGCGCTTCTTCGCCACCGTCGGCGGCTCCGCCAGCGAGACCAACATCGAAGCCAAAGTCCTGGCCTCCAGCCCCATCATGGAGGTAAAACCTGCTCCCTGTCCCTTGTCCTGCTTGCATTGATCACCCTGTCTCTCCCCAAGTTCACAAGTACAGTGAGAACCCCCAGGAACTTGCGGGGCAGGTCTGATTTACAGCATAACAGCGTCCTGGAGCTGGGCTGAAATGCAGAAATGCATCAACAGCCTCCATTCAGACCACCCCAACGGCACCTGTATATGATGGTCTTAAAGCTGAGCCTGAGTACCCCCAGCACTTCTCCAGGAGCTGGGCTTTGATGGGGCTCCAGAGTGGAGAGCCCAAGCAGTGCAGCTGGCACTGTTAGTGTTTTATCATCTTCCTCCTCCTTTGTCACTGCATGGTACCCCGTAATCTCCTTCTTTTGTTGTACAAACATGGAATAGAAAAGAAAGGGGTTTATCTATTTGTGATGTTTAAATTAATTTTTAATTTTGTTAGTTTTCTGTTACTATCAATCTCGTGTCAGCATCTTCCCCAGGCAATAGCAATAGGACGAAAGGACACAGTCTTAAGCTGTGCCAGGGAAGGTTTAGACTGGACATTAGAAGGAWTTTCTTCATGGAAAGGGTGGTCAGGCATTGGAAGGGGCGGCCCAGGGAGGTTTGGAGTCTCCATYCCTGGAGGTGTCCAAGGAAGGCSTAGACATGGCACTGAGTGCTCTGGGCTGGTGACRYRGTGRGCATCAGCTTGGACTCGATGGTCTGGGGCGAATTTTCCAACATAATTGAGCTGTGATAGGGGAATAATGAGTCTCATTATAGGGAAATCCCTGCTCTGAAGGAAAAAAAAAATCTTAAAAATACAAAAGAAAGGGAAAAAACAGCTTTGTTTCCTTTCACTGAAGCCAGGTGCTGAAGATAAATATCTGAGTGCCTAAATCCTATTCTCCAAACAGATTTTGGAGTCATGAACTACCATCAGTTGATTTGGGCTTTTCCAAAATCCGTGAAGCGCTCCAGACTCGTGTGACTTTCTTTYCAAGGCAGGAGCCAGCAGTGCTGCTTCAGTGGAGAGTGGTGTTGTCTAGTGCTTAACCTTAGGCTTGGCTCAGCCTTTAGGGAGGCTTCCCATCATGGTGCCTCTTGCCAAATTGTCTGAGAGATAGAGAGGTGGTGGCTGATCCAGGGTGAGAAGCAGCCTGGCAGGCAGCACGTGTGGTCTGACACCCTGCTGCCCCATGGGGGTGAGCAGAACAGTGGTGGTGCAGGTGAGCAGTAAAAAAAGCCAGCAGGTGTGTGGCTGATGGGGAAAACTGACTGCTTTTCTGTAGTTTTACCCCTGGTAAACCTGCTAGCTCACTCCTTTCCTCACCCATCTCCCCTGCCTCTGTGAAATGTAGCTGCAATACCAGGGGGCACTTAAAACCATCCAAGAAAAAAATTGATAGTGCACACTATTCTTCTGTATGACCCCAGAATTTTATTGCTCTAATTTTCCTGCCTGTGTTCAGTTCTGGCTSTAATTTCTAAGTGCTGAGGCCAGGCAACCTGCCTGTCTTTATTGGAAATTGATGAGAACATTGCCTATGCAGAAAAAAACATAAAAGAAAACTGCCTGGTTTGCAGAAAAACCCTGAGTTAAATGTGCTTGTGGGGGAAGGAGACCCATCCAGGGAAGCTGCTGGTGTTGACTCTGAACAAAGGTGGGGGGATCCTATAGGGCAGAACATGAATTTTGAGGCTTTTGGGATGTAGATGATTTAATTACTGTACAAATACTTGTTGCTGTTTGTATACATTTCTCTTTCATAAAAACCCTAGAGACACCACATTTTCAGTGAAGAGTCTTCCCCAAAGTCACATTGTTGCTCTGCCTTCTGCATCTGGCAAGGGGTTTTCCTCAAATCCTTCTGTGACTGTTGACATAACACTGATTGCAAATCCAAGTGTTTAAAAAAAATCCAGAAATGCAATTAAAATTTAATGTCTAGTTTTGTTTGTTTTATGCAGGCCATTGGAAATGCTAAAACAACAAGGAATGACAACAGCAGCCGCTTTGGGAAATACATTCAGATTGGCTTTGATAAAAGATACCACATCATTGGTGCCAACATGAGGACGTATCTGCTGGAAAAATCTCGGGTTGTGTTTCAGGTGAGGAGTTGTGGGGCTTTTTCCTTTTTTCTCTTTCGGGTGCTGTATTCCAGGAATTCAATAGTCTGGGTATTTTCTATGAATTTAAAAAAAAAAAAAGAAAAAAAAATTCTTTACAAGTAGAATCACAGAATCATTTAGGGTGGAAGTGACCTTTAAGACCATTGAATCCAGTTGTCCTCCCAGCACTGCCATATCCATCATAGAATCATCATCATGGAATAGTTCSGGTTGGAAGGGATCTTAAAGATCACCTCATTCCACTCCCTGCCATGGGCAGGGACACGTTCCACTATTCCAGGTTGCTCCAAGCCCTGTCCAAGCTGGCACTGGATACTTCCAGGGATCCAGGGGCAGCCACAGCTGCTCTGGGCACCCTGTGCCAGGGCCTCCTCACCCTCATAGCCAGGAATTCCACYGCARTATCTAAACCKGCTCTCTGTCAGTGGGAAGCCATTGCTCCTTGTCCTGTCCCTCCATCCTCTTGTACAAAGTCCCGCTCCATCTTCCTTGTGATCATGTYCCCAAGTGCCACCTTGACATGGCTTTTAAACCCTTCCCAGGGTGGGGACTCCAGCACTGTCTTGGGCAGCTGTTTCAGGGCTGGACAGCCCTTTCCATGGAGAAATTGTTGCTAATATCCAACACAAACCTATCCTGGGATATATTGAGGCTGTTTCCTCTTGTCCTGTCGCTTTTTTGGTGGACACAGATTCCAAATATGTCTTTTGGACTCAGTCTTGAAGTTCTTTATGATTCCAGCCTTATGACCCTTGTCCTGGGCTAAGGTGCACCTGGGAGRCTTGTTAGATGAGGAGCCAGGGAGAGCAGATTGCAGGCAGCAGTGTTCAGTTTTGAAGACAAAGAAGGGGCAGGAGAGGGGCTGAGAAGGCTGATGTCTCTGCCACAGCACATCCCTTGGGTTTCTTGTGCAGACTTAGGGGAGGCTTTCTTGGTTTCTGCTTGGGATGTAGATCAGAAGCTGCTGCAAAAATTTTGTCCTTAAACAAAAAAAGGAGTGCCCCAACTACAAAAATCTTAAAAAACTGACAACTTTGAGAAGAGTAAACCACCTTCTTTTATATTACTGTGGGTTTCCACCTCGGTGCTTGCTGCTTCATTTAGCCTGGCTATTCCAGAGAGGGGTAAGATGTGGATGGTAATACATAATCATTTACTTCCTTTGCCAGATGGGCAGTGTGTGTTGGTCAGGCTGGACACCTCCTTTCTCCCAGGTGGCAAGAAAAATGTCCTTGTGCTGGTGTCACTGRCAGGGTCTCGGTGGTGGGGAGCTGGGGGTGGGACCAGGGCTCAGGGGGCACCAGTGTGAGGGTGGGGACACTGCTGTGACCTCTCTGGTAACTCGGCGTTTCCCCGCAGGCAGAGGACGAGCGCAACTACCACATCTTCTATCAGCTCTGTGCCTCCTCAAGCCTCCCAGAATTCAAAGACCTTGGACTCAGTAAGTGCTGGCACATCCCTGTGCACTGCTGGGTGCTGCCTGCCTCTGAGGGCAGCAGGGGAACGTGGTGGGGTCAGAAATGCAGGTCCTGTGTGCTCAGGGAGCGGGAGCAGGGGAGGGATGT
This sequence comes from Mixornis gularis, assembly GCA_003546035.1. NCBI lineage: Eukaryota > Metazoa > Chordata > Aves > Passeriformes > Timaliidae > Mixornis > Mixornis gularis. The sequence goes on along the minus strand of QVAJ01000046.1, from coordinate 4,266,203 downwards.
GAGATTGAAGGGCTTCTGCTGCTGGGTGGAGCACAGCTGTGCTCACCTCATCACCAGGGATGTGGCAACTCAGGTGAGGGTGGGGAGGCCCTGGCACAGGTTGCCCAGAGAAGCTGTGGCTGCCCCTGGATCCCTGGGAGTGTCTGGAGGTGGGTTGGATGGGGCTTGGAGCAASCTGGGATAGTGGAAGGTGWCCCTTTRAGGTCCCTTCCAATCCARACCACTTTGTGACTCCGTGATTTTGCAAAATTGGCAGCAGAGCTGCAGTGAAACTACATTGCTGTGGTATATGCCAGCTGATGCAGGGAGATCATGTGTTAATACTGTACCAACCTTGCATAAGGTGTGTATTTTAAATCAAACCTGAATGTGGGCTGATCTGGCCAGTGTCTTGGCAGGAGTGATTGTCCCCTTTGAATTCATTATGGTTTTTTTTTAATGGCTAACTCCTGGAATGGGTTGGGTTTTTTCCCCAGGATTTGCAGCAAAATCTCTGTAGAACACCTGATTCAGAGGGCTGGCTTGCACTTGCAGCAGGTGGTGCAGGGATGAATTTTAATTATCCTTTCATCTTGCATATTTTCTGTTGCTTAGAGAGAAAAGCCAGGTTTAAACCAGGCTTTTAACCTATTTTGAAGAGTGAGCAAGGCATGTTCTGACCCCACCATAGGGTCTTGCAGAAGTTGCCATCCACACTGCAATGGAATGGCAGATGAAGAGAGGGGCTTTCAATTTCTAGGTAATTCTGAGCTTGTCTTAATGACATTTTGGGTCACTGTAGGCACRTTGCCCACACAGAGCACATCACTTCAACCACTTCCAAGAGTTTCTTCCATGGTTACGTGCTTCATTTTTAAAAACACACCCTGGGTAACGATGATGTCTGCTGGCATCTTAAAATTCAGACACAAATTATTTCAGCTCCATCTGTGAGATGAGTTGACGTGTGAGAGCTCCAGCTGTGAAACCACTGCTCTCTTCYTGGGAACATGTGGATCAGGGGAAATACCAGCCTTACTCATCACAGCTCTCTAAAAGCATCATCTGTGTTTGTGGTACTGGCAGGAGTGGGGGCTGAGAGGCCTTTGCTGTGCTGGTGCATCACCCAGGACATGTTTGTGCTGTTGTGACTGTGGCTTTCAACTTCAGCATCTCAGGGGTGAATATGTAATGGCAACAGCTGGCAGTGCAGGAGGAGTGGGTACCAGGGCCACTAAGCCTGCAAGAAAGCCTTCCTGGGTCATTTCTAATCAAAATTTGGTGCCAGTGCCTGTCAGTCTCCAGGCACTCTCCATGGCACTTCGCATTTGCTGTGTCACAGCACGCACAGGTGCCCGTCGGGTGTTGGAAAAGAAGCAGTTCTTTCCAAAGGTGGAGGTGCGTGTCCGTGGTGTTTCATGTCCTCTCACCTTGCAATAGCTGAAAAACACCTCCCCAAAGTGTTTTGGTGTCTGTCAGACGTGGGGCTGCTCCCAGGCTGGATGGGGACAGGGCTGTGGGTCTGTGAGCTGCTCCTGTCGGTGTGACACAGGCTCTGCCTTGGCCTCTGGGGCTGCTGGTGCTGGGCAGAGGTCTGTGGGTGCAGAGGTGCACAATTCACTTACTTTTCTTACTTTTGAGTGAAGTTTTTCATTTCCAACTTCGCCTTGGATTTATTGGCCTGCTTGAAGATGACTAGTCAGAACTCAGATTTATTTCCCCGTGCGAGCTGTACCTACCTGTCAATCTTGTCTTCCCAAGGCTTGTACAAAACAAGAGGTGTCTTGACGTGAAAATCCACTTTTTATTACTCATGGAGGAGGATGTATATTTTTCCATCTAAAAAACCAGGAGCTATTGCTTCTTCTTTGGGTCTTGCACATACAGAGGATTGTTATTACTTCCTTTTATGTTGCAAGATGCTGGAAAACAAAAACAGTCTCTAAACATACATGAGCCCAGCAGAGCAAACCAATGTTGGCTTCAGCCAGAGTGATCCTGAAGGCTTAATTTTAAACTAGAAAGTAAATATTTGACTTTAAATGGTGATGTGCAATGCAAGTGCCTTTTGAAGTGTGGTGTCTGGCCTAATGATGCCTGGGCAGTGGTGCAAGGCGAGGAATGTGTTTTATTTGTTTGCAATGAATCAAAGGGTTTGCGTGGTTGTTAAAATAATTACGGAGATCTTGAAATGTGCAGATTGGAGTCAGTTGTACCAGGGATGACTGGAGGCTGAAACAGATCCCAGTGGGAATGTTTGGAATTGAAAGCTGTTGTCCTGGTCCCATCAGCCACCACCAGATGCCCTGGCTRCATCTCGCAGTGTGCAGCAGCATCAGGCAGTGAGTGTGATGTGCTCCACCATGGGCTGGGTCAGCTCCTGTTGTGCTGGGRGACCAGGAGGGGCATTGTCTGGCTGATCCCAACCAGCATTTCCTGCCCCTTGTTCTGATGCTCCAGCAATGRGTGAAATTACCTAAATCTCTGTGTCGCAGGGCTTTGTGTGCCAAAAAGAATTGAGTGTTTTCCTTTACAGCCTGAAAGCACAGCTAATGCAGAAACCTGTGGGAGGCCTAGGAAGGGATGGGGAAGCTTCTGGTGGCAATTTGAGTCAGGAAACGTGCAGATTGCAGTGATTTTAAAGGTTACAGCTAGGCTGGTGTGGAACACAGTAGGCTTTTTCTCTGTATTCATGATGCTTGRGAAATATGTTTGTCTGTGTTAATGAGTGGGTTTTGGCAAATGACTCCTACTCAGTTCAAAACAGGCTGAGGCTGTTGCTGAGAGCTGATGGTGGGGTGGGGAGGCTGTCCAGGATCTGGGCTCCCAGAGCCATGGCAGGGGACATCTCTGGCTCTGCCAGGGCTCAGCCAGCAGCCCTGGGCACACATTGTGCTGCTCTGGGCCTCATGTGGGGCCTTGTTTTAAGGAGGGGGATTACATGTGCAGCTGTCTYAAGTGGACACAAATCCTGCAATCTCTTCTTGGTGCATTTGCATTGGAAATGCCTCTCAGCCTCCACAGGATTTAYTGGTGTCATGCTGGAGTAACTTTGCTAAAGCACAGATGTTCAAGTGGTGTAATGCAGGCACCGTGAGCCATTCTCYATTCCCTGTGCTGCCAAGGATTAAGGCTTTGTGTAGAAAAGGTGCTAAAATACCTGAATCAGTCATGGATGTGTAAAAGAGGATGAGGAAATGCTGAAAGTAGTCACCTCTGTATTTGAAATGGTTTTCCCCCATGTACTGGAGCTGTTATTAGAATCCCAAATACACCACAGCACTGCCCTGGCTGAACATGCTGTGYGTGGAAAAGAGGTTTCATCACTGCAAGAAGCAGCTACAGCCACTTCCCAGGGTTCTGCTCCATCCATCTCTGGGCAAACTATGGTTCAGAGGACACAGGTGCCCTTCAGGGGTGGGGTCAGGGAGCATCCCAGTGCAAGTTCTGGGCAGCAGCTGCAGGGGGGGAGCGCTGCTTGCTGATGTATTTCTCCTCTTTCTTCTCTCCTAGCATGTGCTGAAGACTTTTTCTACACTTCTCAGGGAGGTGACACGTCCATCGAWGGCGTGGATGATGCTGATGACTTTGAGAAAACCAGGCACGCCTTCACCCTGCTYGGTAAGGGGTTGCTCTGCTTGAAGCCTGCCCAGCAGAAGTCTCTTGCAATTGTTTTCAGTGTTTTGCCTGAATTATAACGTTCCTGTTGACCTACTTGGCTTTACTTTGTTCTTTAGTGGGAGCTACAGGAGCGTTTCCAGCAGCTGTCTGTGAGGCAGCAGTGAAAGGGAAAAGGAGGCAGAATTTAAGAGAAGCGTAAACCATTCTGAAGTCAAAGCAGGGCTGCAGTATTGACTTGCTATTTTTTACCCTGTTTACAAGCAGGAAAAGAGCTATTACTCTGCAGTTCAGTCTGTGTTGTGGTTGAGGGTGATGTCACTTCTTGGATCACAGTGTTGTACTGAGTAGCTGATTCCTGGAAATAATGAACTGAGTACATCCCTGCTGTGCAGAGTCCACATCTACATGGCAGCTGCAGGAGCTGTGGCTGTGTCCAGCCCCTGTGCAGGCAGCAGGGGAGCAGAGCTGTACCCTGCCTGCAGCAGGGCCCTTCAAAAGGAAAAACAACCTGCAAGGGCAAAGTTGCCCAGTTTATTTGTATTTATCTGAAACCAGGTTTATAAATCCTGGTCAGTCTCGGTGCCTCTTGGTTGCATTTCACAGGCTGGGAGAGGAGCTCATGATATTCACAGTTGCCTGTGAAATCCCCTGACCAGCTGTGTCTGCAGTGAGTGTGGGGACTCACTGCAAGCTGTACAACTGCAGTTGTTTCCCCAAAATTTGTGCTCTTTGTGTTTTGGATGGGCCTCATCTCTTTCTCTTTGGGGTCTTGTCTTTACCCTCCTCTTGTTCAGCTTGTGTGACTTCTGTTAASTACTCAAAAGATATGATTCCTGGTTGCTCCAAACTTGCCTGCAGAACTGTAATCCCTGGAGAATTCTTTCCCCACCCCCTTGGCATGTGTAGTCTTTCTTTGGTCCCCTTCTGTGGCTCCCCAGGCAGCTCCCCTGTCTCCTTGCTGGTCCCTGGGAAGCTTTCTGAGAGCATCTTCCTCTGGGGCCAGTCTGATGGAGATTTTCTGTTTTTCCCATGCCTGTCTGTCTCTGCTTTTCCTCATTTTCCTTCAGTGTTTCCCAGCTCTGCTTCTGTTCAGGGCCTGGTGAAATTGCTACTACAGTTTYCAGTCTTGCCTTTTTGTGTGTAACAAGAAATCAAATTGTTCTGCAAATCCCCAATCCTAGCCAGGCTTAACTTCAATTAAGAGTTCCAAGTAAGAGCGGAGCATTGCTTCTTTTAGTAACCTTGAAACATTTCTCACTGTGCTGATAACAGAAAAGTCCCAAGAGAGGGAAAGGGAAGCTCTGGATAATTCAGAAACCAGCAGGTGATGTCGCAGACCTTGGGTGGGTRATTAGGACACCAGCCCTGAGCACAAAAGGGACACAGAAACCCAGCTGGGATGTTAAAGAAATGCAAGATACAGCAAGAAGGTCATGTGCAGGCTGCTGCTGAGCAAAGCTCCTGCTGGGAATGCCTGTAAATCCTGAGAATGCCTGTAAATAGATAAAGCAATATATAAATAACATATATAAAGCAATAGCRTCTTACACCCCCAGTGAAGACCCACAGCATATAGCTCTTGTTGAGACACTGGGGACGGTAAGACAGAGCTCCCCATCACCTCCTTACTGCATCCAGCTGTGCCATCAGTGTGGCGGCATTGTGCAGGGCTTTAATTTTCCCTTCTTTTTGTGGGACGTTGGCAATAAGTTGTAATTTCTGTGCTTTGGTTGTCAGCAGACTGTGATGACAGACAAACAGCTCCTTGTTCTGTGGAAGCTGCAGAGCCCCTACAACTCTGATCCTGTTTGATCACTGTGGAGCAGCACCCTTGGGTTTGTGTGTATTAAACCCATCCACGTTAAAATTGAGAGTTTATGGTGTATTTATTGGAAGAAGCCCCATGATTCTGAAAACCAATTGCCTTGAAAGGAAATCGAACACTGCTAGCACCTTCAAATAAACTTAAAATCTCGTTTCATTTTCCGTTGCGACAATCAGCTGTCAATTGTTCCTGCAGGAGTGAAGGAGTCTCATCAGATGACCATTTTTAGGATAATTGCTGCCATTCTGCACCTGGGGAACTTGGAAATCCAAGGGGAACGAGATGGAGAAGTCTGCAATGTGTCGGTAGGTCACCCTCAGGAGGGGRCACGTGGGGAGCTTGGTGTGCTCAGGTGTCAGCCCATGTTCATGTGTTGAGCTTCACAGCAGTGTCCTTTGGTAGAAAGCCCTTCTCCTCCTGGTTTTCTTGGCCTTTTTTGTAAACACACTTTTTTATTTTTAA
>QVAJ01000046.1:4189244-4260208 GCA_003546035.1 Mixornis gularis | reverse complement strand
AAAAAAAATCAGAAGTTCCTACTTGCTTTGTTTGTCCTGGGAAATAATGCATTATTCCTCCTCTCTAGCCAGCCTGCAAGCAGGACTGTTCAAAAAATTGCTTACATCCCTTACATCCCAACCCACCTTTACCTCTTCCTGCTTTCTCAGAACTCCCAGTGCAGGGTCTTGGGGACTTGTGACACTGATGGTGTCACCAGCACAAGGTGTGATGCTTTACAACCACTTTCCTCCAGGCAAAGCCACGGAGCTGCTGCTTGTAACGTGGCCAGAGGAGCATTGCATAGTTAATTAGCAAAAAATAAGTAACACTAAAGATGCCTCAGAGGTGCTTTTTTCTGTTTCTGTGTTTGTTCAGAGCTGGGGAAAAGTAAAGCAATTATATGGAAAATACTGGCSTGTAAATTATCATTGCATCCCAGGCTGGGTCGTTTGTTCCTAATTAGAGTATTAAAAGGGTTCTGCACACACTTTTAGTGTTACCCTTGAGATAATGTGGTGTTCAGTGAGTGAGATGCTGGGGGTAATTTACTTGATATTTGGCAACATGCATATGTGAAAGCTGCCTGCTTCAACAATGTTGAGTGCTGTTAATGAAGTTCATGTTGTTTAATTACCTTCAAATGTAATTGCAAGGTATTAAATCAATTCTGGTGCAACCTTGACTCTGTGGTCAAAAAGGTATCGTAGCAATAAAACATCCTAGAATTCTTGTAAAATGCACTTTTTTTCTGCATTCCAAACCCTTTCCAGCATTTCTAACTACACTCACCTAACTGGAAACTATTTACTTCCAACAGATATGTATAATTACACAGAGGAAGGGGAATTTGTTTTCTCATTTTTCAAAAGGCAGTGCCTGCTATCTGACCGTGATAGAGACTCAGAACTGCTTTGTCTTAATTTCAGAGGGGGGGGGGGGTGAAATACATTGCACTAAAGAAAATGAAGTTCATGTTTCATTTTATTAATTGTGCAAAGCCTAAGCCCTTCTGGTAACGCACGATTTATAACTTTGTTATTCAGGATGAAGCTGTTTTGTAAAAGGCATGGTGTCATGGCATACCCTGAGCATTAGTCTGAGGCATAACCAGTGTTCATCTGGGGGAGAGTGTAGGTGCAGCTTGAGGAGGAGTGAGGTGGAGAATTCCTTTTCCTGTGGAAACCTGCTCTTTGTCAAAGCTGAGAGCTCAAGGATAACCAGAGCAAGGCCAAGCCTTGGTGCCACCCTACAGAGCTCCATGTGAGCTGTCCCACCCCATCTGTGAGGACTGGCACAGCTGGATGGGTGTCACTGCTTTCCTGTCCCCCACAGAGGGACACAACTCTCCCTAGATAGTGCCTAGATAAAAAGCTGCCATTCCTTGTGCAGATCTGTGAACTTGGGTATAAAAATGACAGTTTGGGGTGTTACCAACCTGCTGACTGTCTTGGTTTGGAAAGACAGGTGTCTGCCAGGGAAAGCTGGTGTTTCCCTTACAATGGAGAACGTAAAGCCCCTCCCTCCAAATTATTATAATTTTGCAATTAGGGGCTTTCAGGCAAAGATGTGGGAGTAGGAATAACAGTTCTTACTAGGAATATTAAAAATACAAACGTAATAGTACAAAAAAAACCCCAAGCAAACAAACAAACAAAAATCCTAGAAACCCTGACAGAGTCAGAATGCAACCTAACACCTTGTTGGTCAGGGTGTTGGAAGCAGCCCAAATAGATCCTCCTGGAGTGACAGTTGTGGTTCTATTGGAGCAGAGATGATCCTGTAGAAGGGTCCAGTGGTAGCAGGATGGGTCTGGTCTTCCTCTGGGAAATCCAGTGGAAAAAACAGGCTGCACTGCTCATCTGAGTCTCAGTTTTCATCCAGGTAGGAATGSTTGGCTCCTCCCACTGGGTGGAGCATCTCCCAATGGATGATGTAATGTTTTCAGTCATGCRGTGATCCTCGATGGCCCATTAACAGAAGATATCCCTGTGGAGGGAGGATGGGGTGTGGAAGAGATAAGGAACATTGCTCCACCTGTTTTTAACAGCTGGTCCATTAACAGAAAGACACCTGCCCCCTCCCCCTGGAGTTATGAGATAAGTTAAAACACCTCTTCAACTGATTTGAACAGATTGGGAACAGAACGCATGCTTTTGGCTCTATRTTGCATTGCAACCCAAGACACTGACTTTGCTTCTGGTCCCCCCCCCTCCCAGGGCGAGGACGAGCACCTGAGCAACTTCTGCAGCCTGCTGGGCGTGGAGCACAGCCAGATGCAGCACTGGCTGTGTCACCGCAAGCTCGTCACCACRGCCGAGACCTACGTGAAGAGCATGTCACTGTCCCAGGTGGTGAACGCCAGGAACGCCCTGGCCAAGCACATCTACGCCCAGCTCTTCAACTGGATCGTGCAGCACATCAACAAGGCCCTGCACACCACGGTGAAGCAGCACTCCTTCATCGGTGTGCTCGACATCTATGGGTAGGTGCCTCCTCAGCTCTCCAGGCTGTGATGGTTCTGGATTCTTCTTGCCTGCCAAAATTGGGATTAATACATGGGAACCACAGTTTCGTGTTCAGGCTTGGTGTTTGTTATTTCTTATCTATAGCACAGTCTCATGAGCCGTGAGCTCTAACTAGCRAGTTAGAAAACAAAGGTAAAATGGAGTACCTCTGACTCTTTCCAAGGTTATTTAAGTGCTAATCACCCAATAACGAGGTGACATCTATATTATTTATATTTCTGACCCAATAATGACCATCCAAGGCCCRCAATGTGGACCTTTTTCACCCAGTTACAGAAAACCACCCAAACCCATGAAGAAGGAGGAAGAAGAAGGTGAAGAAGGACTTAGACAATGCCCAAAATCCTCCATATTGCTTCACRTATACTACCTTATACTAAAATGTTAAAATCTAAGTTTTCAGAATTCCAACATTCAGCGAGTCCTTTATAATTTGTCTTCCCCTTCTTGCAGAGCACGCACTGCTTTRGCTGGTGGCAGGTGATGGGAATGATAGAAAGGAACACAAAAATGTACTGTGTAGTTTGCAGTTTTGATTTTCCTTCAGAGTGTGGAGCCTCCAGCACAAAACGGTGCATGTGGGTCTATGTGAGCACTAGGTTCTGGTATTTACCTCCCACACCCTTCTCATCTGGGGTTTCTGTCTCCTGTGCTGTTTAAAACCACCTTAAAGATGAGCTGGGGCAAAGATGCTGCTGTGGAGACCAAAGACTCCCTTGTCTTGCTGTGGGGTTTGAGGACATAGCTTTACTTCATCTGTGAAGCTGCTGCTGCAGTGAGAGCTTTCAGAGGAGCTTGGGAACCTCTGGTAGTGATGTAAGGTGCAAAAAGCTCTTGCAAGGCTTGCAGCCTGTGCCCTCAGGGGCAGTGAGCTGCTTARAAATTGTTCTGGGTACCCCTTCCTGCTCAGTTTGTCATCCTCGCACTTGAGTGGTGCTAGAAGAGGGATGTGAGAGTTGTCTGAGTTCATTTGAGCTGAAGTGCTGCAAAGAAGCAGAAGATGGAAGAGAAAGGAAGGGTTTCTGTCAGTTGTGGGGTGGAAAAGGAAAGAGGTCGTGTGGGTTTGGGTTTTACCCTCCATTTTTTCAGCATCAATTTTTTGTTGTGTGTCTCTGGGCAGCAAGGGCAAGAGGGAAGTCCCAGGTGGCCTGGACAGGTCCATGCAGCAGGTTCATGCAATGCCAGATTGGGACAGTGGAAGGTGTCCCTGTATGTGGGGACTGGATGACCTTAAAAGGCCCCTTGAAACCCAAAACCATTCTGGCATAATGTGGTTCTCACTGCCACAGCAGTGGCCTCCTGCTCTGCCTTAACACATTAAGGTGCTGAACTGCTCCTGTTTTGGAGGGGAAGGTGGAATGCACGAGTTGCAGCTGCTCCAGGARCCAGTCCCTAACCCAGGGCAGTGGCTGTGCTTGCTTGCTTCCAAATCCTGTGTCCTCTGAAGGTCTGTCAGCTCTAGGAGAACCTCAAGTTCAGAATGAAATCCTGCCAGAGCAGTTTTGGGTCAGAACAAAAAAGCAGAATGACTTCAGGGCTGTAACACCTACACAATTGCTGGAACTGGGTCTTGTGTATAAACCCTCCCACGAGGTTTCTACAGCTACTGGTGTTTGGGATGTTGGTTTTGACATCTGGACAGCCACAGCAGCAGAAAGGATCCCAGAAAGTGCTGGGGCACCAGTGCAGCCCCACTGGCTCCATCAATAACTGCTGTCATATGGGAAGGTTTGCAGGAACACTGCTGTCAAGGATGATAACAACACAGTTGTTTGGTTTGGGATTTCAGTGGGATAGCTTGAGGTGATGAAGTTGCTCTCTCTGGTTTGCAGGTTTCTAGGTTCTCTTGGGAAAATCTTAAATATGGCACAGTCTTGTTGAAGGACTGTATGAGACAGAGAAGCTGTTTCCCATGTCTGTCCTTAAAACCCAGAAATTTCTGCAGGCTGGAGTATGGTAAATAAAGCTTTGAGATGGAGCCCTGTGGGTGATGGTGGGTCCATACAGGAAACTGGATGACTGAGTTATAGGATCAGACTTTCAGAAATCTGAATGAAGGGAGACTTGAGGATAAGGCTCATGAAAGATTAAGCTGGGCTTGAAAATCTGTTAGTGTGGAGGAAAAACCTCCTTCAGCAGCCGATCCATGTGTCACGTCCAGTGCGTGGTCCAGCAGGTGCTTCCACRGCCCTGGTGATACCAGCAGGATTTTTCCACAAGGACCTGCAGGCCCTAATGAAGAGGCAGATTTGCAGGGGAAAGTGTCCATGTTCTTGGGAGTCTGGTGTCCTAAAATGACCACAAATCCCTTTCATAAATAGGTATTGCTGTCTAAATGCTGAGTAATTAACAATGTGGGGAATATGGGTGATGATAGCCTGACTCTGCTGAACTTTACAGTGGTTTGGTTCTTCTAACTCATGCGTTTTTTGAGTTTTTAATGCATTTTTCTAACCATCAGATTTTTTTCCACCCAATGGATATTGTTTTTTCTTTTCTTTTGAAAGAGGGATTGAGCTGGGAAGGCAGAGGGAGGCTGCAGCCAGCTTCACAGCACACCCTTGACATCCTCAGAGTTCCTCTGTCCTGGTGCTCCTGGGGGAGGACTGTCCCTATGGCTGGGATTTCTAGGGATGGGATCCAAACAGAGGGTGCAGAAGCTGTAGGGTTTTTCTCCCAAATTTCTGATGCTCGACTTTGCATCCTTAATTCTCCGTCAGCACTGAGGTGAGAGGGTGCAGCATTGAAAGCCTTTCTGTATTTGTTGAAATGGTGTTATTGCTGTAGCACTAATACTGAAGTCAGCCAGAAGAGTGGATTCATGTGGCACTCCTGGACTTGGTGGGGACAATTTGTTCCCCCTCTTGTTTGCCATGTGAAGTGTGAACACCCAGGCGACCAGCTGTGTGCTGGACTTATTCATGAAGTTTAAATATTTTAATACAAACCTTGGTGCTGCAGAGGACTTAGGAGAGGCCAGCCACRCAGCAGAACGCAAAGCAGCAGAAAAACCAAAATACAGCATTTTCTCCTTGAAAATCTACTTACAAGAGCTGTCCCCAGGCTGGATGTGCCTTCCAGGGAGCCACAGCTTTGGGCTGGAGTGGTGAATTTTTTCCACCAAATCACAGTGCACTAAAATGCACAGAGACCAAACAGGCACTGTTTTGCTTTCCCCATCAGGATGTTGTCTCAGTGCAGTCACTCCGAGCAGGTAGGGCCTCATGGTGAGCACACGTGTAGGGCTGGCGACTAATCTGCCTCCTCAATTAGCAAATTGTGCTAGTAGAGTCCCTTAATTAGCAACTCTGTGAGATCTCCCTTGGAGCTGGAGTCGTACAGCAGCTCTGCCCCCGGCTGGTACTCGCTGGGAGGGTTGATAAATCACATCTGGTGAAGGGGAGAAGTTTCTACTCCGATTTCTTTTCCTCGTGTACTCCTGCCCTCATTGCCTTCCACCTAGCTCTCTGTGCCTTTCCTTCTATGTTTTAATGAAATATTTTCTGGCCCTGTTGCTGTGATGATGAGCCTGCAGAAGCTGGTATTTCCAGAGTCCTGGGATGTCACATTCCTTGAGTTGCAAGAGCGAGAGGCCCCGATTTGCTCAGCCACGCAACCTGGATCGAGCACACTGGGAGCTCTCCAAGGACACACTCATGTCTGAGGGCCAGGCCACGTGTTTAGTGTAAACATTTATTGTCCCAGGTACCAGATTCTGTTGCACTGAAGGCTGGAAAGCCTTCCCAGTTTCTGGCAAGGGAATGGATTAAGCGTCCTCTCCTTGTCACAGGTGGCACCAGCTGCGGGGGCAGTGCTGGGCAGGCAGAGGGAAAGCAGCCCTAGGTTTCCTCAAGGACTGTGGGGGTGGTAAAAGCACAGAACCAGCTCATTTCTCCCATCCTCCTTTTTCTTTTGCCATTTGGCATTGCATTTCCCCAGGGACACGGGCATTTTTTTGTGGTGATGGCATTGCCACCTGGCAGTACCCAATGGAATAACTGCATCCCCTGGGTAACAGCAGGGTGGTCCTCAGGAGGTGGCAGAAGTACTGATTATTTTGAGGAAGAGAGGTTGGAAAGAAAGGGCTTCATTTATTCAGTGTTTAAAGACTGTTCTCCCAGCTCCTACAGTGCCTATTACCCTGACAATTATTTAGTCACATATTTATCATTACAGCAGCTTACTCATTGAACACAGGAAGCCTTCCCACTTCTCCCCTTGGTTTACAGTCATGTGTCAAAGACWTTTTTTTCCCTTCCCCCTTCCAACTGTGCCTTAAAAATAGACATATAAAACACATAATTCCCAGTGGTGGCTCAAAATACCCTCTTTGTGTTTTAAGAGCAGACCTGACTCCTTGTGCTACCCCTGGATGTTGTGTGCTTCAGCCTCAGGGGCTCTGCTGGCTCCCTGCTCCTTACCTGTGGTTTGTCCTACTAAAACTGCATATTTTTTCCTTTCTAATTATGACTTAGAAGCTATTTTTGGACCTGTTTTGGAGCTGATCTGTGGCAGGGTAGGATGATATTTTGGTGTGGGGAGCTGTGGAAGTCCTGGTGAAGAGGTGGATGATTGAGTCCAGCACCAAGGTCCCTCCAAGGTTCCTCTAAGGAATGTGGAGAAATGACCATTTTTCCCCCTTCTCCCTTCCAGAGGTTGCTTACTCACGTGTGTCTAATTTTTGTGCTAACAGGGATGCAGTACAGAAGCTATAATTACAAATTTAATACCTTCTTTTTCTGCTCTATTAAATTCCATTAAAAATAGCTTGTTGGGTCTTTTAAGACAGCAGCTACTGTTTCTTCATCACCTTTGCGGTGAATATATTTGGACTTAATATTTCATCATATTTTTCCCCGGGAGAGGCAGTTACATTTCTTGTCTCAGACAGAGCTGATGGGCAGGAAGCTGCAGTCATGCCAAATGTCTCTTTCGTGTGTAGCAGGAGGGACCTCCTGAATCCCTCGAGTTGTTTTGAGGAAAAAAGCAGAGATGTTTTGAGGGAAAAAAAGTGTAATCTGGGATAGGAGGAGTGGAAGGAGCCATTGAGTAACCGGTGTTCCCCATAACACAGATGATACCGTTGCAGGAAAAATTAAAAAAAAAAAGAAAAGAAAAAGAAAAAAAGACTTTGAGACAAAGCAGTGCCTAATGCTGATTTATTCATTGCTTTGCAGGTTTGAAACTTTTGAAGTGAATAGCTTTGAACAGTTCTGTATCAACTATGCCAACGAAAAGCTCCAGCAGCAGTTCAACTCGGTAAGGTCAGCTTGGAAACGTTCCATAAAACTGAGCAGAAAATGTAGCAAGGCAGGATTGTGGTGTGTCTGGCTTCTGCTTAACAGCATTTACCTGCAGCCTGGGCAGATCRTGTGCATCCTTGGGATGCCTGTCTCCCAGACATTTCACTGCAGTGGTTCTAGRTATTCCTATCAAGTTGGAAAATGTTGCTTAGTTGATGTATAAACTTGATCCTGGAAATGGGTTTGCGTRTGGTTTGTGCAAAGGCTCATATACTGCTCTGAATAAGTATGCAATTTGCCCTCTTCTTGGTGCTGTTTCAACCCTGAAACAAAACCTGGATGGTTCCATGCTGATTTCCAGTGTGAATTAAATTAAGTTATGGGTGCAGAAACCTTCCCATGAAGCATGGCTTAAACCTGTGAGATGAAAACTCTGAATTAAATAACAGGATTGGAAACACTCCTCACTTTTCACTTGGACATGCCTCACAAAACCCAGAAATTTTCCTATTTTGTTAGAAACAAGAACTTACCTTCACTGGAAGTGGAACCAATAGGGAATTGCCTTCTGCTTTGGTTGTAAGTAGGGAAAAAATTACTATTAATTTCAGGATACAGGGGAAAACTTGTTAAATTCAAGCACTTAAGTACTGCAGATTAGTTGAGCCCTTTGAAACCATATCATATGCATGGACATGAACGTTTGCAGTCTATCTAATGCATCAGATAGATCACTGCTGCTAAAAATGAAAAGTAAATTATGGATTGTATTTGCACTATTCATATCTTACTTGGTATGTCTGACTATCACTTCTGAAGCTTATAAATTCAAACTCCAAGATGACATGTTKGAAGAGATTTTAAAAAGCTTTTTTTGAAGAGGAAAAAAAAAGTGCATTTGAAAAATCATTTTTTAATATGCTTTAGAGTATCTCAGAAATAGCCAGAGACAATTTATCTCCTTGGGCAGAGGTCTGAGAGACGTAAGCCATGCAAAGATTTTTTTTTTTTAATTATACATTTTTTTAAAATAAGAATTTTCAATTGAAGTGTCCCTGAGTCAGTCAGGTGCTGCTGCTGGTTTCCCTTCTGGAATGATGGGTGCTCTTTGTGAAGCCCTGATTGCAGGTGGGGAACACGAACTCTCAGCCCTGGCTGGGCTCCCAGCTCGTGAACCTGCTTCAGGTCACTGCTTTAACCAGYAGAGCAATAAAGCAGAGGAGGATTTTTGTCAAGCCAGGAGATACATGTGTAATTGCCACATCAGTATATGGCTTCCACCTCGGTGCAGTGACAGCTTCRGTCATTTTGTAGTGAAAGTCATTTCAAGCCTTATTTTTTCCCTGTGCTGTGGTTTCCCAGTGTAATGGTTTTATTTTCCCTGCCAGGAGCTGGGCTGTGTGAATGGCAGAGCCCTGTGCAGGCTGGATGTGAGGGCAYCTGAAGCCTCTGTGGCTTGTGGATGTGCTCATGGAATGCTGAACTCCAGCAGGGACAAGGGGAAGGGGCTGTGCTCTGCTGGCTGGGGCCACACTCTGTGACTCTTGTTTTTTCCCACTCCCAGCACGTGTTTAAGCTGGAGCAAGAGGAGTACATGAAGGAGGGAATCCCTTGGACTCTCATAGACTTCTATGACAACCAGCCCTGCATAGACCTGATAGAGGCCAAGCTTGGGATCCTGGACCTGCTGGATGAAGAGTGCAAGGTAAAGAGGACCTTTTCACCAGTGTCTCTGTTTCTGTAAAAGATCAAATAATGGGCTTTAATCTGTGGTGCTTGCAGGTGGGTAAACATCTCCTTTTGCCTGTGTTGCTGCTGTGCTCATGGCAAGGGTTGGCTTGAGCTGGCATTTGCTTTGGTTTGGAAAACTTCAGAGCCTCCTGGGCAGGTGTTTGCTGCAAACCTGGATACCTGCACTCACCATCTGCAGCCAGTGCTCGTGTGTCTGGCCTGGCTGGGCTAAGGAATAGCCACTGTTTGGGACCTGATGTCTTTGGCATAGCCCAGGAGCTGGAGCTCCTCTCAAGCCTTATTTTGTCTCAGGGGAAACCTGAGTCCTCTTGCAASTGCTCCTTGCATTTAGTGTGTGGACTCTAGAGCTGTTGGAGGGCAGTTTGCTCTCTTCTGCTCTCTCTCCTACTGGCCAAAGTGAAATCTTGTTTGAAATTTGAGAAGAAAAGCCAGATTGACAAACCTTGATGACAGTCCAAAACAAAGGCTGGACTCCTTGTTCACACATTGTTCAGTCATGAATAATCTAATATACGTAGGAACAGGGAATGTCAGAGGGCAGATTTCCTTCCAGGGAAGTTGGGATGCCTGTTTTGAAGCTCTTTGATGCTGTAGATGTCCTGTTGGAAGGGGATGGGGACTGCCTTCCTGCTGGGTGTGGCTGCCTTGAGGAGCCTCAGCCTGGTGTTGCTGTGGGGTGACCCATGCTGTCCTCAGGAAGGGTTTCCATTGAGGCTTGGATGGACTCTGTGCTAGGAGATGTCTTTTTGACTCTGGGAGGGCTCTGAGTGGTTTTGAACAAAGGCAGGGAAGAGTGAGACGAAATGCTGGGAGAGCTGAAGTAGATAAGGGGCCCTCACCAGCACAGCCAAGGTGATAAGGAAGACCCAAAGAATTGCTGTGCCTGTTGGATCCATGAGCACAGGACAGATCTGGTGGCTCAAGAGCACAAATGTTGTATTGTATCAGAGGGAAAGGGTTGGGATCCATTTTTTAAACTAGTTTTCCTGGACAGGGACGTRGCACCTGTGTTTGTCTGGAAGAGGGGTGACCTGTGAAGTGTTTGCTGCCCTCCAGGTGCTAGGGCTGCCTTCCCAGGCACGACAGGGCTGTCCCAGCCTGCACATCCCACCAACTCAGCCCTGGTCTGGGCTACAGACACTCTGGCTAAGTCTGTGGGGTGAGCTGGAGTTGGGGCTTTGSCCTGTTCAAGTCTGCTCTCAGGAAATCTCCTTAAAAATGAGAACAGATTAGACTTAATTTGATGTCCTTAAAAATAGTATCTCAGCCAGTGCTGGTTCGGAAGGAGGTCAGATTATTGGCTTGATACTCAGCACCATTTCTTCTGGTGTCTGTGTGATTAAGCCAGTTCAATTTTGCAGGCTCAAATTGTCTCCTGGGTGCCGTGAGGACCATAAGGGAAGTTTCCCTGGTGTTGGGRGTAAAACCTTTGGCTCCTCTCTGGAGCACTTGGCACTGGTTGTTGTTGGTGGCATTGCTGGTGGTGACATTGCAGCTCCCATGTGCCAGCAGCAGATCTACCTGATACTACTATTTTAATCCACACTTATTTTTTGACAAAAAAAAACCCCAAACAAAAAACAAACGACAAAGAACCAAAAAAACTGTATGAAACCACCCCAAAACCACAAACCCATAAGATCTATTTCCCTCCCCCTTTTCATCAAATGCCAATTGTCTGGGTGTTTACCTGTCAGTGGGGGATGCTGTCATTAGTCACAGGCCCTTATTACCGGCCCTGTAATCACCTCTTTTATAACAACCTGCAAGTGTTCTCCAGATTTATGAAAATTTCAGCAAAACCTGTCAACTGAAAGCAGCAGTTTATGGATGAACACCTTCCCCCCCACGGCAGTGTTTCACCTCCTGGGGTGGCACCACAATAAGGTAATTACACGCCACCTCAGGCAGTGGATAAAAACACTCCAGGACGTGGAACGGCGTCAGGGGAATATTTGGAACAYAATGAAACATTAGTGCAGATGCAGAGGGTTTGTCACTAATGTTCTTGTTTCACAGTATGGGGTTTTTTTTAATCCTTAGTGTGTGGTTGGGGAGGAGGTGGCTGGGTAGATGCTGAAGCAGTGTAGGTCACAGGAGAGTCTTGTTGCTGTTTAGGGAAAAATTGACGTAAGAATTGACAGTGAAAGAGAGGGCTCTTGAWCTGGGATTGGAGTGTTAAGGACTAAACCTGTCTCATGAAAGCTAATGAGAAAAGCCCTACTTGTTGAAACAGACTTTAGGATTTCCAATCRTGTAATCACAGAATCACAGAAGGGTTTGGTCTGGACCTTAAAGATCATCCTGCTCCACCCCCTCCTCCACCCCTTCCACCCTCCCAGGTTGCTCCAAGCCCTGTCCAACCTGGCCTTGGACRCTGCCAGGGATCCAGGGGCAGCCACAGCTGCTCTGGGCACCCTGTGCCAGGRCCTCCCCACCTCACAGGGAAGAATTCCTTCCCAATATCCCATCTGTCCCTGCCCTCTGGCAGTGGAAAGCTATTCCCCTTTCTCCTGTCACTCCATGTCTGTGTGAAAAATTCCTCTCCAGGAGGGAGGTGAGAGGTTTTTTTAAACAGCTTTGAAATATTATGATTTGGAAGCTGTTGTAGAATTATTAAGGTTGGAGGTAGCTTCTGGAGCTCATTAGGTCCTACCTCCTRTTACATCCTTAGTGTGCCCAGGCACCTATATAATCTCTCTGGACTGGGACCTGTGTCCTCTGCTGAGGGACCCTGGAGTCCTTGAAGAGCTTTTTCCCTGTTTTCTGCACTGGAGTTTCACCTGCCTGGATCTGTAGCTTTTAGGACCTCTTGGTTTTGCTCTGATGCCAGAGGAACAGTGAGAGTTCATGTCCCTTGTTCAGAAAAGGCATGTTCCCTGTTCTGGCCAAGGCCACCACAGTGGTGGGACACTGTAGCACAAACTGATGAGCCCAAATATGTGGGAAGGGGCAGAAGGGCATCCAGGACAACCCCCCCTCTAGTGAGCTGTGAAGGATGGATGCAGTCACTGTGGGGCCAAGTGGGAAATAATCTGGGAAAGGAGTAGCCTGTCAGAAGGAATGAAGGATGGAGGCTGTCTTCTCTAAAGCCAGTTGTGGGAAGATTGTTTGGATATCTGGAATAGATTTAGGGTATGGTTGCACTCATGGAGAGAGTTACTTTGGTGGAGCGGGACAGTACTCTTTGGAAGAATTGGAATGCTTGGAATTCTGAGGAAACATGTGGACTGAGTTGCACTCTCTGAAGAGGAGCAGCCAGTTGGGGTTGGTTTTTCAAGAGGTTTAAGCTATCCTTACAGGAAGCAGAAACCCCTCAGAAATGCAGTTGAGCCTCTGTCAAAGCTGGGTGAGCTGTCCTGCYTTTCAGGCTGAAACTACATGCCATGTGGGTGTGCTGCCTGTCTTCCAGGCACTTCCCAAGTGCCTTGGACAGTGTTGTCTGGCACAGGATGATATTTTTGGGGCTGTCCTGTGCAAGGCCAGGACATCTTGGTCCTTGTGGGTCCCTTCCAGCTCAGGATAGTCTGTGGTTCTGTGGTTCTCTTTGGGAGTACAGTCAAAGGTTGCTGTGGATGCCTGGGTTTCTCCAGAAGGTATCCTGCCACCTCACTGTTTCCTTGCTTTCTCCTTGACATGGGAGTGAGAATGAAAAAAATTAACGAAAAAACAAGTGTCCATTTCCATTAAGTGCAACCAAAAGGGTTCAATCAAGAGCAGGCTGGTTGGAAGGGTTCACATGTCAATGTTGTAGTTGTTGTCTGAGATTTGTGAGGGATCTTTCTGCTTGTGGAGCAGCCTGACCCTGGGGCTGCCAAAGGGGACTGTGTCTCACCAAACCTACAAACTCCCTCATGTTCCTGAGCTGCTCCGTGGCTCCGTTCTGTGTTCCATGGCACGATGCCACTGTGCTGTGCTGCTGATGTGCCAAATGCATTTTCTAAGGCTGTTCAGGAGATGCTCTTTACCCTTTGCTGTGTCCTTCTGTCAAGTGCCAGGAAYGCTGTGCTCCGCTCCTGGCCGACTGCTTTTCCACCCCGCTTGTCTCCGCGCATCGCCGCCAAMTCGGGGATCTGAGCAAATGTGTTTTCCTTGTCTGGACTCGTTAGTTCTTTGGACATCAGGAGTTAGCACATGGCCTTCCTGTCCGGGGGGATTTCTGCTCCACGAGCAGATCCACAGAGGTTGGACCCCTGGGCTTTCCTCTCGGGCGGGCCGCCCGACCCGTGGGCAGAGCAGCCTCCCCGACGTCACGCTGTCAGCTCTGATGGCTTCAAAGTCAGGCACATCACTTGCAGTGGAACGTGTTTCTGGAGTGCAGAAGCAGCCCAGGCTCCCTTGTCAGGCTTTAACTTATATTGGAGTGCTAAGGAGTAAAAAAAATAAAATGTGAGTGGTTCCTACTGTGTTTTCAGGAAGTTGACTTTTAGATTATTAGGTTCATTCACAGAATCGCAGAATCTGTGAATGGTTTGGGTGGGAAGGAACCGTGAAGTTCATCCAGCTCCACCCCCTGCCATGGGTAGGGGCAACTTCCACTATCCCAGGTGGCTCCAAGCCCTGTCCAACCTGGCCTTGGACACCTCCAGGGATGGGGCAGCCACAGCTTCTCTGAGCAACCTGTGCCAGACTCTCACAGGGGGGAATTTCTTCCTAACATCTAATCTACATCTGCCTTCCTCCACCTTATGCCATTGACCTTTGTTTCTTCTATCCATTTAATTGTCCTTCTGCTGGAGGTGGTGGTGGAGGGAATCTCAGCCTCTAGTCCAGGTGGTCCCAAGCATCTCTTTCCCTGCCTGGTGGGTTTTTGGTGGGTCCTTGGTCCTGGGATGCAGAATGGATCCCGTGGGGCTGGCCCTGGCTGCAGTGGGTGGGTGTGGTTGTGGTTGAAGGAGCTCCTGGCAGCACCAGGGACAGTGAATCCAGAGGGGAGGGGATCCTGCCAGTGACAGGCAGAGGCACGTCAGGGACAGAGGAGCACAGGCAGTGACCTTGTGCAGTTCCTGGTGTCAGCTTTATCCTGTTTAAAGATTCTGTACAAAACCTGCATGGCAGACACTTTTCCTCTTCCCCGTCCCCTAAAAAGAAGATGAGATAGCCTCTAAATAACTTTCTCAGTTGCTCTAAGGGCCTCAAACTGCCAAGGTAATACCAAAAGCTGTAATAATAGTAAAGATAATGGCCTTGTTAGTTTTTATCTTTGGAACTTGGTCCCTATCAAGTGCTTCCCAGGCAGCTAAAAATACACTCAGGCTGCAGGATGGTGATCAGGGTATGGCAAACCCTCTTTCTGGGATGCCTTTGAAGTTCAACTCTGAGATAAGCAGGTTTTTCAGCAAAGTGGATGCCCTGGAAGAGAGCTGGTGCAGGATAAATCTGGCTCAGGGTGGCTGCAGTGCTCCTGCTCTGTACCTGTGGCTTAGTCCTGCACAGGAGGCATCCAGTGACACCTCCAGAAAGGATGTTTTTGCATGCAAATACTAAATATAACCCATGAAAAGAAACACATCTACATTTAAATAACCCAATAGTTTACACATGCGAGTCTTACCTTGCATAAATAAAATATGTGTATAATTGCATAGCTAAGTGTCTTTCAATATTTATAGATAGTCTGTGTTATTTCTGTGTGTATCCTTAATTGGCTACACTTAAAAACTGTAAAATATAAATAAATGTGGGAGAGTGCAACTTACATGAGTGGCTGCTGCATTTAATTCACCCTCATTACAGGGATTGGCAGGAGATGCTTCTCCCTGTGTCCAGAACCCTTCTGGTGTGTTTCGGTTTGCTGTTATGAAATCAAAAGATGTTTCAGAACAGCATGAAGAAATTTTCCTCAACTGTCTCATGTTCCCCATCTTCCTGTCCTCTGTCCTTATTTCCTCTGTCATTTTCCGTGTAAAGGCCTATGTAAAGTCCTGATGGATCATCAAGAGCCCTCTCTGTTGCTGCAAAGTTGTCCTGTGTTTTCTAGGCTTTGTCCCATCTAAGTTTAAATATTGACTGAGACTTTTCTTCTGGACCATTTCTTTTTCTAACCTAAATACCCAATTTTCCTTTTTTTTTGTTAAAAAAAAAAAAAAAGTGTGTGTGTGTGTGTATGTGCAGCCACTGCTGTGCTCAACAGTGATTCATGGGATGGGGATGAACCCCATCAGTGGTGGCTCTCAGACCCCAAGGGGAACAATTTCACTGTTAAATAAACCAAAAATTCATGGCTGCGGTCTCATGTAGCAGTTTCTGGAAACTATTCAGTCACCTAAAACAGCATTAAAAAATAATGTTGGTACCTGAGTAGTTAATATATCTTAAGTGTAAAAATACTTCCTTCATATTTCTGTTTTAATTAGTGAGGGTTTTTTGTTCTTGTCTAAGAAGTTTTGTGTGTGTCTGTATTTGGGGTTTTGTTTCCTTTTGGAATTTTTTGTTTCATTCTGGGTTTGTTTCTGTTGGGGCTTTTTGTTTGATTTTTTAAGGGGGAGGGTTTGGGGGTTTTTGTTGGTTTGGTTGCGTTTGTTTTGTTTTGGTGGCTGTTTTGGGGGGGTTGTTTGTGGGGGGGGTGTATTTGGTTTTTTGTTTTAGTTTTTTGATTTTGGTTTTGTTTTCGTTGTTTGTTTTTTGTTTGTTTTGGGGATTTTTGTATTTGTTTTGGTTGGTTTTATTTTGGTTGTTTTTGTTGTTTTGAAGGTTTTTGTTTGTTTTTGTTTTGTTTTAGGGTGTTTTTTGGTGAGTGTTTGTGGTGTTTGTTTGTTTTGTGTTTTTTATTCGGTTGGTTTGTTCTGTTGGGTTTTTTTACCCCTTTTTTTTTGTTTTGTTTTCTCCTGCAAGAGCCCTCCCGGCTGCTGGAACAGTGTTGCCCTGAGTTTTCTGTCTTTTTGTCTTTCTGTAGAACTTTCTCACGCAGCTTCATGAAAACAATATCTATCCTTAGAATGTTTGCATACTTCTCCTCTGAGGGAAGAAATGATTGATGGTGATGTCCACCATCCAGGTTGAGAGGTGGCAACCTCTGTAGCCAATCTCTGGACCTCTGTACAAATGTCTAAAGGAGTTAGATTTGTAAATAAAGTAGAAGAGCTGTCCCTCACGATGCTTCTGTGCCTGCTTCTTTTTGTGTCCCTAGAGTGGGACACGCCCAGTCTCAGCCTGAACAACAGAACAGAGCCAAGATTTGGGTGTTTCCTGCTGGAAACGCAGCTCCAGCGCGTTTGTCATGAAAGAACGTGAGCACAGAGTCCCTGTCACTGTCCCCTTTGTCCCCTTGCAGGTGCCCAAGGGCACGGACCAGAACTGGGCGCAGAAGCTGTACGACCGCCACGCCGCCTGCCAGCACTTCCAGAAGCCTCGCATGTCCAACACCTCCTTCATCGTCCTGCACTTCGCCGACAAGGTACCCGCGTGGGGAGCGCTCAGCAGGGACAGGAAAAACCTCCTGCTGGGAAATAATCCAGTGGATAAACCTCTGTCGTGGTCTGGGGTGACGGAAAGGTGCCGCCACCTTCCTGGACAGAATTGTCTTTAGAAAGGCAGCAGCTCGTAGGGTGCAGGCACAGGCGCTCAGAGTGATCAGCTCTGGTGTGACTGCTGCCTTGGCAGCAGGGCCATGATTGTCACTCCAGGTAAAGGGGCAGGACAGGGTCCTTCAGTCCTTAGGGGTCTCCTTTATTCAGTAAAATCAAGGGGAGAACAGCAAAATAATTCAGGGGAGCAGGGATTATATAGGGTAGCCAGGGGGTGGGGTTTTACAGCTTGGCCAGTAAGGGAAGGAATTGGGAACGGGACCAGTCAGGGAGAGGATCCAAAAAAACCCCAATCAGCCAGGGTGAAAACCAGGAACTGGGGAACTAACCAATAAGAAGTAAGGAATTAACATAGTGTTACAAAGGTTCATGGATTTGACACACTTTGCTCACCATGAGCTAAGTTTCCCATGGAGACTTCCCAAGGGGAGCTCACTGTGCCCTGAGCCAGCCTAAAGGCTGTGCTCTCTCCATGGGAGAGCAGCGTTCCCTGTGGAGGGTCTAGGGATCACCACATCCCCCATGAGCTGCTCTTTGGCAACTGCAGTGCCTGGTGGATCATGATCGTGGCTCAGGGGCTCAGATCTGGATCACCCCTGAGGGCTTCAGCCTCCCCTCTGAGCTGTGAATTGTTGTGGCTTTTGCAGGAGAGAAAATTCCTCTTTCCTGAAGCTGTGGTGAAAGGGGTTTGTATGAGGGCAGCTTGGCAGAAAATGTGTTGGAAAAAGGAATTGTGTTTGAAGAGCAGGAGCTGTGAGTGTCAGCAAGGCACAGTGCAGGGAAGAGGTCAGAGGTGATCCCAGGCAGATCCCACCTTTTTGAGAGAGGAGGCACCAACTGTGGCACCAAACTAAACCAAATCCCTGTGCCTGATGCTTGGGGGTCTTGTCCATAAGCTCCAGCTTCATTCACAGCAAACAGGAATCTCAAAGTCGTAAAGCTACCCCAAAAACACATTTGTTAGAAAAAAATTTAAAAAATCAACCCAGAGATGTCTGAGGAGCTGCCCAACATCCAGGTGCTGTGATGCCATACAAGTGTTTCTCCTAACCAGGTTTGCCCTGGATGCCAGGGGTACTCACCATGGAAAAGGTTGATACTCACCTTTCTTTAGGCAGCTGGTTTTGCATATGGATCCTTCATAAACAACATATCCTTTTTTTTAAATGTGAAAAAAAAGAGAAATTTTCTTTTGTTGCTTCTAAATATTTTTTTAATTATTTTTTAAAAATTCCTTTGCATCCTAACTGTCTGCAATTTCAAAACCCAAGAGACCTACAAGAGACTTAGGCAGAGTGTATTTTGAGGTTTATTGATTGACTTAGAAGGAGTTGAGGAGTGAACAAAAGAGTGTGTAGAGTTACTGATGATCCTTGCATTTTTTACCCCCGGCTTCCGCACACAACAATTCAATGACTAGGAAACAATCTGTGTTTGCAGTAAGGATTTTGCCTTCACTCAGATTCGCTTATTTTGATAAAGAGTGACCTTTAAATCCTAGTTGTTCCTTTCCCCTCTCAGGTTTTTGGGTGAGCTCCTGGTGATGGGGGGGGTGGTGGGAGTGCCTTGTCCCTGTGTGTTTGGATTTGACCCTCTGAGCTTCTTCTCTTTGTGTCCTGGTAGGTGGAGTACCAGAGTGAGGGGTTTCTGGAAAAGAACAGGGACACCGTGTATGAGGAGCAGATCAACATCCTGAAAGCCAGCAAGGTAAAAGCAGCAGGTCAGGGCAGTTGTCCAGGCTGGAGCTGAGCTGTGCATCCCTGTGCCACGCCAAGCAGGCTGAGGGTGTGAACGTGCAGCTGCTTCCAGCCACTGACAGCAACCAAGGAGCCAAATCAGTGGGGTGTGGAGCAGGGGAAAAATGGGGAGAGGAGGGTGCTGGGGGTTACAGTCACACCCATGCGTGGATGTGGGTGGTTGTCTGCATTCCTTCAGCCTGGTGCTGGTGTCCTGTCAAGATGCATTTCAAAAATAGTTTCCAAACCTGCTGATCCTCTTCTCTTTTGGTCACCAAGGGCCAAAATTAGGATCAGGTGGTGGTTTTTGGGCACTGTAAATCCCACTTAACTCTTGGTTGGAGCTCCCTACCCATCACCCAATCCCCCGTCACCTGTAGAACCACAGGATGATTTGGGCTGGAAGAGAATTGACGGATCATCTTGTTCCAGCCCCCTGTCACTGGATACCTTCCACTGGACCAGGCTGGTCAAAAGCATGGTGATCTGGGGTTAAAAGCCACTGTCACCAGTGTAGTCTGATTGTTGTGGGTGGCCTTGCTGGTCCTATCCCCCTTCTGTGTGGAAACAGCTGCTCCTCTTAGCTGTAATCCATTCTACTTGTCCCTGTGACTTCTAATTATTTCAATAATTACCATGCAAGAGGTAGAGTTCATACAGAATGCTGGAAATGTAAGATGAACTCTTGAGACACTCCAGCTGCTGTGGAACTGTTTCACACCACTGCCAATGTGTAACTTTAACAAATTAACGGGTACTAATGATCACTCTTGATATCACTTGCGTCTTACAAGGTTTTGTGCCTCTCTGGAGTGTTGTACAAAGAACTTGTCAACATCTCATTTTACCAAGTGCCAGCGGAGATGTATTGACTGGCTTTGAATGCCAGGTCTCCTGGTAAAGGGTTTTTTTGGCTCTTGGTGTTTTAAATTTCCTATGGGCTGTGGATTTGGTGGGATGTTTGAAGCAGAAGAGCTGTGGGGCTCTGAAGGCTTTGGAGTGGGTGTGGGTCATGCCTGCAGTAAATGAGCATTTGACAGTGGGCTCCAAGTCAGAGATTTTACAGTTTTCTGTATAAATTGAGTGATTTTACTGGCTTCCAGTACCATACTCCTGCTCTCTGTGAGCATTTGGATAGGTTGGGTTAAAAGTGTCAATAGCATAGACAGCTAAGGAATTTCAAATCCTTGTTTTAAAACCAGACCAAAAGTTCTTTCTTGCAGCCTTGAGTCTTTCATTGTCAATTAATGAGCTGAAACTTTGAGCAACCTCAATTCTCCCAGGGGCAGCTTTTATTAAGCAGTTAGTGTGAAAATGCAGCCCTGCAAAGTCCAACTCAGCATCCAGCAGCCAAAATCCAGGCTGTGTGACTCTGGGGCACCATTGTTCCTTCAAATCTGGTGTGTGGTTTAAGGAAGGAATTCATCTGCTTTTCTCCAAACCGTTTTGAAGCCTTCCACAGCATAGGCCAGTATGTTAAGTTGGTTTTGGTTTTGTTTTGTGGGGGTTTGTGTTTGTTTGTTTTGTTTTTGTTTTGTTTTTGTTTTGTTTAAAATTTTGTGTGTGTGTGTTTTGTGTTTGTTTGTTAGTGGGGTTTGGGTGTTTTTTTTCTTGTTTTTTCTTTTTTTGCATTAAAGATTTCGAAGACCCCCTCCATTTTGCAAGCAAATGTGTCTCATATTCATACATCTCCTTGTGACACCCTTGGGTTTGTTGCTGGCTGTGACCTTCTACATGCCACCCTGAATAAAGAGTGGGATGAGGGGAGGTGGAGGAAACATTATTTTTAGGAGTTTGTTCCTGTCAAAGTTGGAAGAGATGAGAATGGGAAATTATTTCAATGTTGTCAGTGGCTTGGCCTGTTTCACAGCAAGGAATTCATGTGAGGATGGCAAGATGAGCAATTTTCTCATCCATGGGAGTAGTTGTGAAATTAATAACTGTGAAGCTGGGCCTTAATAATGCCCAAATCAAGAGCTCTGCATGTTCAGGAAGCTTCTCAGGGAAAAACTGGGCGTGATTAGAGCTCATTAGAAATGCCAGGTAACCTCCAGGAATAATTGATGCTGTATGATTAATTATTTAGCCAGTGCTGAACTTGCTGTTGGAGTCAGTGCTGCAGAACTGGCAGTGTCTGGTAAGGATTTCTCTTTGGCTTCTTCCTGCTGGTGTAGAGGAGAGATTGTAACTCACTGGAGCAGTGTGGTGTAGAGTGGTGGAAACCCTGGAAATCCTTCCCTAAAGACAGAGGTATGAAAGAAAGGCTCTCTTGTCATATATAGGGACCACAATACAATATCAGAGCAGGCTAGACTTTTTTTTAATAGCTGGGCTGGAGGGGATCTTAAATCCCACCCGGTGCCACTCATGCCCCTTCCACTATCCCAGGTTGCTCCAAGCCCTGTCTGATGTGGTCTCAGACACTTCCAGAGATGGGACAGCCACAGCTGCCCTGACCCAGCCCAAAACACTCTGAAATACGCTTGGGTCTGAGCTTTGGGAGATAGCTTGATAAATTTCTGCCTTTAAGCCCTTTCCTTAATGACATGGGAGCAGTGGCTTTTATCAGCCTGTGCTGATCCCGTGCTGTTCTGGGAAGAAGAGCAGCAGCAGCATCGGCACATTCCTCTAGCAAATCCTGTTAATGTCTGATGATCTGCTCTTGCTGCCCCTAACCCCTGCTTGCCAGCAGGTTGTTGCCCTGATATTTTTGCCTCCTGCCTGCCATTTGCCCTCCAAGGCTATAAACAATTACAAAAAAATTTGTTTTGGTGCAAAAGGCAACCTGATCTCTCTGAACCAGAACAAGCAGCAGTGGCAGTGCTGAGTCTGCTACCCAAATGTGTAAATTTAACTAAAGCTCAGATCTGTGCTGCAGAGGGCTGTACTGTGAGGACTTTGTCCTGTCCTCAGGATCAGGCTGGCACACAGCAGGCCCTGCACTCTTCTTTGCATTCCCACTAAAGCAGCACAGAGGGCAAGAGGGAACACTGAATTTAACACAGCAAGGACCCAGGCACCTCCCTGTCAGCAAGCCACTGCTGATGAAGCACTCCCAGCAAGGCAGAACTGCCTTCTGCTAATTAGAACGCAATTACTGCCATCAACAAGGTGGTGAAAGAGACTTTATAAAGCATTTAATTAGTTCTGTAAGCACTGGTCAGCTAAAACAGTTGAGAGCTGGTGTTCTTTGAATTAAGGGAAGTGATTTGAAGGCTGATGGAAAGCATATGGACACGCTGTGAAGGTATTATTTTCAGTTCTCTGTAATTACAAATAATGCACCAATGGTTTTGACTCTGCCAGCTGGGGAGGAGGGGTCTGTCCTTCCTAATTATGCCCCAGAACCTGTGGAATGGTTCCTGCTAGAGATGATCCCAGTCCCACCAGGTTTGCATCATGCAAGCAGAGCTCGGCTCTGAGATCCTTCTCCAGCACTTGTTCAGGAACAAGCACTGCTGTTAATAATACCAAGTGGATGGAGTGATCAGTGGCACTCCCAGCTGTGTTGAGAAGATATTTTGAAACCCAAACTTACGTTCAGGGGTTTACCACATTGTCAGGTGTGGGATAGTAATGCAGAGCCTGTGTTGGATGTCTCCATCAGTACATGTGCCATCCATACTTCCTGTGTTTGCAGGAGTCAGAGCATCCCAGATGGTGATGTGTCATCCACAAGCACTGTCAGGATGTCATTTTTAGGGATGGAGGGTCAGGTGGAGAAGGAGAGAGCCTTTTTTTTTTTTTTGGTGGTAGTTGAGTGAACTGCAGAGATAGCAGTGAAAGCTGAGAGTATGAAGCGTGTCCTTAGCTGGATCATGGAACCTGCAAGAAGTTGGTCATGTAATGCAAATAATTTCCTTCCCACTGTGGTGTTGAGGCTGCTGTACTAACAAGCTGTGAGAGCAGCCCACAGGACAGGGCTGGAAGTGTGTTCCTGTCTCAGCCCAGGGATGTGGCAGAGAGTCAGGCAGCCCTTCACAGCAAAGGGCTGTCCGTTTATGTCAAAAAAGTGGTTAACCACTGCACTCTTCCTGGGATCTTAATGGAAATATAACCAGGCTGGGCTTTTGGAGGAGCCTGAGGTGGGGACAAGGATGCTATGCAGCTGCCACTGCCTTGTGCTGGTAGTTTTGGGGAGGATGGGTTGGGCATGGTGTGCCATGGATGTGGGGAATGTGGTTCTCTCCCTCAGGTGCTCCAGCATCCGTGCTGGTGGGAGGCATTGTGGGTGCTTTGGCAGTGTCACCGGGCTGGAGCCCAGCTCAGCTGGTCATACATGACATCCCACCTGCTGACAGAGAGGTTTTTCTACATTTAAGGATTTCCCCTTTGAATGCCAGTGCAGCTGTGGCAGTAGACAGTGTGTGGGTGCATAGATGGATTCAAGATGTGAAAACTCAACAGCCCTGCTAACCAGACCAGATTTATGGTGGCTTACTTAATGTTTAGGTTCCCCAGCCTAATGTAAATCTGAATATCCTGCTCCTTAAATAATAACAGTAAAAAAGGCATTAACTGCATTTGCCAGCTCACCTGTTGTTCATGGAGTGGAAATGTTGCTGCTGGCTTGCCAGAAATCCCAGACTTAGGGATCTGTCGGGCTAGACGTGGTGCTTCCAGGGTTGTGGGATGGCAGTGCTGCCCTGAAAGGTGGGTAAGTGGGTGGGAAGTGTTTGTGTCCCTTAATTTTTTGAAAAGCAAGGGTGCCTCTGCTGCTGTGGTGGCTGCTGGCTGTCCTCACAGGAGATCCTGTTCCTGGGGTATGTGCTGTGCAGGCTGCATCCTTGCTGGAGAAGGGCTCGATAAACACCCTGAAACAAAGCCTTGGGACCAGGAGTCACTTCATGTTCAGGAGGTTTTGTGCCTTGGCAGGACCCCAGCAACCCAGGCTCTTTTTTATTTTTGGCTGGTTTGATTTAATGTGCACATTTCAAGGTTTCATGAAGTGCAGTACAGAACGATCAGCTGTCCACTCTTCTGGCTTTCACTTTGTTGCACTTTTTCCTCTCCCAGGTTTGGGATGGGTGAGAGATGACCTGACCAAAGGGAGCTGGGTGGGTTCGTTCCCCAGCGAGCAGGGCCAGAGGTGCTGAGGTGTTGCCTTTTGTTTTAGTATCAGATGGTAGCAGACTTATTCCAGGAGGAGAAGGACGCTGTGGCCGCCGCTGCCATGCAGAAGGGAGCGCCCCGGATCAGCGTCCGCTCTGCCCGGCCAGCCTTCAAAGCTGCCAACAAGGAGCACAGGAAAACAGTGGGACACCAGGTAATGTGGGATTTGAGTGGGTCAGTAACAACAGAGCGATCCGGTTAAGATCTTGTTGTTCAGTTTGAAGCAGAGGTAAATAAAAAGTTGTTGGGGGTGGAAAGAGACTGTCCCACGATCTCTCTGTTCAGCTGCTGCATTTTGGATGACTTCTAGCAGTGTCCCTGGAGCAGCAGGTTTGAGTAGTCATGACTGAAAGCAGCTGAGACATGGTCTGGGGAGGGGGGAGGCCACTGTGGGATTCGCTGGACGGTGTCCCAATATACTGTGAGGCCCATAAATTCAAACACCTTCAGAAAAGGAGCATTTTTCCCCCTGTGGGCAGTCAAAAAGTTCAACAGGAGCACAGAGAGATTGTGCTGTCACCATCCTTGTTGTGAAGACTCAGCTGGGCAGTCACAACAACTGAGCTTTGTTGCCATAAACCTCTTCGAGCTGGAAGCCCTCAATCCCCCAGTGCCATCCCTGAATTCCCCCTGCCTGTGCTAGCTCCATGGGGAGCTTCACGCTGTGTCACGCCCATGGGTGGGGCTGCAGGGTTACAGCACCTTCATCCCTCCTCCAGACGAGTGGTTTTGTCTTCCAGTTCCGCAACTCCCTGCACCTGCTGATGGAGACCCTCAACGCCACCACCCCGCACTACGTGCGCTGCATCAAGCCCAACGACGAGAAACTCCCCTTCAAGTAAGTGCCCCTTCAAATGTGCTCAGCTTTACAGTAGCATGCTGGAGTACAGATCTACCTGGGATAAATCCACCCAGGCATGAAGCAAAAATGTAAGTTTAAAGTAAGAAGAGGATTTTTCAAGTGATTTAGTAAATAAGAGGCTGAATTAGTTAGTGAGGAAAGGGCTTAAAATCTAGTTTAAGGTTCTGAAGCATTGCCTTTTGCAGACATGGTCAAGTTCTGGACATAATGAAAATAATGTAACCTTGCTAAACATTCTTAGATGGAACAGATAGAATTATTTACGTAGAATTTAGGTAAGAACTTGAGTTTGCCTTCACACATCAGTCTTAGCTTAGGATGGGTCTAGCAAGGATATAGAAAATTCATGTTTTAACCTAACTGGCCAAAAATAGAATAAAATGCACTACTTTGAGAATATCAGTAGGCTCACAAAAAGCACTGATTGAATGCTGCTGTTGTTGTTGATACAACTACTACTGATAAGCTGTTGCTGCTTCTGCTCTGAACTTAAGGACTCTATGTTAAAAGACTCTCTACATTCTGGCTTGGACTGTAACAACTCTGCTTGTATGAAGCTGATTTAACAATGCAATAAATTACTTCATTTTTGCAAATACCCATCTTCTGTATTCTTCAGAGAGGATGCCCAAACCTCTCAGGGTCAGCAGCAGAGAGTGCTTTGGGCTATTTCTCCTGCTTGAAGAGCTTACCCCCTCCTTTTAATGCTGTTCCTGTAGCTGGAAGGTCTGTGTGGAGTCATCTTTTTGAGTTTCAGCATGTGGGGTTTTTGCCTTTGAAATGAAGACTAATTCAGATTCTGATAATTCATAGATATGCTCTGCGAATGCTGAGCGTCCCTGCTTTGCAGTAATAGGGTCTTTGTGCAGTTTTCATCTTAGATTTGCTTTGATTTAAATAATTACAGTTCCAAACAGTGAAAAGAGAAAGAAGTGGAGAAACAGAGATAAGCAGTGGGCTTGTAAAATGAAAAAAAATAAATCTTGGTGCTTCCAAAATAAATGTAGCAAAAGTAAGGATGTGGCTTGTATCAACTTCAGGCAGGTTTCCAGGTGAGTTAACAGCTGAAGCAGAAGGGCAATCCTGATCTTCCTCCGTAGTTCACAGACATATCACAGGCAGCAAACACTGTGGGCAGGTAGCTGTTAGCCCTGTTTGACCTCTTGGTCATGGATTTGTGCCCAGGTTTTTTCCCTGTAACTCCAGGAAAGCTTGGCCATTAGTATGCAGGGACCTTACTGATGTGATGTCCTCGAAAGGCATGAAGTGCAGGTGGTGAAGTTTAGGAAGAAAGTTGTAAAGGTAATCCAGGAGCAGGGAGACATTTCTGTCCAGCTGATCCAATGCGGGCTGAGTGCTCCCAGTGAGCAAAGTGCCATTTGGAGTGCAGAGACAGCTCCAACAGTGTCCTGAAAGGAGGGCAAAGCTCCTCTAAACAGGCTCACCTTTTATCATGATGTGCTGGGGGAGATGTATCCTCTGGGAAACTGCCTGGCTTGACTCTCCTCCCCCTGCAAACAGCAAAGTGAGGGGTACTAATCAATACAAGGCATTCAGAAACTGGTTTATATTTACCTGATGCCTTAGATGAGTAGGTGACAGCCCTGGAGAAGTCTGTCTGTGCCAGGATGGCAGTTCCTGTGCTCTGCTGATCTGTTTCACACACCATCCTGTAGGTACTGGACATGCTCGGGACCTTGGTCTCCGGTTGCCTTTTGCAGGGGGTGTTCATTTAAATGAAATTCAGGATTACACTCTGTGATTGACTGTTTTCTTTAGATGAATCACAAACTTGTTCTCTGACTTACTGTAGTGATAGTGTGGTAGATACTCTGGGTGATGAGGTGGCTTCATCTTTCCAAGGAGTGTTTCCAAGATTCCATGTCCCTGCTTGGCTCTCTTTTCAGCTCATCCCTCTTCACTTCTCTGCCTTTGAACTTTCAAATTCAGTTTTTCATGTGATGCTCGGGATACAGTTAATATAATTCCATGGATGTGCAAGCTCCTGGTTTTCAGGGTGCAGCAATTGAATGAACTCAGTTGCACCCCTAAGATATTATGGGTAGCAAGCACCAGGAGGATAATTCTGCCAGTGCCTGCTCCTAGTCCGAGTGATGACTCTGTCCAGTGTGATGCTAGTGAACGTCCAAGCTTGGGATTTTGGGAACAAATGACAGACCAAAATAGACACAAGGATGGTTCTGGAGGAGGTTGCTTTTGGTTGTGGTGCTGGGGTTGCATTCTCATCCACAGGGGGTTCAGGTGTCTCCTGTGGGTTGTTCTGCAAGAGACTCTCGCCCCTCACCCCTCATGGATTTCTTAATTGGCATTGTGGCCTGGGGATCGTGGTCAAGGTTGGTCTTGCTGCCACCAGGTTGAGGAATTTGTATCCTTAGCCTGGCTCAAATAAAGTCGCAGGATCCCAGGAGCACTGAGGGTGGAAAAGAGCTCCAGGATCATGGAGTCCAAGCTGTGCCTGATCCCCACAGTGTCAGCAGCCCAGAGCACTGAGTGCCATGTGCAGCCCTTCCTTGGACACCTTCAGGGATGGGCACTCCAAACCTCCCTGGGCAGCCCCTGCCAAAGCTTGACCACCCTTTCCATGGAGAAATTCCTCCTGATGTCCACCCTGAGCCTGCCCTGGCCCAGCCTGAGGCCGTTCCCTCTCCTCCTGTCCCTGTTCCCTGGGAGCAGAGCCCGACCCCCCCGGCTGTCCCCTCCTGTCAGGGAGTTGTGCAGAGCCACAAGGTCCCCCCTGAGCCTCCTTTTCTCCAGGCTGGGCCCCTTTCCCAGCTCCCTCAGCCTCTCCTGGGGCTCCAGACCCTTCCCTATCTCCCTCAGCTCCTCCTCGTAGGACTTCCTCTCTAAAGTCTATTTCCTTATGTGTGAAAGTGGGATCCAGAGACACATGCTGGAAAATGCACAGTGCTGGGAAGCATTTGTGGAGGGAAACATCATCAGCATTGCCCCAGGTTAGCACCAAAGTGGTGTCTGTAGCATGCAGAACATTTGGTGTTACGTTTGTTTTTCAGTGAGAGAACAAGTCTTCTCCTTCTAAAACATAATGTTTTTCAGCTCACAAGAGCATTACATTTTTACTAAAATAAGATGCTTACCCTGGAGAACAGAAAGGATATAATGGCAGCCCTTCAGTACTTAGAGGGGCTACCATGAGGAGAAAACCCTGCTCTCAGCAGTAGTGTGTGGTGGGAGGACACGAGCCAATGGCCCCAAATTGACATGGGAGGTTCAGACTGGAGATGAGTGAACATGTTTTTTTTCTCCCTGAGGACAGTCTGTCAATGGAGCAGTCTGCCCAGAGAGGTTGTTCAGCCTCCATCTGTGGAGGTTTCTATCAGTTTTGACTGGATAAACTCCTGAGCTGTGGGTCTGCCCCCACAGCTGTCCCAGCTTTTGGACACAGAGGGTTAGTCTGGAGACTGTCTCAGGTTTCTTGCCCCCTGCATTCCTACTTCACAACTTGCTGGAAAGGTAAGCTCTGTAATGGGGCTGAGGAGTGTCAGGCTCCTATCCTGGAGGATACTTATGCATCAAGCAGGGATGTTTGCTGCATCTGACTGCAGGCTGTGTCTGAGGTTAATTCCTGGTGGAGAAGACTTCCAAAGAGAGATATGCAAGGGGAATGCCTGACTTCAGGTTGTTCCTCTGTCAATTTTGCTTCTAGATTCTGTTTCAGGCAGGGTTTAGGTTCTTTGACTTGGGTTTCCAGGCCAAAAGCAACCTGCCAAGTGCTTCTGCCTGCCACGGCAAGGAAAAGGAGTTCATAATAAGGTGTATTGTCCTGCTTTTAAGGTCTTAATTTCTGCATTAGCCCGTAGCTGGAGCTGTTGCTGATAGATAACTGCAGCCTCTCTGGTGACTGCATTTTACTCTCACTGAGCAGGGCTCTGTGCCTTGCAGATTTTGCCTTGGATACAACAGAGGTTGCCCTGGGATCTTCCAGGGCTGACGCTAACCTGTCGATCTGCCAGTCCTGTTTATTATTTATTGTTATGGAAATTGTACCCTTGTGGGTTATTCCTTGAAGTGAGTGACAGCCCAGACTGATTTTTCACCCTGCACAGTGTTTGTGGTGTTGCAGTGAATAACTTGCTTGTACACTTGACAGGTCCAGGGAATTAAAAAAAGCAGAGAGAGGGAGGAAGGGGACTGTTTTTCATGCTGCTTTTGTACAACAGAGAGCAGACAGAATTATTCATGCAATCTCGACTTGCAGGTGGAAATATTTTGGGCTTTCAGAAAGGGAAAACCTGGTATTATATGAGAAGCTTTGTTCTGGAAACCTCACATAGCTATGGATATCTGCATCATGTGAGTCAAAGTTTGGTGCAAGCACCTTTCCCAGGGCCTTCCAGAGCTGGAGAGCTGGAACATCGTTGTGCATTGAGAGTCAGGGTGGAATGAGGGAGCCACCATGGGGGATGCTGGTACCTGCACTCACGCTGTGAAAGGATAGTGTGATCTGGAAGTCAGTTTTTGCCAGGAACCAGAGGAAGCACTGCCCAAATATTCAGCTGGAAGTTGCCATGAGTGTTTTTGGCACAAATTGCTGATGGAAATGAGATGCCAGTGGTAAGGGGCGATGCAAGTTTTAAAGAGGAGGGCAGAAACACCTTGAATTTCTATGTGGAAATTAGTCATTAGTCTGGAACATGAGCACCACTGTTCTTGGAAAACTTAGTCTAGAAACTTGTGGCACCTGTTAATTACCTGGTTTTGGTATGGAACTGGATGTATCAGTCTTACTTAGCTGTTGAATTTGATTTCTGTAAATATGTTGTTGCCCTGTTAGTTGCAGGAGTAATACTGCCAGGTGGCTTGTGGTGGGGTAGCCTGTTCCCTTCTTTATTGTGATTGCATTGCTTTACAAAGCCAGGTAGATTCTGGATGTAGAATTAATGCACTAGTTAATTGCAGCAGGTATTCTTATCCCAAGAATACACCTGGCATTGATAGCAGAGTAGTAGCAAGGTTTCAAGCAGCTTGAAAATCACAACACCTTTCTGATACGCAGAGAAAACATGTGACATCTGTGCATGAGGGGTAATGAGAGGAGAAGGTAATTCCTGTCTGTAGAAGAGTCACTGTGAGGTGGGTCCCCTTCCACTGTGTGTTAATGTCTGTCCTAAATGTAATTGCAGGTTTGATCCGAAGAGAGCAGTGCAGCAGCTGAGAGCCTGTGGAGTGCTGGAGACCATCCGGATCAGTGCAGCTGGCTTCCCATCCAGGTACTGGGCTGGGAATTCCCTGAGGTTGTGCTGCTCCTGTCATTTATTCAGCAAGTTCGTTGTACCCAAGGCCAGGTTGGATGGGGCTTGGAGTACCCTGGGACAGTGGAAGGTGTCCCTGCCCATGGCAGGGGTGGGACTGGATGAGCTTTTTACAGACCGTTCCAGACCAAACCATTCTGTGATTATCTGAGGCGAGGGAGGGAGAAGAAAACACTTGTGTCCTGAGTGTTTATTTAGGTGGGTTTATATCCAGGATAGATTTTTTTTTTGTTTGTTTGTTTTCATTTTGCAAAACTCCTGTTATGTCCTGAGTTCCTCAAGTCTGAGAGATTCGCTGTCAAGGGAAGAGCTGCAAAGTGAGGGGGACAGAGGGTGTGTGGTGCTGTGTCCAGTGCTCCAGCTGGTGCTTTCAGTTTGATCCTGAGAGGTAATTTGCTCTCATGAAACCTCTGAAA
Source organism: Mixornis gularis (assembly GCA_003546035.1). NCBI lineage: Eukaryota > Metazoa > Chordata > Aves > Passeriformes > Timaliidae > Mixornis > Mixornis gularis. The sequence goes on along the minus strand of QVAJ01000046.1, from coordinate 4,229,762 downwards.
AAGCTGATGCCTGGCAGACAAAGGAATCCAGCTTTGATCCTGTACCTAGGTGGACATCAAGCAACAAAACAACAGCTCTGGAAGCAAGCATTGCCCTAAAGGACTTCTTCCCTGTTTGCCTGAAGTGCCTTCCATTGTTCTCTTTGCTCTCCTTTGTGGGTTTTTTTTCCTGGCTTCAGACATCTGCTGCAATCCTCATTTCAGCCAAAAGAAATTTTGATTCTACTTGCAGAGAAAGAAAATAAGGGTTGTAAATTATTATTGTGAATTTTCACACCGCACATCCAGAGCGTCCTAGGCTTCAAACTCTTGCATCATAAAAAGGAGGATTACGGGTGGTGTGGCTCCTGCTGATTGAGATATAAAATTCAAAAGAGGTTTTTAAGGCCTAATAAATCAGCAAACATAGACTATACATAAGTCCTGAAGATGACAAGGGCAAATAATTCTAAAAATGCATCAATTGCGTTTCAGTGCCAAGCAGCTTTGTGTTAATGTCAGCAAAGCCATCAGCCTTTTTATATGGAACAAAGAAGTTATAAATATGCTCAGTGAAGAGTTGGCTGAGCGTGATGTGGAGCACCATGAGAAACTCCCTGTCCTGGATTTTGGGGAGGAGTGTGCTCCTCTCACCTCCTGAAAAGCTGCAGTGGGTTTCTGGCAGCCGAGGGCAGCAGCTGCATGTTGAGGTGGCTCTGCTGCCCTTCACCTCCCTTGGCCAGTGACCTCCATGGCCAGGCCACAACCAGTGGTGGGCTTCTCCCTGGCCAGCTGAGTCTAGCTACTTCAGGAGGAAGAAGGGAAAACAGAAGAAGGGCAAGAAGAAAAGTCTTGTGGAAACCAATTTCACTCTGTCCTCTGCCAGTGTGGGAGGGTGGAGATCTGGGTCCTTGATAAAATCTTACACGTGGCCAGAATGGAATAAGCTACATGAAGATTTATCAAGTCTCTGAGGGTGTCCTGAGCTTCTCAGGATGGCTTAAAATAATTTTGTGAGATGGCTCTTCGGGCGTGTTTTGTAAAGTAAAAGGTTTAATAAAGACAAAACAACAAACTATACAGAAACAAAAGGAAAAGCCAAGCACAGGTGTCAGAGAAGCACAACACCTTGCTAAAACACCCCAAAAAGCACCTGACCTCCTCGGTGTACCCCTATAAATACTAGACAATTTAGGAGGGATAACTTGGCTTGTTGCCAGTAGAAGCCATAGATGTTGAGAGTCATTTCTAAAGCCCAACCAGTGCCCCTGGGCTGGTGCTGGACCAACCATCGTGTATCAGAGTCTAGTTCATTTTCCTTTTAAGTTCAAAGGTAAACTGAAACTCTTTTCCTTATATAGAAACACCTGCTTGGGTGTGGGAATGGATCACTGCAGGTCCTCATGTTGGGACTCTGGCCCTGTTAGAAGACCCATCATCACCTTTGGCTCTCATCTCTGAAGTCTTGAGGGCTTCTGTGGAAGTAGCCAGTGAAAAGCTGCTTCTGTATTACATGATCACTAAGCCACAGTGGGGAATCAAAAATTCCAGCTCATGGGTTGACTTCTATTATCTTTGTTGCCAGACCAAATCCACCAGTCCTCTTCTAGTAAAAACCCTGAAAAAAATGAAAAATCTGGGTTTTTTTCACGTGGAAGAGGCCAGAGAAATCCTGTTCTTTGCTCTCCAAGCAAGCAGTCACACTGCCCAGTGCAGTCTGAGCCTTGGCTCTGCTGTGGTGGGTCCTGGGAGAGTTTGGGGTGCTCTGCCCTGAGCGTTGTGTGTTTTGTGAGGTTTGTTACTCTTATTACCATGGCTGCATGGATACCCTGTTCCTCTCCATTCGTAATTATCCCACAGATTTGTAGCGCTTTTCCATTTCTGCTCACTTAACTGCAGTTTAGACCCTACAGCAGTAAAATGTCAAATTAGTAACTGGGGAGGGGGAGCAGAGGGGAGAAACCACTGCAGCACCTGGAGATCAGCCAGGATCTACTGACAGCAAAGAATTGACCAGTGCAAGGACCTCTCCACCCTGACAAACTAAAAAGTGATGCTCTCAGCTCTGCTTGCATGCTTTTGGTTATGAGATCTTTTCCCAGGACACTAAGAATGCAGAACTCTTCCATCTCTGCAACTTGTCAGCTCTTGTTCTTCCTCCAGGGACCAAAAAAAAAAGGGTGCAAAAAGCTATTTCAGCCTTTCAGAATGACCTTCTCCAAAGTTTGTGAGGCTTGAAGGTCAGATTTTTGTGTGTTTTAATACTTCTAGGGTATAATTGTGCATAGGAACAGCTCTGCACCAAATAGAATGCTCACTTTGGGCTCTGGTAGTTCTTCACCTTCCTTACTCACAAAATTCCAGTCTTGAAAATCCAGACCCAGGAGCTGGACGAGGTCATTGAAAGCTTGTGAATAATCTGTGCATTTAAATTGACTTTATAGACCATCTTGGGAAAAGATGCTTCCACAGGATCTTGCTTTGTAGAAAAAGTAACAGGCTTTTTAGTTATTTCTGCAGTTTTATGTGGGATCTCTCTCTCTGTTTTCATCACAGTGAGCATTGATTATTCCTCCGTGTTTCCTTATATTTTGAGACGAGTTTATATTGCTTTTTTTAAGGTTAAAACCAGAAAGGATAGTCATTGCTTTAAATTTAAACTCCATGTGAAGGCTCTAAATTTCTAATACTTTAAAATAATAACAGAAAACTTGATCTTCATGACTTTGCTTTGCTCGGGTGTAAACAATTTACCCATAAAGCAACAGGGAATTTCCAAATTCGTTTATCTCAAGGCTATCTCAAAGTTTTATGCAGAAACAGTAGAAAAACTCTTATTTTCATCCTGTACTTCTGAATGTATTCCAGCATACTGTCACAAGAGTAACTTCTGAGGGTGATGTGGCTTTGAGTCAGAGATCTCTGGATAAAACCACCTGCTGCTGAAGAGTTCGATGTTTTGAGTCTTTAGTAAATTTTTTTATCTCTAAGAAAAGAAACAATTTTTAATACAAGTTGTGGTTGTTCCCCCCCGTGTAAGTTGCAGAAATCTGAAGCCTTGGGCTCCCTGCTCAGGGTGTGCCTGGGTTTATTTTACCATTTCCATGGTAGGCTGCGCCTTGGCAGTGTCTGAAATAAATTGAAAATGTATCATTTGCTTTGAAATGTTACTCAGCAGTTAAGAAATCTGTATCTGTTAGCATGTACATAAACGACTGTGATGAATGGACTGTCTGAGGTGTGTAGGTAGTAAATCTATCATCAGCTTCCCTGGGTAAAGCGTGGAAGATGTCTCTGTGCTGTAAAACCATTCATCTTCTTTACAGAAGCTGGCTGCATAGAGATGAGTCCATAGAGGACTAATTGGTGTGGATCTCCATGAATAGCAAAAAACTCTTCAAGAAAACAAGTTTTTAAATTGGTTCTATCAAAACTGTACAATTTTTTTTTCCTCCTGCTGGTTACGGTGGTTTCCAGTCAGTGGTCCAGCAGCAGTGGTCTCCCACCATGCCTTTACTCTGAATAACCTCATCACTGCAGTTCTCTCTGAAATACCCTCTTTATAGTCATGTATTTATAGTTTAAGTATGCTTGGCATTTGGCTGCTTCCTCTGGTTGCTGGAGCTCACTGTCAGATGCAGCATTTTTGTATCAATTCAGTGTGAAATCCCAGCTGCTGAACTCTATAAACATTAAACACTTATAATTGAAAACTATCATGGACCTCCTTGGATATATAAATTTCTTTTTTAATAGAATGTGCCTTTAGCTGTCTGGCTGTTATTTCAGAATAACAGGACCTATAAATTGGTTTGGCTACCAACAGTTCTGTTTGCCCATTCCCAACAAAGGTGTAATATGTAAATGGAGGGGTTTCCCCCCTCGTTTTTCCCTTTGAATATATTCCAGCTAATTTCAAGCCAGGCCAGCCTGCATGTTTTACAGCTAATTGAAAGGCAAATCTGTTCTGCTGCAGTAAACAGGGCAAGAGAAATTTTCCCCCTAAACTGCAGTTTCTAAAATAATTTCATGTCAAATCTTGTCTCCGAGATTGAACCTGCACCCCTCCACAGACATGTTTTGACTCCCCTGGAAAGATCAATACTGTCCAATTCCTTCCTGCTTAAAATATTGACCCTTTCAAGGGAGGGTGCCATGTGGTGCTGCCAGGATTTCTCACACAAAACTGAGTTTGCTCAGCACCTGGGATGGTCTTGGGTGAGGGGAACAGTGAATTTGTTTACTCTGAGTGAAAACATTTCACATTCAATTATTTTAGGGTACAAAAGAAACCGTATTATGGTTAAGTGTTGGAAGCTTTATTGACCTGTTACACTCCTGTCAGCTGTTCACTCAGTGCAGCTGGTGTAACATTGCTGTAATAACCCTGAAACAATGGGTTGTGGATATTTTGGGCAGTTGCTGACTGCTTGGAAAGATGCTTTTCGGAGGCTTCCTTAGAATGTCACCCCCAGTTTCCTACCCATGCTCTCTCTTTACTTTGATGTTGTAATAAACCCAGCTGGCTCTGCTCTGGTTCATAACCCCTCGATTTTGGGCAGGAACAGCCCCTTTGCTTGTACCTGGCTGCATTTTTTGTGTGAAACATCCAAATCTGGTTGTTGAAACTGCAGAAAAATATTACTTTATCTGTGGTGTGTGCTACAGCTTATTCCCTCTGTTTCCTGTACATGACAAAGATTTTGCTGGGACAACCAAGTCTCAGGCTCCCAGCCAACTATCCTCCTTGCTGCTGGAGCCCAAGGAGGGTTTTTTCCATAGGCATAAGTTATTTTCCTGCATCCTTCCATTCCTTTTGTTGCCTTTTCCCCTTAGTGACCTGTGCTGACATCAAAGCAAAATTCACCTGTTTGAGGTTGGCTTGATCTCAGTTTGAGTAGCATCTGCCCAGTCCTTTGTGCCTCCTTCTTACTGTTTCTCAGTTGTGCAGGTGTAAAAATCCCTCTGGTTCCATCTCTTTTCTCTGCACCACTTATCTGGATCTTAAAACTTGATAATAATGTGGACTTGTATTTATTTTGTGTCCCTTGGTGGTTTCCAGTCCCCAGCATTGAGATTGCTCGTGCTGTGTATTGCGTGGCAGCATACCAAGCACCTGAAATCTGTTTTTTATTTGATACCTGTCCACAAGTTGAACTTCCCTTAGTGTTTCCTGATCTACTAAACTGTGGGGTAGCATGGCACATCCTTTGTCTCCTGCTGGGAGTCAGTGTGTGTTTGGCAAATATGAAAAAAGTTTTCTTTTTTTGTTTTTGTGTTTTGTTTTTTTTTCCTTTTCTCCTCTGAAAATGAAGGCATTGTACCTAAAAAAAAAAAGAAAAAGATGTATGTACAGAAAAATAATTAAAAAAATGTGTGTACAGCAAAGCACTGAGCTTCAGTATTTCTGCACTGAAGAAATCTCCCTTGCAGGGCTGGGGGATCATGTTTGTTTCTCTCCAAGCACACAGTTGTAAGGAAATTCTATACAGCTTTGAGCCTCGAGTGGTTCAATGAGGCGTGTTACATTAAACCTGAGTGCTTTGATTGTTCCTTTCTCTGGGGAAGATTCTGTAGCAGCACCTATGAACCCCTGCAGCTTTCTTTTGCTGGTGAGCTGGGATGGCAAGTATCCCAGTGAAACTCCTGAGGGGCTGGCTGAGCCATGTGGCACAGATTTTGTCTTGATGCTCCGTGGACAATAATACAGGAGCAGTGTGGTGTCAGGGCTGTCATCCTGTCTAAATCAGAGAGTGGTGAGATCAGGAGTGAGGCAGTCCTGTGCCCTGGGGATGCAGTGTGGGGCTGTGAACCTCTGGGAGATGTGGATACAGGGCTGTGGATGCCACCACCCCGATAAACGCCTCGGCAGAAACCAGGGGGTGTATTCTTTGACTCTTCCAATGTCTCATCTGAGACTTACTCCTGAAAAGGGAGTAATTTTTATTAAAGATGGACGTGGAAAATCAATTTTTGCCACCTTGGGAAATGAGAACGACAGGCTCTGGAGGAAGACCCACTGTGTGGTGACTTATGATCTATTATTAAGAAATTCCTGCAGGTGCCTGACGGTTGTTTGTGAGCAGCTATGAGATCTCTGCCTTGGTGCTGGAAGATGATGGATTTTGCTTTCTGCCCAGCTTGGACCTGTGCCCTGAGTTTCACGTTCTGCCTCTTCACCATCTGCTCTTTGCTGGAAGAGCCTGGGTGGCACCTGCAGGGTGATTTTTTTTTTTTCTCCAGATATCAGCAGTTAATAATGTCAGTGCCTGAGCTGACTCTGGCAGGTTGATGGGAATACTCCTCCTTTTCTCTTCCCCCCCTCCCAAGCTTTCTCTGGCCCGAGCAATACCTGAGCCAGCCTCGTGTGCTTGGCTGGGTGCCTCGGGCACTGCATGCTCTGCTTCTCCTCTCAGGTTTGATTCGGAGCTGTGTAAACCCCGGGCGTGCTTAAAATGAAAACGGGTTTTATTTGCACAACGCAAAATGGGAAATGTGATTATAAAACAGAGGCACTGGGAAAGCAAAGAGAAGGCAAGTTTAGGTTAAACCTTACAGGACACAAGCTTGTAGTCTTGCATAATCTTTGTGTTCAGTTTTCACCCCAGAGGGAACCCCCCGTAGCTGACATCTTAGTTTTGTGGTAATCCAGTACTTTTGGTTATTGGAGGGTGGGTAGCCTTAGCTGCCTGGCCTCAGGACTAGACCCTGGAGACAGAGATTAAATCAGCACTGAATCTGGCTGCTCTAGAACCAGTCTGGGCATTCTGAGCCTGGGAAATCCTTTCATCACAGTTTCCCTCATGCTTCTGCCTCCAGGAGTTCCCCATTTTACCTTTGGCTTCAGATGCAATACTAAGGGTACTCTGGTTTTTGCCAATCCCATATTATTTACTAGTTGTGTCCTGGGTGCTGTGTGTCCATGCAGGAGTTATCTGTGGCTTCCCAGTCCTTACCAATTTTTTTCCCCATTTTCTCTCTTCATTTCCTTTGCAAACATTTCCTTCTGCTGTTCTCCTTTAATTAGACTACTGCTTTTAATGAAAAAAGAGTATTGGCTTTCTTCCCCTGTTGCCTTTTCTGAAGTGACACAAAACTCTGTTGGTTGCGTATTTTGAAATCAGCAACATGTCTGTCTTAGCAAATACCAGAGCTTCCAGCCTTCAAGGTGTTTCATGAGATATATCAGCAGGTGGAGTAGATGATTGTGCAGGTCCTTTCCAACTGAACTATTCTGTTTTGTGAGGTATTTTGTAGAGCTGGCAGCTGTGACTGCTCAGCCTCACCACTACAAACTGGTCACAAACATTGTGACCTGTCACAAGCATTGCTCTGGCCCTTTGCAGTTTATTTTCCCTCCCACACTCTTAATCCCTGGAAGTGTAAAAATTGGGAGAATTTGGTGCCGTAGTGCAAAAATTAAGTTGTGCACAGGGATTGTGGGTGAAGAGGATGTTTCTGTGTGGCAGCTCTTCACAGTTTGTTCTCGTCCTGGTTGCCAGAGCATCCCTGCAGGTAAGGATCAGGCTCACAGGTGGTTTTGTTGAGTGAGGGCAGAAATCAAATTCTCTGCAATTCTCTCCAGTCTCCCTTTGATGTTTGTTATGCGTATTTTGTTGAAATATCAATGGCCATTCTCAATATTGCTGGGAAGGGCTGATGTTAATTAAAAACTTGGGTTTTGAGGGGTTTATAACTCACTGTGTTAATTTAGAGAAGGCTGAAACTTGGCAGATGCTGAAGCAATTTCAGGATCACAGTCTGCGGGCTCTACATCTATCACAGGCAGCAGGAGATGATATTTCCTAGCAGTAGGATACAGTGCTCTAATTCCTTCAATTAGTGTTGCCTGTTTGGAAGCTTTGCTGCTGGAGACAGTGAGGCATCTTCCAACGGGCTGCTTTGTGTTTCCAGAGCCAAAAGATTTTGTGTTTGTTTGAAGGGTGTCAGTCACAGACCTTAAGATGAAACAATTAGTGAGTCAATTGATTCAAATTAGTATTCAGTAGAGTTTGGGAACACAAAAAACAAAGAATATCTATTTGATTAATTCTCTATAACTTTATCAAGGTTGTTGTTTAATTTTTATTTTTGGGCAATCAAGAGATCCGTGATTTCTCCGAAGTTCTGTTCTCCTTTCTGACGGGAACAGCAGTGTTGGATTTGAGCAGCGGAGTTGGTAAAGAGCAGCAGATTGGGAAGCACATCAGGGGTGAAAACAGGTGATCTGTGGCCTTTCTGTTCGAGGCTAGAAAGGCCTTGACACGGTCATTCAGTGTCTGAGACTGGGGCCAGGCTGGGGGTGAGTAGCTCCTTTTGGGTGGCTTTGGTCCATGTTGAGGGTAGTGGTGAGAAATCCCTTGAAATATTTCACACTTTGACTCGTCTACGACTCCAAGCACTTTATTTTAATGAAACAGTGCCCAGCATGCAGAGTAACCCAGTGTGTGCTTTGCTTTCAGGTGGTCCTACCCTGACTTTTTCAATAGGTACCGTGTGCTTATGAACAAGAGAGACCTCTCTAAGAACGACAAGAAGCAGATCTGTCAGACCCTGCTGAAAGACCTCATTAAGGTGAGCTGGGACCAGATCTTTGTCAGTGATTTTAAAAGCACTCATGGCTTTGATGTGGTCTGGAGTTGTTCCAGCTTCACCTGCTGCTCGTGCAGGTACTTCTCCACCCCAGACACCCTGGGAGTTTTCCCAAAATGAGGGAGTCTTGTGAGGAAGTGGCAGGAACAAGTGGGACATGGGATTTCTTGGTTGTGGTCAAGAGGAACGAATCATTTCAATGCTGGTGAAGTCCAGAGTTTGCTGTCACTGGCTGGACATGAATGATTGGCCACTTCTAAAAAATGTGTCACTCCTGGTTTTGTCTAGCCACAGGTGGAGCACATTTCAGAGGTCCAGCTGGGACAACATCATAAACCTTAGTCAATCATTAAGTGCCTCTTTGCACAAATGAGTGAGGGAAAGGGGCAGTAAATTCCTTATCTTGATACATGGAAGACTTTAAATGGCCCTATGTGGAAGAGGCATCCTGCAGATTGGGACTTTTTTACCGTAAACTAATTAGAATATTTTGCCACCTCTCTTTACCAAAACTTTACTGCTTCCTTGTATGCATTATTTTTAAATTGCAGATGTGCATGCAAAGATTTCTTGCCGTTGAGTGGCTCAGAATGTGCATAGCACCTTAGACAAGTTTCAGTGTTTGATCTCTTGTTTTCCTGTGGGATTTTGAGGGATTTACCCAATTGGGTTCCTCTTTTTGGTTTCTGCACCCCGTGTTACCCTTAGCTGCAGAGCCTTTTGCACCACAGGTATTACTTTGTGGGTCTAAAAATTAACTTTCTTGAGAAAGAAATGTTTTTCATGAAGTGCTCTGGTGTTGCATTTCTAGTGTGGTCTAGCGGAGGGCATCCCTCTACCTATGGCAGAGAGGTTGGATATATGTGAGCTTTAAAGTCCCATCCAACCTAAACAATTTTGTGGTTCTGTGATTTCTTTATTTACATAAAAACCAACAAATAACAAAACCCCAAAACCAAACAAAAAAACCCAAACCTCCAAAACAAACAAACAAAAAACCAGACAAAAAGCCCTCAAACAAATAAACCCTAGCACCACAAAAACCCAAAACCTAACAACAACAACAAAAAAACCCCAAACCAACCAAGTAAAAAAACACACAAAACACAAAAAACGCAACCCAAAACCCCTTCAAAATTTGTGTAAATATATGGAGTTTAGGATTGAGTTCTAGTGCTGCATTCCTTAATGGGTGTACAGATGCTCAAGTGTAGTAAGTCTAGTAAGTTTTAATGATATCTAATAATGTCTAATAAGCCTAATAATGTAATACATCTAATAAAATCTTCATTACCCAATTAAGAACAGATGTGAGTTGATAAATTTGATTCAAAGCGGTGTCTTTACTGTGTATCTACTGATCAACTTAGACTGAAAACAAAAAGAGAAAAAAAAAATTAATGTTTGCCTCAATTAAATGTAGTTTCCTTTATGCTTTTGAAAAGGATCCAGACAAGTTCCAGTTTGGCCGTACCAAGATCTTTTTCCGTGCAGGCCAGGTGGCATATCTGGAGAAGCTGAGGGCAGACAAGTTCCGAGCTGCCACTATCATGATCCAGAAGACGGTGCGGGGCTGGCTGCAGAGGGCCAAGTACCGGCGCCTGAGACAAGCCACCCTCACCCTGCAGCGCCACGTCCGCGGGCACCTGGCACGCAGGTGGGTCCTGGGGAGCCTCAGAGGGGAGGTCAGGTGTGAAAACACCTCTGCCCACCTCTGTTTTCACTCTGTTGCATCTTCTAGAGCTTAAACTTGGGGGTTTTGTATGAGGAACGTGGAGGATGCTCCGCTTTCTTGAAAGCAAGACACATAATGTGGGTGTGGGTAACACTGTGGTGAGAGTTTCTAAACTCTAAATTCAAGACTTACTTCTGGCCCCTCTCTTCAGTTTTATTTAGGGCCAAGAGACCAAAATTCTTTGCCTCAAACTGGTTTCATATTTACATTAGTTTAATTTCTAGGTGCTGGGCCAAGGTCTAAACATAGACACTCTGGTTTTAATGAGATGACTGTAGTACTCTGAAGGATTTAGGTGAAAGTGTTTCACAGAACTAATATTTTCCTGAGACAAGCCACCCTCACCCTGCAGCGCCACGTCCGTGGGCACCTGGCACGCCGGTGGGTCCTGGGAAGCCTCAGAGGGGAAGTCAGGTGTGAAAACACCTCTGCCCACCTCTGTTTTCACTCTGTTGCATCTTCTAGAGCTTAAACTTGGGGGTTTCGTATGAGGAACGTGGAGGATGCTCTGCTTGCTTGAAAGCAAGACACATAATGTGGGTGTGGGTAACACTGTGGTGAGAATTTCTAAACTCTAAATTCAGGACTTACTTCTGGCCCCTCTCTTCAGTTTTATTTAGGGCCAAGAGACCAAAATTCTTTGCCTCAAACTGGTTTCATATTTACGTTAGTTTAATTTCTAGGTGCTGGGCCAAGGTCTTAACATAGACAATCTGGTTATAATGAGATGACTGTAGTACTCTGAAGGATTTAGGTGAAAGTGTTTCACAGAACTAATATTTTCCTGGGACTGTCTTTGGTAAAGGGCATTTAGAGCAGCCAGGGAAGAGCTGCCTAGTTGGTATGCACTCCTCCCCTGCAGGGACCAGGTTTGTGTCTCTGTGATGTCCGAGGGGAGTTCTCAGGATTGATTGGCTGTATCCTCTGTAATGAGGAAAATCACTCCAAATCACTGGCAGGGGGGCTGTGTACAGTAGAGAACAACAGAGCCCAAGTGTTAACTCTTTCTGTGCAGGAACCTCAAGCTCCCTCATGTCAGTGGCTTGCTGGGGTGCCTGTAGGTAACACTGCTGGAGAGTGGGCTGCTGGTGGCAGGTGTGGGGTGGGTGTGAGGGAGCAGTGAAGCAATGGAATAGCATCTCAACACACTGGCCACCTTCCTTCTTGTGGCCCTTCTTCAAGTGAGACAATCAGCAGAAGAACATCAGAGACACTAGCTGAATTTGTGGTGTTATTTGTGGTTGTGAAAGGGGTTGGTGTCAGGGAGAAACAGCTGCTGCAGAGTTCCTTCTACATAATTTTTCAGTTTTCCTCTTTGTGCAGAGTTTGTAGGGTTGGATGGCATCTGAGTAACTACGGTCTCTTTTTGGAGACAGCCCATCCCTTATCCTCTTCAGGAAGCCCTGGCTCTGTGGGTCCTAATGAGGAGCCATTTGCCTCCATCAAAGGAATATATAAACTAATCCGATGTGGCTCTTAGTTTTGATACGCTGTTCACAAAATAACAGAAGTGGATCAAATTTCTGTATAATGCTGCATGCTGAGAGCAATAAATGAATCAGAAATTCAGCAAAACAAGCTAATTATTAAATTAAATGGAGGGTTTATGGGCATTTATTAACCAGTGTAACAGCAAATTGAACATGAGTTCAGCTGGAGAATGGGAGCAGCGTGGTGCAGAGTTGACCACATCCCTCATTATTTACTGTCTGTGAATTGCTCGAGGCTCTGCTCAGGAATGTTGCCAAAGCAGTGCACACCAGTTTAAATGTCAAATCAATTTGCTGCTGTTTTCACTGAGTCAGTAGATACCCTGTGTGACATGTGCTTTTTATAGTCAGGGAAGTGATGGAGCCAACCTGGGCACTGATTGGCGCAAGGACGCAAGGCAGAGAGTCCAAACCAAGGAAAACCTGGGGAATTACTTGGGTTTAATGCTGTTTGGGAACAAAGAGGTGTGTTGGTCTGTGGTTCCAGTGCTCCTGGGTTCCATGGCCGCTGTCTAATGGCATGGAGGCTTTCTGAGCCCAGCTATTGGGGTGTTCTTTCCTGAATACCATCAACCCACACTGGACGAAAAGTTTTCCTCTCCCTCTGGTTTAAAACTTACTTCATCAGAAACAAGTGGAGTTTTATTTTCCCTGCTTACCCTCCTCCTGTGCATTGCAGGCTTTTTGAGCACCTGAGGAGGACGAGGGCTGCCATCATCCTGCAGAGGCAGTACCGGATGCTGCGGATGCGCCGGGCTTTCCTGAGGGTCCGCAACGCCACCCTCACCATCCAGGCTTTTGCTCGGGGCATGTTTGTCAGGAGGATTTACCACCAGGTACACCTCCAGGGAGGGTCTCTGCATGAGGAAAGAACCTTTCTGTTTACTTCTGCAGTGTGTTTGTTGTGCCTGTGTTGATGTTTGTGAAGCTGACAGCCCCCAGTGTTGCTGGAGAACGGACGGTGAGGGCTTTGCTATTTAAAGCTGTGCAAGCAAAAAAACATTTTGGCAGCAGCACCTCAGCAGAGCAGCTAAATGGAGTTAGTCACTGTGGTGCCGGGAGGCCTTGTGGAGATGTGGAAATGTGGAAATGTCATTTGATCTAACCTGTGCTCTGCTAAAAGCTCCCAGTCCCACTGAGTGTATGTCGGAGCTGCATGCAGGGGCTGTTCCCAGTAGGGTGGGAAGATGAGGGTCTGTCACAGAAGGCAGTAAGTAATTTATTGGTGGAAATAGCTCCTTAAACAGGTCTCTCCTTTAGCTTTCTGTGTTAAACCAGGAGCCAGACACAAAAGATACAGAGTTTCATGACAGCAGTGATACAACAGTGGCCTTAAAGACCACCTCATTGCAATCCCCTTCTATGGGCAGGGACACCTTCCACTATCCCAGGCTTCTCCAAGCCCTGTTGAGTTTGGTCTTGGTCTCTTCCAGGGATCCAGGGGCAGCCACAGCTGCTCTGGGCACCCTGTGCCAGGGCCTCCCCACCCTCACACACAGCAATTCCAGCCAATATCCCATCTGTTCCTGCCCTCTGGCAGTGTGTCCCTGTGTCCTGTCTGTCCATCCCTTTTTCAAAGTCCATCTCCAGTCCTTCTCTGTCAGGAAACTGAGAACAGCTTTGGAGAATCTTCTGTCCACTCCTCAGACCCAGCACTGTGTTGGTAGTTATCTAAATTGGTGCCTGACTGGCTTGTGGGGCTACTCCAAGAAGTGAGAGGCATCATGAGGGACAAGCCTGTTCCTGGAAATAATTGAAGTTACCTGGATGCCTGGTGACCTTCCAGAGGGACCAGGGTTGTCCTTTGAGACACAGCAGCTGGTGATAAGGAATTTGTGCTGCCACTGCTTTTTCAGCATCTGTTTTTTAAATTGGAAGCTTCTGCAGGGGAGGCAGCTGGTCCAGAAGTTAAACTCTCTTGAGATTAAAGACCACCCAAATCTTAACAAGGTGTAGAAGTTGTCTGAAGGTCTGACCTCTCAATTCTGAACATCTTTAATCTCTGGACCACCTGGGTATAGGTTTTAGATATAGGTGTTATTTCCAGTGCATGTTCAGTGACAGATGCAGGGCTGTGGGTGATGATCTGTGGGATGAGGGCATGCCCAGTGTCCACCAAAATTTTGCTGTAAAGCTGAAGTAAGTCTTCAGAGCAGTGCAGTGGGGTTTCTTCTACCTCTTTGAGCATCCCTAGCTTTCCTCATTTGTGAATGCCAAGGCTGGAGACATACAAAGCTCATTTCACAGTCATTCTTGCTGCATCCTAAATTCATATAATCCCTTTATTCTGAATTAAAATTTGCAACTGCAAAGAAAGCCTTAGGGTGAAACAAAATATTTGTAAGAGAAGCAGATAGGATAACCTTTTCTGGAACAATGTAACCCAAACTAATAACAATAAAATGTCTTGTGATCTTCAAATTCTCCTATTTATTTCCTTAGCAGACTGAAGCATAAGGAAGCTATTAACAACATGCTGTTTGTATCTCTAAAATGTCAGCCTTCAGTTTTAGAGGAAAAAATTGAACTGCCACTGACTGACAAGATAGCTGTAAATTTTGGGGGAAGAAATTCAGTGCAAACCTGCCACAAATTTCATGAAAACAGATAAAAATTACTAGTAATTGAACTGTGCTAGAGAACTGGCTGCAGACCATAGTGAAAGGACTCATGGTTTTATTTGAAGGTTATCCACATGATATGAAATCCCATCAGGACAGCATTTATCTGCAGTAAAAATTATCATAATACAGAGGTGGAACACAGGAAAAAAAGTCTACAGACCTGTTCTGATGTGGGTGATGTCTGATGCTGAGGGGACAGTAAATTCATTGCTAGGTGTGGGTGTGTCTGTTAATGACTTTATTCTGGAGCTGTGGCTCTGGTGGATCTCAGTACTATTCTGTGGTCCACAAAAGTCACACTTGAGCCCAGATGTCACCTACTCCCACCAAGTCCTCACAACCAGGATCATATTCCCTCATGTCACTGACCAAGCAGGTCTTTGCTTTGAGACCAGGCAGGCTCCTAGGAGAGGTCTGGGTGTGCCCTGCCTGCCTCAGAGGAGAACAGTGCCTGGAGAAGCCTCCAAAAACAGGGTTGGAAGTACTGCCCATGAAAGGGGGTGCAAAACAACAGCCTCCATTTCCAGCCATCAGCCCCTGCATCTACTGAGACATTCCTTGGAGGAGAAGCCTTTTCTGAGGCAGTTTGGGAAGTGTTTAATGAAGTGTTTTGGCAGTTTGTCGCAGCCAAAGCGGAGTTGTTGTATACAGCTGACTTTCCAGGAACGGCCTTAAGCTGAAGGAAAGTAGATTTAGGGAAGATACTGGGAAGGAATTCCTGGCTGTGAGGGTGGTGAGGTCATGGTACCAAGTGCCCAGAGCAGCTGTGGCTGCCCTTGGATCCCTGGAAGTTTCCAAAGCTGGGTTGGACAGGGCCTGGAGCGGCCTGGTCTGGTGTAAGGTGTCCCTCCCCATGCTGCATCATCTTTGAGGTCCTTCCAGCCCAAACCAACCTGCGATTTCCACAATTCCGAGCCTTCTCTGCGTTGATTGCCCACGTGTTTTGCAGATGCTGACGGAGCACAAGGCCACCATCCTGCAGAGGTACGCCCGGGGCTGGCTGGCCCGCGCGCGGTTCCGCCGTGCCCGGGCGGCCGCCGTGGTGCTGCAGTGCCACTGGCGCCGCCTCAGGGCCCGTCGCCAGCTCCAGGCCCTCCGCATCGAGGCACGCTCGGCGCAGCACCTCAAGAAGCTCAACATCGGCATGGAGAACAAGGTGGTGCAGCTGCAGAGGAAGGTGGATGAGCAGGTATGTTGCTGAGGACAGGCCTGGCCCGGCTTTGTTGTCTGAGAAGGGCCGTGGTGGTGGTGGTGGCAGCCGAGTGTTTGTTGGGGTGGGACACAGATTGCTTGGAGAGCTGCAGGAGCCACGCTGGAATTGTTGTGGGGACTGCCCAGCAGGGCTTGGGGTGGCAAGATAGAATGGCAGAATTTTCAGTTTTTGCTTGAAAACCCAGGCCTGCTCCACGTGGGATCCAGTGTCACGGGTTTGGGGCTGAATTGCCCCTGCTGTGTTTTTTGCTCTGTGAGCGCCGAGTGTGCAGAGTGTCGGCCACCAGTGGTGCTATGAACCTTGTGTCTTGGGAGTCACATTCCCTAGAAGATAAACAGCAGTTTGGGTAAATACTTTCTTTTGAGCACGCTTGTGTTACTAGACACAATGACTCTCCAGGAGTAAGGGGAGAGTGGGATGGTGTGATATGACAGATCCCTGCGTGGGATGACTTGATGACCTTACAGTGATTGTTTGATCACAAGGGTGTTATCATCAGTAGCCATTTGCCATTAATAAGCTGCAGAGCAATGGTTTGATTTTACACACATAGAAGGATAATTTTTTCACCTACTAATGTGTGCAAATTGCTCTGTTAAATATCTTCTGTGTTGCTGTACAAAGCATTGAGGGGTGGTCATAAGAAATGCGGAGTGGGACCTAGTTGTATTGACTAATATCAACAGGGAAATTCATATCCACATGTACCCTTAAACTGAATTTTTACAGGTAGTAAAACATTCTCTTCAGTCAGGATTGGCCCTTATTTGTAGCACCAGTTTGTGATAATTCCAGTTTATCATCCTGAGATGTTGTCAGGGACCTTTGTCCATCCCACACGGCTCCCTCACCACCTGAAATGTATGACACAAGCATTCCTGTGCTGGAGGGGATGACAAGTGGCTCTGTATTGTCTCACATGGTGCAGAGTCAGGACACACAGGGGTTTGCACTGCTGTGGACACCCTCACTGCAGGGTTAATTGCCTGCAGTGCATTAACTGCACTGCAACAGGGTCCAGCTTTCAGACCCTGGTGTTTAATTTTAAAATGTCTGTTTCCATAGTTAGATTTTGCTAATGGTAGCTCAGGAATGGAAAAGTCTCAGGAGAAGGTTCGATAGGACCTTTCATCCAGGAGGTATTTTTGTGGAATTGAATAGGATGAGTCATTCCAGGTCCAGGTATTTTGGGCTGAGGTCGTGCAAGGAGTGTGAACGTCATTGCTGGACCTGCTGAGCTGCTGGACTTGACACTGGAACATCAGTAGTATTTTTTAATTTTTATTTTCCCTTATTTCCTGGCTAGGAGAAGTGTGGCAGTGGAAGGCAGTGGAACAGTAAAGGAAAAAAAAACCCCAATATTTGGTTAGCATTGGCTTTCCTGTCGTGGGTTATGAAAGCAGCAGAAGGATCTGCTTTAGGGAAGGATTCATGGAGAGCTTTTAACCAGGCAGAAATAATGGCCTTGAGCTCGTCTTGGTCTCCCTCAGTCTTGCCACAGACTGTTTTGTAGGAGTTTCTTGGATGCTTTCTGTGTAGCTTTTGCAGGAAAGAATTCCTGCTCTGGATTACACGTGGTGGTGTGTCCAGTGAGCTGAATTTAACCATCCTTCCAGGGCTGCCAGGTTTTCCTGGGACGCTTTGGAAGTGCTAATGAGCACCGTTCCAGTAGATTTTCTTTTCAGTGCACTGAATTTTTTTTTCTGGCACGGTGTATTTGCAGTATCATAGTTTCCCTGAAGGATCTTGCTTTCAGTCCTTTCTAATCTATAAACACAACCTTTGAAAATACCAATTAACTTTTCAAGAAAAAAAAGGTATGCAGCAGGTAACCTGGAGAGCTGCAGTTGTATCGTTTCTTGAGTAGCTGTGGAAGAAAATGTTTCTATTTCTGCTACTTCAGCTCATGCATGAGTAGAGATGCAATCCTCCCTGTGCCCCTAAGGAAGAGATCTTTCTTTGAAAACATTAAAACCTATTATTGTACATCAGCCTCAGCTCAGATGCTCTGGCATCTGTAACAGGAATCATTTAATTAAGTTTTTTAATCAGGTGAGGGATTTTTTGCACACAGAAGAAAGATTTTGATCTATTTGCTGTGAGACATCCTCACTGGAGCACTTTCTTTTCTATTTACATTGGGCCAATTCCTCCTCCTCTTTCTTTTTTTTTTCCCCTCTGGCTTTTTTTTTCTTCAATTTATTTTCTTTAAATCTGTTTGTTGGAATTGCCTGAGATACTTATAAGGCATGTGCCTAATTTTCTATTGGATGTTTATGCAGCCAGTATTTAGACACACTGTGAGCTCTCTACACCGTCCCTGCAAGCAGTACTATCTCAGTGAGCATTATTGTAAATAAAACTAGTTTGGGTAACAAGCTGATGAGTTTGCTAGGTCTGCCTTTGGTAGCAAAACAAACCAGGTTTATTCACAGAGGCTGGCTTGAAACCACGACTGTCTCAGATCTGCAGGGCTGGATAATGATTGAAAATAAATCAAGTTCAAGTTCAGTAGGGTCTGTTGAGCAATCTCTGATTGCAGTGGGGAGCAATCCAGTAAATGGTCTCTCGTGTTTCTAGTTGTTAATAAAAAACCCAGAACCATTCCTGTGTATTTATCTTGTATTTTCATGAAAATCCCAGTTGGGTGGTGTGTAAAACCATGTACACAAGGTTCTGAAAATGCATTTTCTTGGAAATGTCTTTAGAGCCACTGCTCTGGAGCCAGCCTGGGACACCTGGGGCTCTCCACCTCCACAAGAGAAGGCTCCAGGGAGAGCTCCCAGCCCCTGCCAGGGCCTCCAGGGGCTCCAGGAGAGCTGCACAGGGACTGGGGACAAGGCCTGCAGGGACAGGACACAGGGAATGGCTTCCCAGGGCCAGAGGGCAGGGCCAGCTGGGATCTTGGGAAGGAATTGCTGTGTGTGAGGGTGGGCAGGCCCTGGCACAGGGTGCCCAGAGCAGCTGTGGCTGCCCCTGGATTGCTGGAAGTTGATCCAAGGCCAGGCTGGACAGGGCTTGGAGCACCCTGGGCTAGTGGAAGGTGTCCCTGCCCATGGCAAGGGTAGCACTGGATGGGCTATAATGTCCCTTCCAGCACAAATCATTCTAGGATTCTATGAAATGCCTTTGGTCATGCAGAAATTTTAATTTCCTAATATGATACGAATGCTGAATTTTGATGTTCATTAATAATTCATTACTAGAGAGCAAAGGAAAAAAATGTTAATATGCCTCATTTGCTTGTTTTTCCATCTGTGATGTGTCTTCATCTTGCTTCAGAGCACTGAGATGCAGTAAGAGGGGGTGCTTTGGGAGGTCACCTTAAGAGGTCACCAGAAGGATGATCAGAGCAAACTTTAAAAACCAGAATGCATTTTAAATTTCAGAATGGTTCTTATGGTATCAAGATGATCTACCCAAAGTCAGCACAGCTTATGTAGTAGGCTTTTAATGAAGCTCTTGGTCTTTGGCCTGCAGATGTCTAATAATGATGGTGTTTTATTAGTCACAATGTAGCCCCCATTGACTTTGATTTGCAGCCCAAAACTCAGCTAAGTCTGCTGAATTTTCAGTTCTCAAAACTGGGGAGCAAATCACTGCTGAGTGCTTAGAAAGGATGACTGAGCTGGCACAGGACTTAAAACTGGAGGTTTTGGGAGCTCCTTGTGCTTGAGGCTGCAGTTCTGCATTGTCACTCCAGGTTTCTGCAGGCATGGGATTCAGGAATAGAAGGATAAACTGCAAAAGGAATACTACAACCCCCCCAAAAAATGGCAAACCAATCACATGTAGCAATACTATTTGGAAGCTGTAGTAGAAGTGTAGTATTTTGGTTTGGTTCCCAGTGCTACCAAGAGTTGTTTGCTTTTGCTCAGAGTGGTATCAGCATAATACCAATTTGACAAATGCTTCTGTAATCGTTGCCAAAATGTTATTGAGTTTTTGTCACAGCTTAGAAATAGCTTTTAGCTTTATGGGCTTCATTAGCATTTGCATGGAAACATTTGTTTTTGGGGGTCTGTCACCCACCATGCTTGAGGATTTGGGTGGTTACTTTTGTGGTGCATCACTGCATGCATCGATGTCACCTGTGCTCTTGTTCTCTTCTTTTTGGGATGCTGGCTGCAGAACAAGGAGAACAAGCTTCTGAACGAGCAGCTGTCCATGCTGACATCAGCCCACTCCTCCGAGGTGGAGAAGCTGAAGAAGGAGCTGCAGCAGTTCCAGCAGAGCCGGCGGGGCGATGGCAACCAGCTCCTCAGCCTGCAGGAGGAGATGGAGCGGCTGCGGATGGAGCTGGAGAGAGCTCACGGGGAGAGGGAGGTCATGGAGGACAGCCACGGCAAGGAGAGGGACCTGCTGAGGAAGGTACCTCTGTCTGTCTGTCTGTCTGCCTCAGGTTGTCTCCTGCAGCTGGCCATGCTGCTGAAAGCTCGCTCTTCACAGCTCTGGAGGGGAGTGTCTGTTCTTAGTTATTATTATTTCTGTTGCTCTAAGAATGCCCCTAGGGTTTACCTTCAGCTCATGGGGCAGCAAGGACAGGTGGATTTCCCTGCAGGAGGAGTGGCTGCCTTGTGTCAGGGCACCCCACCCTGATGCCTTTTGTGCTGCCAACCACAAGGAAACGCCCCAAACACATCTGGAAGTCAGGATGCCTAATAACCGTGAATATCATGGAATCAGAGAGTTGTAAAGGTTGTAAAATACCTGTGAAATCACCAAGTCCAACCATCAAGCCCAGCACCATGGTGTTCAGCACTAAACCATGTCCTCAAGTGCCACATTCCTGCGGTTTTTGAACACCTCCAGGGCTGGTGATTCCTCCACTGCCCTGAGCAGTCTGTTCAATGCTTTACAAGCCTTTCAGTGAGAAAAGTTTCCCTAATACCCAATCTAAACCAGCCCTGGCACACAGGGTGTGAAGCTGCTTTTCATGTCCTAAGATTCATGTGTATGCCAGAGCTTCGTGTGTGTACAGTGATTCCTCATGGTGTGTAATGCAAATTACTGGAGAGGGCTGTCACAGATG
This sequence comes from Mixornis gularis, assembly GCA_003546035.1. Taxonomy (NCBI): domain Eukaryota; kingdom Metazoa; phylum Chordata; class Aves; order Passeriformes; family Timaliidae; genus Mixornis; species Mixornis gularis. The sequence goes on along the minus strand of QVAJ01000046.1, from coordinate 4,209,097 downwards.
CTGCAGATATTAGGGAGATGTAAATACTCCTCATCCTAGCCCAGGATGGGGCACAAGGCTCAGTTTCTGATGTGGCTGGTGTTGTGCACAGAGCATGACCTGTGTGTGGACCAGCCTCCCTCCGTGAGGGGAAGCACTGCTCCAGAGCCAGCTGGTGGTTGTTACAGCCTTTTATAGGGTTTGGAGCTGGGATATAAGCAAAACAGATTTATTTTTTTTTCTTCCTTCTTCGTGCAAACCCACAGAATATCCTGGTTTGGAAGGGAACCACAAGGGCAAACAAGTGCAGCTCCTGTGCTTTATCCCTTGGGGTAGAAGGGGTCCAACACTGCCACCATTGTACAAGAAGGCATTCCAGTGGGAGAAAGAGACTTCAAAGTGTAGAGCTTGTTTTGCAGATAGTAAAGATGGACCTTTTGCCCTGAATTTCTTTGCTGATCAGATTAATTCTGAGTAACACTCGTTCCCTTAACCTGAGGCACTGACATCAGAGTTCAGTTTCCTTCTGCAAATGCTTGTGGCTGCTCAAGCTGGATCCATGATATCTCTTCTGCACCAGAAATTGAATTGAATCTTTAATCCTGCTATTGGAAAGAATTTAGGGCTTTTCTACTCAATAAATTGCAAATAAAAAGCTGTTTTGCAGCTGTTGTTCTAGAACAGTACTTGGTGTGTGACAACCTGAAGATGAATCACTTTTGGAAATTGAAAAATAAAAGAGCCTGGAATTAGCTGTGTTATTATTACGGTGGTAGAATAGTCTTATATAGAGGCTCTTCTAGCAATGGTGCTGTGGCCAACCTCCCCTGGAGGCTGAGCCCTCAGCTGGTGGGTTTGGCTGAGAGGCTGTGGTGAAGGACTGTAGCCAGGGTGATTTACCCTGAACCTCTGGCATGACTGAAATGCACTTTTGGGAATGCTTCTCAAAGAGGTGAACAGTCTGCACACTGGCTTGCCAGTCCTTGGCTGGGCTGAGAGAGCTGCCAGGTGATCATTTATTTCACTCCTTGTACCTGTGGTGCACTCACACAGGGACTTGTGAAACCAGTGATTTCCTTTTAAAATTACAAGGTTCTTTTTGGTGCAGGGCTCTGTTCATTAGCTGGGTGCAGCACAGGCTTTTAGGGCCTTGAAAGGATGCTTGATTTTAAAGGTGATGCAGCTGAGGATAAACTGTGTCTCTGTTCTTGCTTGCAAATCCCCTTCGAGCACTTGGATGGAAGGTTGGCTTAATGACTGAAGAAATGCTTTAAAAAGCATGAAAACAAAGCAGAGACTTTCCCTTGTTGTAAAAGTGCCTACAGCAGAGCAAATACTGTGCATTTCACCATGAAAATAGACGGTTTAATTATAAAACATTTCAAATGAGCAGTGCGGGCTCCCATTTCTGGCGTTAGCTTTGCATTGCTCCCTTCTATTCCTTGTAAGTGGGAGGATGGAGAGGACCTGTTTCCTTCCTGAAAATATGGATTTAGCCAGAACGATTCCCAAGAAAAATTGTGGGAAGAGATTTTTGAGTTGCTGTAATATCTGCTAGAAGCTGGGAAGCACCATGAAACTAAATTCAGGTGAGAAACAGTTTTCACCTTCAGTATCAAGATGACACCATGGCCATGGTTGTAGTGGGACAGATTCCCAAAGACATCTCACTTCTGAGTGAAACTGAGATGAGCCTTTAATTTTTCTGCAGCTCCTGCAAATCCATGTCAGTTATGATTTAGTTACTGGAAAAAAGTCCTTTAATCTCTTTGTCATAGCTATTCTCTCCAAATCCTTAATTTTAGAATAGCTCTTATTTAATTTTGTGATGAAGTTTGAAACATCTGGGTAAGTACCAACAGCTCTTTCTAGGGCTTTTGGTAGTACCTAATCTTCTTGCTTGGTGAGCTAGAATAATTCACAGCCCTGCCAGGAATTTCATTAGGAATGTGCCAAATGCCATCATCCTTTCCTTACAAGACTGGGGGAGGATGGAAGGCAGATCTCATGAGCAGGGTAACACTCAGATAAGACCTGCAGCCATCCCCTGCTCAGCATCTTCCACAGAAATCTTTCCAAGCAGGTGCTGTTGCATTTGAAGCACCTCCAAAGATCTGTTTCCTGTGGAAGGATGGTGAGGAGGAGGAGGTATAAAAGTCGTCTGTGTAGGTATCAGGGATGGAGTTGGTACTGCTTGGCCACGGTGTGTCCTGCTCCCTTTGCCTGTCCCCATGTGTAGTGGACTGTTCCTGTTCCCAATGGGCTTGGTTACACACAGGTTTTGAACACTGAATGTCTCAAAAATACCCATACCAAACCTGGATTAGAAATTTTAAAATCTGGGAATAGTTGTTGTGGATTCTATTAAGTCTTTCTCTTCCAAATATCCTCTCAGCAGAGTTGAAAATACTCAAGATTTTTGTCCAATTTTGTTTTCCAACTATCATAGCTTTGGGCAGAGAATTCCTTATCAGGACCCAATAAAAAGCATTAGTAAAATAATCCCACTGCCTTAATCTTTTTCTGATGGGAGAAACAAGAAGAGTTCCTTGCTGTCCCATTGCAGCACAGGTTTTCCTTCCACTCCATCACTCCTGTATCTCTTCTCCAATTTTTCAAGAATTCTTCCTACCTTGAAGACACTAGTGCTGATCTAATGGCAGATGTGATTTATGGTGAAGGAGTACAGTTGGTTTTGGTACAGAATATTAAAATCTTGGCTCAGTTCACAGCATTTAAAACACCAATACTCTTGGTGTATGCTTAAATTGTGGGGTTTTTCACTTTCTGGTCATACATCCAGACTCCAGCCTTCTAGGAGAGATGCAGACAGATGTAATGCAGATAGCTGGAGTAAATTAACAGGGAGAGTAACAAGTGGGGAGATTTTTCAGTTTGTGCATGGAACAGGACTGATTCAGTTGTGACTCACAAGAAAATATTCACTGTGCTTTTGTCCTCATCATTAGTATGTATCTGGCATAGCCAGTGTTTGATAAAACGCCTTAATTTGAACACGCTTGTGTGGAAGACTGAAATCTGTGCTAGGAAGACATGCCAGCTGGGCTGCCTATGAATTTAATCTAGTGGTGACAGCAAAATTATTACTCTTGGGCTTTGAAAACTCTTATTGTGGTGTTTGCAGTGTTGTTTATCGTTGGCGCCTTGAGATCCTTCTGCCGTGTGTAGCCATTTCCTAAGCAGTGCTACAGGAAGTGAAGGAACTGGCATAGGGAATGACACGTGCTGGGGTGATGTGTGTTCTCCCACCTGACAGCAGCAGAATCATCACAGCTTAGCTGTGGCAGTGTATTTCACTTGACAGTATTCTGGTTGTGTGTTTTGACATAACGCTGTTGAACGCACCAGAATTCAGGAAGCTGAGTAATGTTCCAGGATTGGTTGCTGTCAGCATCAGTCCGGCCTTTCAGTTGTGACAAGTGAAAGTAGCATTTTTCAGGATTTAGTTCCTGTTCTCATTATTTTTTACGAGGCAATTGTTGTTGTTAATAATTGCTAAACAAGCTGCTGTTGTATTGCCAGGGGCCTTGGTAGATGTCATTCCTCGCTGTACCAGAGGTTCTGTAGTTTAGTGGTAGTAGTGGTAGTGTAGTGGTAGTAGAGGTAGTGTAGTGGGAAGCACTGAAGTGACTCATCGTGCTACATGGACTGGGGACAATAAAGTTAAAAAAGCCTGACCTATTCACTCAGCTCACATTCACTGTGTCCATCTCAGCTCCTGAAGTGCTGCATCTCTGGGAACAATCTGCAGATTTATTTCCCCAGCAGCTGTGACTCAGCGCTGTCACTGGAAGACAATGATGAGGCCCATTGAGATGTAAAAATAAACCTCTGATTTGATGACCTGAGCACTTGCAAGACCTGTGCTCCTGCAGATCGTGGCCACCAAGTCCTACTGCTCAGTATTTTGTAAGATTCTGCTGAAAATATTGATTAAAGGGAGAAATGCATTCAGGAAAGGGAAAGTTATTCTGTTGTAGCAGTGCATTTCTCCTGTGCTTCTGCCACTGGTGTACAAAGGATAAGGGGCAAAGCACAGGGGAACAGATCTTTTAAAGAGCAAAGAGAGGCTGAACAAAGCCCCCTGTCTCCTGCCAGGTGAAATTAATCCCCGCAGGAGCTCTGCCCTGCAGCCAGCAGTAACTCTCTGCCTTGTTCTGTAGCGTATCTCCGACCTGGAAGAAGAAAACGCTCTCCTGAAGCAGGAAAAAGAGGAGCTGAACAGCAGGATTCTCTGTCAGTCTGAAGGTAGGAAAAACTGCCTATAGCATCATCATGCCTCCATTAGACAAGGCCTTAATCTTCTCCCCTGAAGCTCATTTTCCTTGCCTTGAAAAGTGCTAATCTTCCCATGACTCTTTCCTGGTGGCCTTGGTCTCTATTTTGTTGTGCAGGTAGTTCTGTTCTTGCTGTCCTACTGGTGGGTGATAGGCCAGAGGCCAGTTTAATTGGTGAAATACATAATAAAGTACCTAGCAAGGATTTTTAGTTCAGTTGTGTTAAAGCATTTCATGCAGATGGTGTGGGAGGCAGTGAAGTCGAGGGAGTAGGGAATAGCAGTGTCCCAAGAATGATTAATAAGGGATCCAAGGGGTAGCACAACTCACATTATTGAGCTGTGACAAAGGATTTCTCTAGTGTGACACCAGCCTGTGAGTGTTTTTTAAAAGCACAGACTTAGCTGACAAAGTCATACATAGGGGAAGCAACCTGGGAAAATCCAATTTCACAAAAGGGACTCTCATGCGTGTATTGAGCTTTTCTATTTTTTGCCATCATTTCAGCTTTGATTTTCGAGCAGGATTTACAAAGATCATCATGCTGTGGCTGTAACTATCACTGCTCTGTGGTACTTGTGAAGTGCCTTTTGCTCCTAGCCTAACACAAAATAAAGGAATGAAGATAACATATTAAGAAGAACCTTGCTGCAAATATTTATTCATCCCTTACAGGATGCTTTTGGAGCATCAAAGATGGGAGAAAGGAAGTGGAGGGGGTTGGTTTGTTGTTCACCCATTTAAAACAACACACGGGCTACATTTGCCTGGTTCCTCAGGAAGGGGAGGGACTAGGTTTGCTTCCAGAGGGGTATTGTCAACAAATAACTGAATTTATTTGAATATAAACTTTGAAGCCCCACAGTCTTGCCATGGTAAATGGTTGATGATGACATGAGGATGAGCTGGTGTTGTTGATGTGCTCCTGTGCCAAAGCTGCTGGTGGAAAGCAGGCAGGGAAGTTTTTATATGCAGCAAGTACCACTTCTTCAACATGAATGTATTTCTGTACTGTGCTAGTCTTTTCTTAAGTGGGTTTATGGCTGGCCTATGGGAGTTGGAGCTGCCACAGTTAAATGATGGTTTGTAGGTGCTGGAGACTTCTCTTTAACTCAAGGCAAAGGACTGCTCTGCAAGCAGAAGAGCTCAAGCTGTTTCATATCTTGAGGGGACAAATACAGATTATAATAGTCTCTAAATATTAGTGAATGCTTACATGGGTTTTAAAGTTCCTTGGCTGAGAGTATTTTGTTCATTAGTTGTTGTTGCACATGTTTACAAGAAGCTCGTTTATGACCTAAAGTTCATAATTTCTTTTTTTTTTCCCCTTCCTATTTTAAAGACGAATTTGCACGAAACACAGTTGAGGAAAATATCCAGATGAAGAAAGAGCTGGAAGAAGAGAGATCTCGTTATCAGAACCTGGTGAAAGAGTATGCAAGTCTGGAGCAGAGATATGACAACTTGAAGGATGAAATTGCTATTATTAAGGTAATGAAACTGGAATTATCCCTGTTCTCTTGTGTCCTGGACCTGATGCTGGTGCCTGGAAAATGTGGCTCATTCACCCCCAAAACATTTATTAGAGCTGCCATTAGTGGGCAGTTTGTGCTTGGTATTTCTAAGAATACCTCTCTGCACTGGAGCCAAACCACTTGTGTGCCTTGAAAAAGGAGCTTGGTCCTCTATTGCACGGTCCTCCATGCACTCTGTGAAATGCTTAGAGATGTCTGTGAATCTCAGCAAAAGCTGGCTCATGCTTGTTCTTCTTTTGCTTTTGTGTCAGTGATGTTTGTGTGTAGGTGTTGGGTTAAAAAAACAAACAAAAAAACCCTCCAGCAATATGACTTCAGAATTTCAAAACTCAAACTCTTTAGGTTCAGCATCGCTAAAGTGTTAGAAAAACTGTTGAAAATCAGAGTGCTGCTGGATTTGATGGAAGGCTGAGTGTTTAGAGAGGGTCCTGGAGGGTGCTGTCAGCAGCACAACCTTGAGCTCAGATTTGCATGTTCACACTTACTAGGCGTCTGGTATCATGAAGAGCCTTTAATTCATGCAGAATTTTTAAACTGAGCTTCTACATCACTTTTGCACTTTGAAGTGTTAATATGAATTTTAAGTATAGGGCATAAAAACTTAGAACATGTAATATTTATAGGGTAACTTAAGTGTATAGTCACATATTTTCTCTAAAAAAGCAACACTTCCAGAGGAATCCTTTAACACTGGGTGCTTTATGTGTCTGCATCATTTCTTGGCAACAGGCACCAGGGCACAGGAGAAATCCATCCAACCAGAGCAGCTTGGAGTCTGATTCCAATAACCCATCCATCTGCACCTCTGAGATCGGGGACACCGAGGATGTGATACAGCAGGTGGAGGTACAGTGAACCAGCAGGGAGGGTGTCGTGGTCTGGGTGGTGGAAAGGTGCTGTGACCTTCCACGCCAGAAGTGTCTTCAGAAAGACACCACCCTGTTCAGCACAGGAACAGGCACTCAAGAGTGATCAGCTCTTTTGTGACTGCTGCCTTGGCAGCAGGGCCGTGATTGTCACTCCAGGTGATACAGGAGAAAGAACCACGGGACCCGGTTTTCCAGTCCTCAGGAGCCTTCCTTGTTCAGTGGAATCCAAAGGGAGAAGAACCCCAAGGAGGAAGAACTGAAAAACTCAGGGGAGCAGGGATTATATAGGGTAGCCAGGGGGGTGGGGTTTTACAGCTTGGCCAATAGGGAAAGGAACTGGGAAAGGGACCAATCAAAGAGAGGATCCAGAAAGAAACAGTCGACAGGGGTAAAAACCAGGAACTGCGGAACTAACCAATGGGAAGTAATAAATTAACATAATGTTGCAAAGGCTCATGGATTTGACACACTTTGCTCACCATGAGCAGGAGAGAAGTCTCTTAAGGAGAATTCCCAGGGGGAGATGACTGCAACCTGAATTAGCCTAAAGAGTGCGCATTTTCTATGGGAGAGCAGTGTCATTTTGGGTGGTGTAGGGGCCATCAGTGGAGGGCAAGGGAGCCCTGTTTTGGGGTGGTGGGTGTAGGATTTGTAGCACAGGGGGGCACTGCAGGTCGGGCAATAAGGGGTGACGGAAAAAATTGATTCCGTGCCGTTAGAAACGCGTAATTAATTTTGTGAGAGGGACAGCAGGGTTGTGGTGCTCTGTCAAACTGCTTGTTTGGAGCATCAGAGCTCTAAAAACAATACAGTGCTGTCTTTGGCCCATACCATCTTAAAGACGGATGAAAATTCATCACAGCAGTTAAACCCAGCACTGATGGATCATGACTGTATCATGACCCTTCTCCGCAAGGACACCAGAATTCATTGCCCTCTTGCCCCGAGCGTTTTCATTCCCATGCATCTTTGTGGATGCCTTGCTGGCCAGCACAGCCCCTGTAATCAAATCAGCAGTCTCCTAATGCAGGAAAGAGCAGCACAAATTATTCCTTGGCTATCAAGAATCCTGTGGGAAAGGGAAATGTGTTTTTTACTTACATCTGATAGAACAGGCTGCTTTTTAAAGTCCGCTTTTCTGACTCGAGAGCACTTGTGGGTGATGAATGTTCCTAGGGTCTGCCACCCCCTGGCAAGACCATACTTTGTGTACCAATACCATGCCTGCAGAAACCCCCACTTCCCTTTGCTGGCTGCTGTGTTATATTGCTTTAGTATTTCTAAACTGCTTTTTATTTTTTGAAATCAAAGTAATCAGTATTGACTGTGCTTTGTTATAAAATATTCCGAGTGAAGGCAGTTAAAAAACCTCCCAAAATAAATACTTGACTAAAAGGGACCCAGTTGGGCATTTTTGATGTTCTTAGCCGCCATCACCTATTTATCTATTGGGCTATTAAGCATTCAGTGATTTATCAAAACAAGTCAGGTATTTTACTGACATGAAAAATAGGTGTTTAAAAATGTGGATTTGTTCTTTGGAAGTACATACGCTTAGGATGCTCCTGTTCCTGGCTGTGGCTGATGTACAGTCAGGGTGCATCTGGCACTGTGCACGGTTATAAAACTTGACACTGAGGTCTTCTCTTTTTTCCCCTCTCTCCTGTTCTTCTCCAGGAGATTGGGATGGAGAAGGCAGCCATGGACATGACCCTCTTCCTAAAGCTACAGAAGCGAGTGAGGGAGCTCGAGCTGGAGAGGAAGAAGCTGCAAGCCCAGCTGGAGAAAAAGGAGCAAGAGAGCAAGAAATCCCAGGCAAGAGGCGTCTTTTCATGGATACTAATATTTCATATTTGTGGCTGGCTTTCCTTGATTGCCTGAGGCCACGTGATGTAGGAATTTAGCTTTGAGAGTGACAAGTTCAACATAAGAGGCTACAAATCCATCTGGAAAATGGAGATAAACCTTTTTTTGTCAGCTAGGGACAATTGGACAGGAGAACTGCTTTATTTATTTCTTACAACAAATTGGTTATATACAACACTGGTTATATACAAACTGGTTATAAACATATTTGGGGCAGTATCTTAAGCTTTTTGAAAGCAGTGAAATGTAGAACCAATTTTGGCACACGTTATTCCACCAGCACTGACCCTGTGTCTCACATGTGGCACCCTGCATGTTCAACAACCCTCCCTTTTGGATGATTTCTGTTATTCAAGCCACCCATCCAGCAGTGTGTGGCATGAGCTGTAGAGCACTTCACACATGTGTCAGTCAGGCTGATGCCCTCAGTTTGGTTTTATTATTGTCTGCATGTTTTGGGTGGGATTTTTTTCCTCAGTAATGATCATAGAGAGGAATACAGGTTAAAAGTAGTGTAGTAAATCAGGAATATCAGGGTATCTGTTAGAAGAATGGGTTCCTCATTTCTGCTGCAAGGCAGGGGTATTCTTCTACTGTGTTCTTCCTTCCTTGTAAAAAAACAAACTTTCTGCAGTTTGAGTTGCTTGCTTGAAAGCAAATTAAAAACACGTATATTTAAAAAATCAAGGTTACTGGCAGCTCCGTGAGAACTCAGGGGACAGGTATCTCTAAGTCTGAAAATACAGATCTCTAGGTTATGGTGAGCTGACTTCTGGGATGGGGGGTTTTAATAGCAGATCTCTTGTATGTGCTTTCCCTGACATCTGTAGCCAAGGTTCTGTGGCTTGTCAGAGGCCAGAGTGTGCCATGAAACAGCAATGCTGTTTGCTTGGTGTCCTGAAGCACTGAAGACACTCTTTTACAACTTGTTGGGCAAATGCCATCCCTCTTGGCTACATATTTGAAATTTCTGGGGCTTCTGTTGCTTTGTTTGGGAATTATTTTCATTATTACCCTCCAGTGTGAGATCAGTGTACCTTTGAACAAATGCAGTAAGAGACTCAACAAAATCATCAACAGTAATTATTTACTTGCCTCACTAGATATCCTTATTGATCACCTCTAGACATTTGCAGGAAACACATGAAACAGGAGACTTCCCCAGCCTCTCATTCCTGCTGCAGGAGGATTAAAAACCTGTTTTCCAACTGCTGTGTTGAAGATTGTTCCCTTAATGACTGGCATTGTTTGAAAGGTGCAGCGAGGCGCAGTTGTCAAGATATTAATGAGAGATTAAACCCGTTTCTCCTGGAGTGTCCTCTGCCCCACTGGTGTTGCTGAGGTGCTCTCTGATGGCAATTAATGACATTATTATGGTTGAGCTGGCCTGCAGGGTTGAATGCTGATGGAGACGTGCCCAGCTACCCTGTGCTCTGCCTGCTCCTCCATACAAATTTACCTCTTTAATCTGCACAGGTAATTGAAACAAAGGCTGAAGTGACTTCGGAACATGAAGATTTTGCATACAACAGCCTGAAGGTGAGTGAGAGGTTTCTGCTTAGTGCTGGGACCCATTGCACGGCTCCAGCAGCCCAAACAAATGGTGTGAATGTGATAATTAATCCAAAACGTGCTGTAATCAGCTCTGTTAGTGAGGGCAGTTGGAAAGCTGTAGCTTTCTGTCAGCTCCTGGGCCTGGGATGGGCTCACAGATGTTTCTCTCTGGGGCAACATCTGTTCTCTGCTATCTACCTGTCTCTGAGTCCTCCGTGGAGGTAACAAAGCCACTCATGGTGAAGGGGGCTTTTTCCACAGCAGGTATTCCCTCTGGGACTTTGTTGGGCTCCCTTTGATGGGGCACTGCAGGTCTCAGCAGTCAGCTTTGCAGCAGGTGTAAATTCTTACAGCTGTTTCTTGTTCCAGGCTCCACCTCTGCTTCTTACCCACTTTCTGTGCTGTCCCAAGGTGCCACTGTGGTTAAACTCAGATAAATCTGTGGTGTGCTTTGCAGTATTAGCCTTCAACTCCCAGCAGAAGTGCTGGCTGACCACAGTCATCCTGTTTTTTCTTAGCTATTGCCCTATCCTAGAATTTGTCTTTCCCCCAAGCTCTGAATCCTGACAGTTTCTGTCCCCATCGCTTTCTCCCTGTGACAATCAGAGCAACTGAAACCTCCTGGGCTCCTGTTGCAGCTTCTGTGGGTTCTGTCCTCCTGCTCTAGCTGTATTTAAACACTTCTGGCCTTGACTGTTTTAGACCAATTTTTACATCCTGCTTATCCTCAGAAAACTGGTTCCTAGGATAGGACTAATAAGGGAATATTTTTTATGCTGTTTTTTCAGTGCAGACCCACCTTTCTGGTGTTCCTTCTCTCCCTATACCCTTAACAAATACTGCAATGCAACTGAGAAGTCCAGAGGAACGTATGTTTTCCAGAACAACATGATGCTAAACCATCTGTCAGTAGTAATATCAAATTTTGCTTCTGCATCCTCTCCTCAGAAGGATGCAAAMAAAAAAAAAAAAAAAAAGCAGAAATTAGAGATGGAAAGGATGTCCAACTCTCACTAAGCTCTTATTTCTAGCTGTAGACTTTTGTGATACTTAATCAATTCAGTTTTATTTTCCTAACATGATACTGGTGTAGCTCTGGCTAAATGTGCTGTTTGTGATGGAGGGAAACCCCCTTGAATTTCCTTAGTACCTCTGCATAGCTCTTTGGAGAAGAAGCATGGCAAGGTCACTGCCCAGGTGTCTTCCAGTTGGTTAAACATACCTGTGGAAGGTTTAAGTTTCTTTACCTTGTAGAGAAAAATGGAGTTGCAGTTTGGAAGGGGAAAACCCAGTAGATGAGAACCACCACCTCCTTAAATGGCTTCTGGAGCTCTGACTTCTTTGTGAGTTCACAAACTGTATTTTCTTCAAGGCTTAACCCTGGAAGTTCAGAATGGAAATACTAATTTTGGATTTTCCTACTTTCTGCATACTAACACACTAGAATTCATAGTTCTACATACCTAACAAACTTTACCATTTAATGTAAAATACCGTTTCATAAGAATAGGTGGCATGTGTTGCTAAAAATGCAGCGTTCTTTAAACTTTAGTCTAAAACAGGTGGAAAATGAACCTGTAGGGGTTTCACATTCCCTGTAGGAGCGTTTACATGAGAAGGAGCACTGAAAAAGAGAGAAAAATACCTTTCCCTGCTGTTCTCCCCAAATCTGAGCATAGGACACAGCCTGAAGTCTCTGTCCGCAAGGCAAGAGTGACTTACTGCTGATTTTGAGGGCTTCTTTTCCTTCCTTCCCCCTTGACAGCTGCTTCCATGGCTATGACAAAGCTATTCCTCTCTTCTCTTTCTCCTGCTAGCATGTATCTCAAATATTTCTGCTATCTCTGGCTCCTTTAGGAGTTTCTTGTGAATATGCTTATTTTTCATTTTTACCAGCTTGAAAAGACTTTATCTCGGGGAAATAGTCCGAGTTGCCTAAAGGCTCACACACAGGACAGTCTTTCTGTGGATGCTCTTGGATGGCTTGTGAGATACCCATTAGTCAGCTATGGATAGGCACACCTCCCACTGGACCAGGCTGCTCCCACCTGGCCCTGGACACTTCCAGGGATCCAGGAGCATCCACAGCTTCTCTGTGCCAGGGCCTCCCCACCCTCACAGCCAGGAATTTCTTCCTCCTTTTTTTCTCTCTTTCAGTTTGGACAAGATGAGCTTTAAGGTCCCTTCCAACTCAAACTGTTTCTGCTGTTGTAAGATTCCATACTTTCATGTCCCATTTTAGACACTTCTGTCACTCACAGCCCCTCAAGCAGGATAATACAGGGTGTGGGTGTTACTGGATGGCTGTGCAGGTTTGCTTTCTGCAACCAGCACATGGTCTGATACTTCATAGGTGTCTTCTGTCCTCCAGCTTGGTGTTTTGGTGTAATTATTCCTGTAATTGTTACTGTCACAACACCCATGATGGCAGGGATTAGCCTTTGGAATTCATATCTGGTGGGGAGCCTGTTCTTGATGCAGATTCTGATGGAGGGAGGTCAGTGAGGCACAGTGCTCCGTTAGAGAGGCTCATCTGGTTTTTTAGTTTTGTAAGGCTGAAAAGAAATGTGTGAAACTTGAGCTAACAGTGATAAATTTACAGGCAGAAGTTGCCTGTCCTTCGTAATGGATACATACATTTCTCAGAAAATGCTGTCCCAAAATACACCCAGCCAGATGTTTGGTTAGTCATTATCCAGGAATGCAAAACAGGGAGATACTCAGACACACCAGTGAAAAATGTGTTTTCCTTGTTTTTTCAAGCTGGGAAAGTGGCAGTGGGAATGAAAGCACCAAGGAGCCCTTGCTCTGACTCCATGTTTCTGAGCAACCTGTTCTAGTGGAAGCTGTCCCTGCAGCTGGACTTTAAAGGTCCTTCCTAACTCACACATTCTAGGATTCCAAGCAGGAGCATGATGCATAATTCAGTTTCTCACTCCTTGCATAGCTGTGATGTTTGTTTCATCCCTTAGACTTGGCAGCTCATCATAAAATGATCTGCATGGAGGATTTCGTTTTCTTTTCTTGCAGAGTACCAGAAAAGAAGAGAGAGGGCAAAATCCTGGCATGGCAGTGCTAACCTCTGACTTAGGCAGGCTGACACTTCCCCAAGAACTGCTCTGTCAGTCTTTTGCTAAAGAGTGAAGCTATTTCCATCACCATTAGTGCTTGGGTACCCCTGTCAGAGCTCTTTAACACTGCATATGTTGGGGCAAGTGGGAATTCAAGTTCAGTGCATCCTGACTGTAAAATTTTTTCGCCTAATTTGTTTGTCAGACATTTGTCAACTAAATCAGCATGACTGGACCATGCTGAAGAAAGAGCACTTTTCACTTTGCCAGTAGAAATCTCTTTCCACATCCACAGCATTTTGTTTTAGCTTCTGATCTTCCATGGCAAGTGCTGATGCAAAAAGGGTGTATGAGCTGGGGACAGAAGGTGTTTTAACACTGTTCCATGAAATCCACAAAGAAAGGAGTAGGGAATAAATATAAATGTAAACTTTGAAAGGAGTGTATGGTAAGGGCTCTTGAAGTCGGATTATTGGTTATTGCTTGCTTTCCTGGTCTTCCTGACTTTGCTTCTAACCAGAGCAGAGCTTGAAATGACCAGTGAGCAGTGTGGTTGACCCATGATAAAAAAGAGGGAGAAAGGGAGGAAGAGGAAGGTTGAGGAAGAGGAAAGCAGAGGTCTTACACAGCAAATAACAAAACCCACAGAAGAGTTATTTTAGTAGAAAAGCAAGTAACTGCCTTCACGATCAGAGGGGTGATGCTTCTGCATGCAGCAGGAAGAGTTAAACCCACTTTGCTATCAATTCCCACCATGCACACACTTCCAACTCCTGCTTTAAACACCAGTTAGAGAAAATCCCATGTCTCATATACTCCCTCTGCCGTGCTTAATGTGGAGGAATCGATGGATCTGAGGCATTTCTTATCCTTTTAGTTTTTTCATGACAGATGGTATAAAGTACCTGAATATGCCCCATTACTGATGTTGTTTGTTCAGCTAGGAGCATGCTGCCCAGATGCCAGATCAGCTATTCTGTTCACACCTCTGCTGTGATAAGCCATGCTATTTATAATTTGTAAGGATTTATAATTACAGCGCCCGTTTCCTATGGAAACAGGGTTTAAACAGCTGTGCTAACTACACACTGTGTAAATTGTATAAATTGCCTGCATCCCCCCCAGCCATTTTTGGATTCATTAGCTTGACTCAGCCCAAGCTGATAATGAAGCAGATATCCCAGAGATAAGGGATTGTGAAAGGAAGCTGTGGAAAGGCTCAGTAAGCAGCAGGGAGATGAGACACAGGGGTGGCAATGGGGAATGATCTTGTGCTGTTGTAGACACTGGAGACTCCACATGTGGGTGGTGGTTGGTCCCTGGGAAAGAGCTGACTTTGTCAGCTCATGTGCAGGGGTGTTGGTTTGTACCATGCTGGACAAGGATCTTGTTGGGATTTCGTGTTTCCTGAGAACTCTTGGAGTGTAGGGACAGGAGGAAGCAGTCCTGGGTGCCACCATGCAGCAGCCAGAGGTGGAGGACCAGTGCAAAGGGTTCTGATCAGTGAACAGGACCCAAGGAGTCTTGCTCCCACCCAGTCTGTGACCCACTGCAAGGACTGATGGTTTTAAGCTTGAAGAGGGGTAGATTTAGGTGGAATATTGGGAAGAAGTTCTTGGCTGTGAGGGTGGTGAGGCTCTGGTACAGATTTCCCAGAAAAGCTGCCCCTGGATTCCTGGAAGTGTTCCAGACCAGGCCAGACAGGGTTTGGAGCAACCTGGTCTAGTGGAAGGTGTCCCTGCCACCCCCCATTCCAGGGGGTTGGAACTGGGTGAGCTTTAAGGTCCCTTCCAACCCACACCATTCCGTGATTTTGTGACTGCTGCTCTTGACAGCAAGGATTTTCCAGGTGGGTTTTGGGTGGTGGCAAAGGGCTGCCAAATGTTGTGCTGCCACCTGCAAACAAAGCTTTGTGGTGACAGACTGAAATAAAGGCTGTCTTAGCTGCCAGAGTTCTATTTTTCTGTCTTCTGCTGACATGCAAAAGCGAATAAGCCCTTTAGTTGTCTCGGCAAAGATGTTGTTATTCAGGACGATCAGTTGGCATCAAAGTAGCAGTGTTGGCCCTGCCTGTCAAACACCAGTGGCTGAGGAGACATCAGGGTGAGGAAAACCTCCAGCTATAAACACTGCACTGGGGTGGGGGAATTACAAAGTGTATGAGAAAAGAAGAGGGAATTCACAGACCCATGGCTCACCTAAAGGATGCCTGCCACGATGATGGTTTGTGCAAATCAGCATCTTCCAGCTTATCTAATGAATATGAAAGGTCAGCTGAACTTTGTGGGGGTTGTGTGATTTACTGATTCAGAAGGAGAAGAGGTGGAGGAGAAAAGAGCATGCTTAGCTTCTTTAACAGCCTGCTTTTGTGTTTAGAAATAGTGTCAAGAAATAAAAAAATACCCCAGGTCACCCTGTAGTGTTGTTATTAAATAGCAACTGCTGACTAAAGCAAAATCCTTCCCTGAACCACAGATGGCTGGGCTGGCAGCAAAACCCAGATCCTGGCTTGCATTGATTTGTAATCATCAATAACTGAGTCACCTTAGAGGCATCTCAGAACAGGATGATGCACCACAGGGCAGTTTATCTAAACTGCTTAATGGCTCCATGTTTTGCAGAGGCAAGAGCTGGAGTCGGAGAACAAGAAGCTGAAAAACGAGCTCAATGAGCTGAGGAAGGCCATTGCTGAGCACGCCACACAGAACAACTCCTCCAACGACGTGCAGGACAGCTACAACCTCCTCCTGAACCAGCTGAAATCGGCCCACGAGGAGCTGGAGGTGCGCAAAGAGGAGGTGCTCATCCTCAGGTCCCAGATCATGAAGGCAGCCCAGCAGAAGGAGACAGGGAAAAACATGGTAAAGGAGAGGGTAATGGATTTTCTTTTCCTTCTTCCCTTCTGTTGGTGGAGATTTGCTGGCTGCCTGAGCAACGCCCTTTCTGCTCTGGTGGGCAGGATGGCACAGGGAGGTTATGGAGAGTGGTGCAGGGCTACAGTGTGGTTTGTTGAGGCTGGGAGTGTCTCACTTCAGGGACAGAAAGAGAAGCAGGCACACAGCATCGTGAGGGAACAATTCTTCTCTCCTTATTTACAAATCTGACTCCATTATATACATATGTACAGAGGTCAAGAGATTGGCTACAGAGAACGCCACCTCTGAAACCTGGATGGTGGACATCACCATCAATCATAGTTCTCTCAGAGGAGAACTGTGTAAACATTCTGAAAATAGACATTGTTTCCATGAAGCTGCGTGAGAAAACTTCTGCACAAAGACAGAAGGCAGAAAACTCACGGCAACACTACAGGAGGTCCTGCCTGGGGATGAGATGTAGTCCCTGGCATTTCAGACAGCCCAGGACTCTCTGTGCCATGGTACTGCCCTAGGCTGCTTACCCCAATACCTGGTGAGGGTAAACCAGCTCACACCACCCCTGCACCAGTGTGTGTGGTTCAGCATGTTCCTGGTGATGTTTTGCAGCAATTATCTTTTTCTGCAAGGAAATGGGGTGAGAAAAAAGATTTTCTAGACTGGGTTCTGCTCACTTCAGGCTGGTGCAGCTGTGTTTCTTCTGACATGCAGACAAGAAGGGAGCCTCTCTCTCAAACAGCTGTGTTGGGATTTGTATTTAGAGCACATTCCAATGGGAGGGCACACTTTCCAGAAACTCAGTCTTCATTGATTCGCTGTCTAATCATTCCTCAAGGTTTTGGTGTGGTTTTTATTTCAGACCAAGCCAAGCACCCTGCTTATCTTCTTCCCAAGTTCACTGCATCCTTCTTCCATCTCCTATCACTGCATCTTTCTTCCATCTCTTATCTCTTCTGCTGCATGTGTGTGGATTCATAGAAACTCAGTAGTGTGGTGGATGCCCCAGAGATGCTTTTAATGGAATAGTTGGGAGCTGTTTGGTGTCAGGGCCAGGCAGAGTTTTAAAGCAGGATGTCACATGGCTGTTTTGCATGTTGACTTTAGGAGAGCAATGCCAGCTGGCCCAACAGTGACCGGCACGTTGACCAGGAGGACGCGATTGAAGCCTACCAGGGCATGTGCGAGACGAACCGGTAAGTGTGGCACAGACCCCGCAGCACCAGGGGGGTTCTGTGTGAGAGATGGATCCACACCAAAATCAGGGTGTTTCAGATAGCAAATAGCCTCTGGATTGTGTTACAGACTCGAGGGTGGGCCATAAGGGTGAAACCAAAGATGCCCATCTTACGGAATTGTAGAATCCCGGAATGGTTTGGGTTGAAAGAGACCTTTAAGATCGTCTAGTTCCAGTCAGGTACTGAGCAGGTTGGAAAGCAAACATGGAAGTGAGCAAAACTGGGTTTTGACTTTGCTTCCAGTATGTAAATAAGCAGCAAGACTAAGATTTGGGATTGTATTTGTATTTATTTCGGGTATCTCATACTATGTTGGGAAGATGCCACAGTTTCTGTCTCGTTTTCCCAGAGGCAAAAGCCTGTTGTGGTTAACAGAGCTAACAAACATGCTGTATTCCCTGGAAACACATTATTGATTTTCTTGCACCCAAACTGAGTGTCAGAAACAGCTGTTTTATTGCAGGTTTACCTCAGTGAGGATTAATACTTTGAACGTCTGTCTGTCCTGACAGTAACAGTGGGCTGATATTGCCAAGCCTTAAATCAGTCCTTGCAGTTGCCCAGGAGGATATAAAATAATAAAGCAGTATCTTTCAAGAAGAAAAAAAATTACATGGATTAAACAGCAAGATAATATGAAAAGTAATTTTTTATTTTACTTCGAGGAAATTGAATGTTTATCTTCTTTTTTTTCCTCTTGACAAATACAGATGTTTGAAGCATTTTTTTCCCTAAATAATTTCCATTCAGCAAGGAAGAAAGCACACCCATTGTGGATTAATGGCTTTTAATAACACAATATGGTTTGTTACTTTGTAGAGTGTTTGCATAAGGTTGTTAACATTCCAGGCTGGGACTTGACTTAATAAGGATTTTATTCACACCTGTATGAATAAGAGGAAGGGCCCATTTAAGTGGAGCTCAAAACCCTGATGGCTGGACTGAGGCTCTGCCCAGTCCCAGGCTGTTCTGCAAGCTTTCACCAGGTCTGGAGGCCTGGAGCTGGGGATTGTTGGGGTCCAGGACTCCTGTCACATTGGTTTCTCACCTGAGCATCATGTCTGGCTAGATCAGGACTAATCTTACGGGTTTTTTTCAATTTGTTGTTGAATATTTGCTTTCCTGAAGTGAATTTGCTGATGAAGTTTCTGCCCCTCCTGCAGTAGAGGTGATGAGATTAATTTGCACATCACATTCCTGTCAGTCAATCAGTGGAGCTCAGTGTGCATCCTGCAGCAAGGAGTGGGTTTTGGTCACTTAATGAATTCTATGGATTTTCTCTTTGTTCCTTCTTTTTTTCTTCTTTCCAACATTCTCCTGGAGCTGTGGGTGCTCATGCAAGATGTGAAATGCTGTTGTTGGGCACAGCTTTAATTACTGCCTAAATTTCCCAGTTTGCATGTGTGGGGAAGGTTGTGTCCAGGGGTTGGTGAAGGAGTCAAAATAAGGGTTGCTGCTTTAGCAGGACATATGTCTGACCTGGGGGTGTCACTGGTCCCCAGTATTAATTGGTATCAGTCCATACTGGTGCACATGTGTCTTCTGTAGCCTGCCAGGAGGCTCCAGTCCTCCTCCAGACATGCTGGTTTCCACAATTCTGCAGAAAGAATTGAATTGCAGAATCATATAGGTTTAAAAAGATGTCTGGTTCAGCTCTTCCCCCAGCACTGGCAAGATCAGTGCTAAATCATGTGCCACATCCACATGGATTTTAAATCCTCCAGAGCCTGTAAGTTTCCAGGATCTAATTTTCCACAGCAGTACAAATCTCTTTCCTTGCAATTGCATGGGTGAGCTGCAATTTTAAGAAGTTAATGTGATCTGGCCTTGGTGGTTTTTGGCCTCTTAAGTTTTGGGAGAGGAAATCTGCAGTCTCCAGGGTCAGTTCATTATTCTCTTATCTGCTTCTCTTGTGAAGCTTGACTGGAGCTTGGCTCTTGAAATACAGCAGCAGTAGCTCTATATGCTCTCACCCTGATTTTCTGCAGTGATTTATCCAGTGGCTCATTAAGCACCACCAACTTCCTCATTACAAGGTTCCCAGTGCAGTTGTCTGTTTATTGGGTTGGTTTATAAGCTGTAGGCTGGTGTTGATGGCAATAAAGTGGATGAGGACAAATGCTTGGGGAGCCTGGATTATTGTGTTTATGGACATAAATTAGCATTCCCTCCCCCAGCACGAACTGGCATTTGTACTTACACAGCTCTATACCCAAGGGTGTCAGCATGACAAACAGAAATGCCTTCCCTTTCTAATCTTGATCAGTAAAAGTTTTAATGAGAAGCTTTTCTGGTGGGGTTGCCGTTCTGAAGTGGGATTTATAAGCAAGAGCTACTCCTTCTCACCTTCTCTGCAAGAAGCACTCCTGTTTCTCTTCCATGGAATGGCTTGGGTTGCAGGGGACCTTAAAGATCATCTAGTTCCACCTCCTGCCATGGGCAGGGACACCTTCCACTATCCCAGGCTGCTCCAAGCCCTGTCCAGCCTGGCCTTGGACACTGCCAGGGATCCAGGGGCAGCCACAGCTGCTCTGGGCACCCTGTGCCAGGGCCTGCCCACCCTCACACAC